>BPLQ01009110.1:0-600000 GCA_021605075.1 Caerostris darwini
TCAAAGCGAAACTTTCCGTTTCATTATCTGATCTTTAATTCTTGTTTAAAAATTCATGTCTGAAGTTTTTTTATGACTTATAGCTACAACTTTTTTATTTATAACTTTAATTTTTTCATGATTTATAATTATAATTATAATTTTTTTATTTATAATTATAACTTTTATTTTTATTATTATTTATAATATGTTTTATAAACATGATTTATAAATCAATACAAAGAGCTTACATATTTCGAAGAAAACTTTTTCAAGACAAAAACAAAACGGATTCTTTGATGAACTACGGCAATGAAATCAGACAGTGGCATATGGGATTAAAAAATTCAAACTTTTACATACAAGTTTATGAACATATTTTTAAAATATAATCTGGCACTAGTAATTCTTTCAAGAATTAAATGCTAAACGATAATAAAATCTTATACTGTAACAAAATTAATACTTAACAGGACACATCTAAACATTTATAATAATTTGCTTTCTTGACTGTACCTAAAGTGAATTTGGATAAATCCAATTTCATACAATAATTAACCAGTTTTTTTTATATCTGTTTACCAGATATCCGGATATCTGTTTACTTTTAAGGTAGTTTTTATCTTTTTTCTTAAATCTTTCTATGTATAAAAAATAAAAAACTCATTATTAGAAATTTTTTTATTGTTCCACTTATGTTATTTTTCATTATTTATGTCATTGAAATTTTTTTATTAGATTTTGTGATTATTAAATGTCTTTTTTTTAATATTTAATATCCAAAATAAATAAATATATTAAAAAATCATGTTATAAACTGTTAAGAGTAAACCTCTTAAAATATTTATATGTAAATAATCAACATTTATCTGTATTCAAATATAATTTTTTAAGAATTTTTAGATGTGACAGAATTATGCAATTTTTTTTTATACAAATCGCAAAATAACTAAAATAACAATACATATCGCAAAATAACTAATAAATAATATGTATTAAAATAACTATGACCATATTTTGCATTTCACAAATGTAAATGCTTGGAAAATCGAAGACTTGTGTGTGCACAATGCGAAGAACTAGTTTTCACTGTTGCAGTTTACGCCAAAGGATACATTTTCCGACCATCGCAAAACAAATCCAGGTTTCCAACTGTGTCAACTCTCTGCCGTTCTTCAGAAATATGACGTTGAGAAATTGAATGAAATTCAAGTTAAAAGTAATAGAGAAACATAGAGAAGAATAGGCTTCCGATTAGCTTATATTTTAACTCTTGGGATTTTAATATCCGGTGGGAATCCATCTTAAACTTCAGCAGGTAAAGCTGACCCTCACGCGTACAATATAAGTTGAGCATTCATTTTCGGATTTAACTCTAATAAAAACGTCTGGTCCATGGTTGCCGAGCGACTGGCTCGTCACCATTAGCCAGTCACTACGGTTGATGAGCTGTGGCATCGTGTTGAAGCTGCATGGGCAACTTTACCTGTACATGACCATCCAATCTCTGTTTGACTCAATGCCCAGGCGTATAAGTGCTGTTATTACTGCCAGAGGTGGTTGTTCTGGGTACTGATTTCTCAAGATCTCTGCACTCAAATTTCTTGAAAATTTAATCACTTGTTACTTCCAGTATAATATATTTGTCCAATAAATATCCTTTTGTATTTGCATATCTTCCTGGTGTAGCAATTTTAATGGCCAGTAATGTATATATGAAAGCAAAAAAACATTTGCATCGAAAAATGTATATGAAAGGCATTTTTACAATACAGTTCATCGTATGTCTGTGCACAGGGAACATTTTAACTTGTAAAAAAAATTGCTTTTTCTTTTCACGAATTGTTTTATAGGTAAGAATAAATTTTTCTTTTCCAAAAGAGAGAGAAAAAAAGAAAGAACATTTCCTCCTTGCTTAAAAATTACCAATAAATATTAGAGTGAAAGAATAATGAAGATATCACGTATTCTTCAAACAGAAAATAATTATCCGTAAATAAATCTTTATATCACGTTGTAGAACAGATTTGAAAAACTTATTGCAGAAAATTGAAAATAATAATAATAATAATAAAAATTGTAACCGGATGGGCAGATATTCAGGTTACCCATAAAATTTAGAATTTGATATGAGAACAAAACGCATAAACGCCATCTTAAAAAATAAAAAAAATATTCTAGATTTCCAAACGATTTTCTTTTCTCGAAAAATGTCATTTTCGATTTAAAATGAAATGATCTTTGCTTTCACCAGACGACCATTTAGAACAATTTTAGATTATTTAAATAATTAATTATATAATTACTAACACTTAAAAGAAATTTAAATATATATTATATATAAAAAAGAAATTAAAAAAAAAAACTCGTGATGGAAGTTTAAAAAAAAAATTACAGTTTTCAATTAAAATATCCAGAATTGGAAGAGGGAAGGTACGCGATAAACCTCGCTTCCTAAAAAATATCTATATAATTTATTGGTTATAATTTTTTTTTCTAATGCAACTGGCAAACACTTAGAAAGTTATCTTTTTTGCCATAAGCAAGCGCTGTACCGACGTTACTCACTTAGCGCTACTTAGGAGGTGCGTATGTCTTGAAGATAAGCTACTGACGCGGAGTACAAATACCCCGCTCTGCGATCCTGTTAGACCGTGACCTACAATTTAAAGTGGATTCCGAACCACTACAAACACCCATGGTACCACCGGGACTCAAATCCGAAACCTGTGATACCGAGTGCCAGCCATTTGGCCATCAAGCCCCTATGGGTAATAATAATCGATATAATACTTATTATGTTTACACAATGTCAGTTTTAAATAGGTTATGCTAATTTTTAGCCATTTTAAGTGTACGTGGTTCTAGTTAGAATAACCAAAAATTTCTTCAAGTAAGTTAATCATCTTAATTATTAAGTTCCTTTGTGAATTAAAGACTACCTTTAACAGTAATTATACTTTGTTTTTTACCACAAATAATGTAACGAAAAAATTCCTACAGGAGGCATCGAACGACGGGAGCAACTGTGGCTTTCCGATACCGGCAACCCTAGAAAGTCACGCAGCAAGAGCTGGCAAGGAAGAAAATCGCTAGAGGGCTGAAACACAGCGTACCCATTACAAACGCTCTCCCGAAAGAAATACACGACGATGAGTTATTGAGTAAATAGACATTAAATTCCGGAATACGCTCAAAATTGTCCTTTGTTGATTGAGCCCCGCGGCTGGGTGTAGCAGGCCGCGTATTTGCGTGTTAAGTACGCGCACGCAGCCATTTCTATATTCAAAAGCCCCCCACCCCTTTTTTTTTTTTACTTTCCCTCTTTCCCCTACTCTCCCCTTACCTGCCACATTGGCGGATAGGGATAGTGCATTAAGCCATTTAGGTCCGCAAATAGTGCATTCGGTTGCTGCCAGTGAATCTGTGAATCTGTGCGCCCGCTACCAGAATGATTGGTAACTGAGTTCTCTCCTTAATTATTCTAACATGGCTGCGAAATTTTGAAAAATAATGTTTGTGGCGAAAAATATCAGTCTTTTTACGGATTGTAGATTTTTTATTTCCTTTTGATGAAGTAGTAAGAGTCAACAAAATATGAAAGAGGAGAACCATAACTTTTGCGGATTTATCTTGAATTTGTGCGTAGGCATATAATTATAAGAATAAAAATATATCTTCCCTCTTTAAATTTTTTAATTTTTGCCTTTGAAACTTTAGATTTTTTTTGCCACTGTTCGCCAATCACGTTTCACAAAAAGGCTCCGCCCATGACGAACGCTCTTCTGCTCTGAATTCAATATGTTAAATTTTTTTTTTTTGTTCACATTGGATAAATATTTCTAAAAGATTAAAAAAAAAAAAAAAGGTCAATATGTTGCCACTATATTTCTGAAACTGCCATCTACAATAAGGTTTGTTTTAAAGGGTTTATTTGAAATCGAGAAAAATCATCTAGTTACTTTATATTGTTAGTGTTCTTCAGACGTTCTCTTGAAATCCTTTAGAATATCTTAATCCATTATTCTTTAGATTAACTTATTCCTTAACAAATGTGAAGAATAAAATACTACTCATTACAATGCTATTGTATTTATCAATAAGTATATTTTTAAAACTTTGATAGCATTACATTTAATGTGTATTTGTATGCAAAATTTTTCAAGTTGAGAGATGCTTCAGTTTTATACTACGAAACGAAATAAATATCTGAATTGTAGCGAGTCATTTTAACTTAAATTGACAAATTACCTATATATAAAAGTGTTTGTGATCAACCTTATTTTATTATATTTCAGAAAGTATATACTTTTATACTTTATTTTATTATAATTGTCACTATATTTCCGAAAATGTCATCTGCAATAATGTTTGTTTCAAGTGTTTACTTGAAATAGAGAAAAACAAAAAATTTTCAGTTTCTTTATATTGTTAAAGTTCTTCAACCATCGTCTTGATCCTTTAGAATATCGTAATTCATTATTTATTATTCATTAATTTTATTTGTATTCCTATTCATTAATTTCATTTGTATTCTGATTAATTAATTTAATTTGTATTCTCATTCATTAATTTTATTTGTTTTCTTATTCATTAATTTCCTTTGTATTTTTATTCATTAATTTCATTTGTATTCTTATTCATTAATTTCTTTGTATTCCTATTCTTTAATTTTTACTTGCTTTTTAACGTTGGATTTTTGTTGGATTCAAACTTTGCTATATTTGAATATCATTCATCTGTGCCAATTTTTCATAAAATGACATTTTTCCAAAGTCTTCGGAGATTCTATATTATTAAATTTAAAAAATAAATGGTAATGTGATTTTCATTTTATATTTTCTACCTTTTCACAAGAATCATGCATGTTTGTAATCCTGCACTTTATATTCAAGTGTTACATATTTCCCATTTTTTAAAATTTGCCTGAAACTATAGTAGACGTGATGAATTGTTTTATTTTATAGTTTTATGAAAGAGATTACATCTTTTTATGTTATTTTTCTTTTTTTTATGTCATTAATAGATTTCAGATAATACATTTTGCCCTTTAAATTTATTTAAATCCACAATTAAAAAAACATAAATTAATCCACACACACACACAAATAAAAAACAAGATTTGTCAGTTTTTTATTTCTTTGTTAATATTTAAAACGATATCTCTGGAAAATTTATGGATTTCATACCATTTGACAAGTTAGAATAATTGTAAATTTTTTGTAAAATTTTTATTGTAAAAAATTTTATTATTAATTGTAATTGTAAATTTTGTTAATTGTAATTTTTTGTAAATTTTTGTAAATTTTTATAATTATCATTTTGATCTTTTCCAATAATTTTAACTCACTAAACTTTATCTGAAGTCAAGATATTCAACTTATCCAATGCATCATAAAACAATCAATTTAATTAAGATTCATTTATATGTATTGTAATTTTTAGATTTTTCAGATATGACAATTACAAACATCTTTTATTTACAAACATCTAGTAATTCATGGGCTGTAAACTTTTATAAGATAATCGTATAGGATCTAATTTTTTTAAGAAAAATATTCTTTACAAAAAAATTAAGTATTAAAATAAATTTTAAAAGAACAATGATCGTAGATTATATAAATAAATTTATAAATTTTATTTTGAAAAATACATTGATTTTGATGAACATTAGAAATTTAATTGAATATATATAATTTTAATGATAATTCTTAATTAAAATTAAAAATGAGAATTAACTCATTACTTAAATTACATTATAATGTTACTTTATAGTAATTAGGTAATTTAATAATTAGTCCGATTGTGTAATATATTCTGTTCCTTTGCTACAGATAAAAACAAATTTCTTAGTGAATTTAATTATATTAAAAGAAAGACAGTGTGTATTAAAAATTTTGTTAGAGTTAAGTGGAAAAAATTTTATTAAAGTTAAAAAAATTTATTGATACGTTTATAAAAAATAAGTGTTTCATTTTTATTTAATTATCTTAATATTAAATTTTTCCTTTGGTTTAATTTCATTTTCAATCCTTTTTTTTTCTTCTGTAATTAAAAAACCAATCTATTCATCTCTATAATTTTATGTTCTTAAATTATTTTTACACAAAACAATTTTTTTTTAATTAAAATTAGAGATTAAATGTAGACTAAAATAGTTTTGAAATTAAATTAAAAGATTGTTAATAGTTTTTTTATTTTATTTCATTATTTTTATTTTATTGAAATTAAAACTAAAGTTAATGAAATAATGAAGTTTTCCAAACGGTCTACCGCAGTCCAAGTCCTGCTTACAAACACCAGGAATTAGCTTAATGACATGGGGATCATATTTATTTTATAATACACGCATCCCAACCCATCACGTGAGCTTAACTTGATTTGGGTGTATTGTAAAATAATACATTTCACATTTAAGCGCATTGATTATTCGGACAAGACGAATATATTACATTCTGAAGCATAGACATACGGAAGAATAAAAACTATTTTTTTTTTAAAGTCTTGTTCCATGAGGTTTAATCCATCGCTCTAAGGTCATTTTTTTTTTCACACTTTGGACCTACAGTTTTAACATGGATTCCGAACCACTAGCAAACATCCTTGCCGCCTCCAGGATTCGAAACTGAAGCCTGTGGTACCGACGGGCAGGACGCTAGCCAATTGGCCATCAGGCAGCTGTTACATGAAAGATTCCTTTTTATTCATCTGGTTTGATGCTGCTTTTATATGTTCGCTGTTCCTCCCAGTGAAAGAATGAACGAATAAAGAAAAGAAAATTTTCAATATTAGAATGATATAAATCCTGAAATTCTTATTTTAAAAGAGAAATATTGATGCTTGAACGAAATATAATTGAAAAAAAAAAAATTGAAATAATTATTAATTGAAACAACATTTACAAATAAGCAAAAAATTTTTTGTTGAAAATGTAAGCGATGACCAGATCGTGTTGCAATTATTGGTAATTTATAAATTTTTCCAAAACATTCGATTTTTCCAGAAGATTTGATTTTATAGAAAGTATCTATATCAGTGATGATTATCATTTCTTGAAAAGAGAGTTTTTATGCGATCAAGAGAGGACAGTTGAGTTCTTTCCCTTCAATTCAATTGTAATAGTTTTATTGGTTCTATTTAGATTCTTGTGTAAAACTGTGTATGATTGGCACAAAGGTGATTGGATTGAATGAATTCATAAGAAAATGTGAGAGCACATTTTTTCATGTAGTGAAACTGTATGAGAATATAAGGTTCTTGTTCATTCTATGAGATGAGTCCCGAAGAAGATAGTACAGGTATGTTTATAATCCAAAATCTTAAATATATTTGCTGGTAATGTTAATACACACATTCAGGAGGACACATTCTTGTAAGTCTATTTTTAGAGTTGATCTAATAGTGAGAAAAGTAATAGGATGTTTTTATCCAACATGAATTTTCATGTGCGTTTAGTGTACATTTTAAACGACACAGGAACAGTTTAAAGAATCCATTTGTATTTGGTTGATAATTAGAACAAAAGAATAATGTTGATACCAAGCAGTAAAATTACGATTTATACCAAGCACCAAAATTAGTTTGTGAAAAAGAAATTATTTTAGCTTTTTTTATTACCTGTTACAATGCCAGGAAATCCAAATCGTGATATGTAAATGTCAAATAAAGCTTTGCAAACAGTTTCTGATATGATATTTGGAATTGGAACTACTTCCGACCTATGAATGACTATCAATTATTGTGATTTAATTGTGTGAATTATTGCGAGAAAATAAATGTTGCCGTTTGATAATGGAAAATGATGGATCAAAACTAAATACAGATGAGAGAAGCGAGCATCTAGCAATGCAAACGCACCACGCTGAATTTCAATCAGCAAGTGGAATAAGACTCACAACTAAGAACAAAAATTTTTATCAGGTACTTCATACCAGGTCAAACATAACGAGAAGTTATTAATTTTGTGGTCGAAGAAGCATGAGATGGAAAAGTCGTGAAGTCGATGGAAAATGATATTTCGATATGATTTGAGAATAAACAGTCGAGGATATTTTAATTGACATGTCACAAAACATTTCTAAATATGAAATTAGAATATATATATATACAGGGTATCCCAGCAAGACCGGATAAACTCTGCATAGCCAGATTCGTTGTTTGGAATACATACAAAATGTCCAAAGAACTGTACCTCTACGACCCACGTTTTCGAGAAAAATGCGAGAGAAAATGTATGACGTCATATCCGGTTTACGAAAAAAACCTTTATTCGAAACATGAACATCGTTACTAAAAAAAATAGTAACTAAGCATTAAGTAACTTTATCAACATTTTTGCTAGCCATTTGCTAACTTTAGTGGACTTATGCAAATTTATTTTAGTATTTGCATAAATTTACATAGGAAGATGTTCGAAATGTCCAACGCAAATACTGATGTTCATGTTTCGAATAAAGGTTTTTTTTCGTAAACCTGATATGACGTCATACATTTTCTCTCGCATTTTTCTCGAAAGGGGTCGTATTTGGGTCGTAGAGATACAGTTCTTTGGGCATTTTTTATGTATTCCAAGCAACGAACCTAGCTGTGCAGAGTTTATCCGGTCTTGCTGGGACATCCTGTATATATCCGGAATGAAAAGCTGTCATTAAGTAGCGTTTGAAATTCAAAACTGTTCTTCTAGGGAAAATTCTAGCAAATTTGAAATAGAAGAAATAGTATCAGCTTCAATTCATAATTCATTAATTAGTTTTCAATACCTTTAGTAAGTCGAATATCCACAGAGAATTGCGAAGTGTAGTTTAAATAATGGAGTTGTCGAGGAGAACATTTGCAGATGGGAAGTTGTTAATCAGGGAAAAGAGTAAAGTCATAACCTCCAACACCATATTCCTGAAACATTGGATACACAGCTAAAAGTTTTTTTATCATATGTAGACCAATTTCATGTGCTTTTTGCAAGTTTGACTTTTAAAAATGCAGTGGGCTCATTTATTTTGGTTAAGTTAGAATTTCTTTTTTATTCTGAGTATATTCTAAAAATTTATTTCAGACAGAGTGGAGGTGAGTATATGAGCAGATTTTGGCACAAAACGTCTGTAAAAATCAAATAAATCAAAAACCAATTTAATCGTGTGTTAAAAATTGGTTTACGAAAATTTAAAAAAACTATCTACGTATTCTATAACAGACTGAATACCAAATTTCGAAACTTTAAATCCTAAAACTCAATGAAGGAAACCCCAAAGATACATTTTGATGGTTTTAAATTGAAGCTATAATGTTGTAATTGTTCAAATAAATTCTGAAGTCATCTATGATCTCTTCAAGGTCCGTTAAAGAAGGCACTTTTGTGAATATTTTTTTGATTTATGGGAATTCGATGATAGACTTTAATCAGATCAACATGAAAACTAATATTAGTTCCATGGAAGGCTAGAAATAAAATCTAAGATAATGGGAACTCCATAATTATCTTTTCTTAATACCTGAGCATTAAATGCTTGTCTACAGATCTCCATTACGTGATTTTTTTTTTTGTAAACATAAATTGGAGATGGGTAACTACTTTTAGAAAGGAATTGTAACCAAGATCAATCATGTTTTAAAATTCCTCTTTCCTCTTTAGAATCATGTTTTGATATTCTCTCATGTGTGAAATTCCTCTTCCTCTCTTTCTTTTTTAAGTGCAAACGGTCATGAACAAGACGATGTGCTTTCGAGTTGCAGAAGCACCGGTAGTTTGAATATGGTGAACTATCGATTGTTCTACCCCTTAATTAAGATAAGGTAATTATTAAGAAATAAAACATTCGAAGGGAGGTCGATTAAAAAGACATATAATTTCAGAAAATTATTTCCGCAGCTTGTAATATATGCTATTACATAATATAGTTTAGTTTAAAGCATGTCATTTCCGTTTAATTTACAATGACAATAATTTTAGTTTAGGAATCAATTTTCTGTTTTGATAGATTAAGTAATAAATCAAAAGAATATGATAAGCATCTATAAAGAGGCTACAAACACTACCCACAAAAAATGCACCTGAGACCAAGATTTAAAGAATGAGTTTGGCTAATGTAAACCTGAATAGAAAAATATTTGCTTCAGAAAGGGACGTTTGGATAGTGTTTCGCCTCTGTTATTTTATTTCAGGAATACTAGATATACGATTACTAGATTACTAGATATACGATTACTTATCTTAAAAAATAACAAAAAACTGTACAATTGCAAATTATTTTCATTCATTTCTTAAAAAAATCTAATTTTCACTTTCAAATAAAATTGTCTTTGCTTTCATCTTGGCTAGAAAAAAGCTCGTGAAAGAAATGAAGAAATAAAAAGGAAAAAAAGTAGTCAAGGACACGAAAAATCACGCTCCCGAAAACAATACTCATAAAATTTATGGCTAACAATACAATCATAGCTTTTGTTAAAAGTGAATAAAATTAGCATTATAATTTTTTTTTTATAATTATATTTTATCTAATCTAATTTCATTTTTTTTCATCAAAACAAATGTTTTTTCGTGATATAAATTAATCAGTCAGTAAATCCTAATCTGATAAATCGTAAATCAGTCTCTAAGAAAATTGAGCAATCGATTCCAAGTATTACTCTATCGATAAATTTGTTTATATGCTGTTCAACCGTGATCGTAGTTCCTAACTTGCTTGCAAGGTTGTGAAAAAACAAAAGTACCGACAAGTGTGTTGAGTTTGGGTTTTGGTTGCGTGCCCTGTATCATGCCTTCCGTTTTAGCAAGTCAGTCTGCTGTAGCAGATATATGTGGTACTTTTTCTCTAAATTTGAAAATTAGTAATCTGTAATTTTTATTTTTTAAATTTATAATTCTTTTTACATGTAGCGTTTTATTTTGGTATCAATGTTTTAAATATTATTCTTGCCATAAAGGTTATCGAAATGTACTTAAAAACATGTAAATGTTGTTTTTTATTTGTACACTTTTCTTAATTATTTAAATACTTGTTGTAATAGTCAGTATTTGAATAGTTATGAAAGTAAACAATGAAAACTCACCACTTGCAATGCACCATGGCGCTATAACTTTAAATTGGGTAAATAATAGTAAGAAGTTAGCTTAATAGGAGAGCAATAAGAACACATGATTGTACTATTTTTTTAATGTGTCATCATTTAAGTGAGAGAGCGAATATTTTTTTGTAGTACGATCAGAAGATGTGTTGCTATAATAGCAGTAAAGGATTGTGTTACGAAGTATTGAGATTGTACATGTTCTATGACTCTAACAAACTGTATTTTTCTTTTGAAATTCATTGTTTTCAAGAGATGCAAAAGGGAGTGACACTTAGAATAATTTTGATGTATTTTTTATTCATTTTACATTTCATTCATTTGCAACTTTACATTTACAAAATATAATATGTTTCAAAATTTTAGTTTTAAAAATAAATTATTTTCATTTTCTTAATTATAATGAAGATTAGTGTGGTGCATTTTCATTGCCAACTATTGTTTATCCAGACTGATTTCTAATCAAACTTATATATTTTATTTTAGCTGGAGAATCATGGCAAGAAGATACAAAATTATATCAACCTTTTGAAGGTAATAAAATTATCTTTGTATATTCTATCCCATTTTTTAAAGAGATTTTTTAAATATGTTTTGATCTTTTAATATTATGATCTTTCTCTACAATTTTTTTTTTACATTTTATATCTTTTGAAAAATGCATGTTTGTTATAATTTGATTGGTGTAATTATCTTATAAGCAATTATCTTGTGTTTTATATAAATGCATAAAATAAATATTGTAATGTTTTATTTAAGAACAAAAATTGAGAATGCTATAATTAAAAATGTTTTACTACTTTAATAAAACTGAAATATTGATGTCTTTTTGTTACTTTGTCCTTGACAAAATTGTTTCAACACATTATAAGAGTTTACATTTGTAATCCTACTATATAAAAAATATTATAACAAATTACTATATTTCGTTATTATTATGACGACTGAATTAAGTCCTTATTGTATAATGCCAAATGTTGCCACTCTTAAGCATGATCACTTGCAATTTATCCGACATAAAAACTCTTGCTAGTTATCTGGGTGATGCTTAAAAATGAGAATTATAATGGTAATAAAATAATGCTCAACTTTCTTTAATCTGAATAAATGAAATCACATATTAATTTGTTGGATGATAATTTGAAAAAAAATCTTAGTTCTGTACCAGGAAAATTAGTAAATATAATTTTTTATGTATTATCACCTTATCACAATAACTTCGAAAACAGTAACTCAGATTTCATCATCAAGAGTCAACATTTTTTTTAGTGACAAAATACAATAATTAAATATTGTTTGTTATTTATGTGATGACTGTTTTGTCAATAAATATATTATATATGTATATAATTGTATTTGTTTGTAAATGTTTTAATTGAATTTTGCAATCTTTCTGTTGAGTATTCAAAACTATTAAAAATTATTGTTGAGGATATATCTTGACTGTTTTATGAACAGACATTTGTGCATTGCCAATGTCATTAAGGAACTAATCCACATTTTTGTCATGATAATCTCTTAAGATGGTTTAAAATAATGTACAAAACTCCTTTTGGGTAAATTTCCATAAAAGTTTTACAGTTTTGATTACAATAAAAATTAGTTGAATATTTATGTGCAAATTATAATAACATGGTCTGCATGTTTTCATCAAGTTTGAAATTAATTTTCTGTATAGATTTTCTTCAATTTGAAATATTCAATGTTTTTTTTAAATTTTTTTTTTCTTTTCATTTTTCTGTGTTAATAGATGTATTTTTCTTTTTGAAGGATTTGGTTTCAGTAATTCTATTGTGTAATAATTCGTAATAATTTGCTGTGTGCAATTTTTTTATGAATGCTCGAAAACTAGTGAATTTATTTGTTTAATTTCTAATTTGATTTGACAGATAATTATTCTTTAGAACAATTGTTTTCTAACTTTAATTGATTGATAATTATTTTTTTAGAACTTTTATAGAATAATTATGTATGACATTTTCTTTCTTTTTTAAAAAACTATGTTGAACATTGGATATAAATATTTTGAGTATTCTTGTAATTTCTCACCCATATAGATTGTCTATAAATGTTTTATTTTTTGAGATAGTTAATTATGTATTTTTAATTTTTTTTGTAGTTGAGCAAATCCTATTGCCTGACAATGCTGCATGTTTAAGTGTAAAAGCATTTTTAAGAATGTGCGATTTGAATTTTCAAATTGAAATGCGAACAAATGCTGAAAGCATGTCGCCATCTGGTAAGAAAATAAATATGTTTCACTTTTACCATAATACTATTTAAAATTCATGTACAATGTATATTTTTACAATGTCTTTATTATTTCAGGCAGTCTTCCATTTTTAAGGTGTGGTAAATTCATTATTGCTGATGTAGAGCCTATAATTAATTTTGTTCAAGCAAAGGTAAAAACTTTTTTTTGTAATTAATACTTGTAATTAAACTTTTTTTGTAATCAAATTATTGACAATAAAGGATAATTTAGAATTTTTTGTTTAATGTAAGAGTTTCTAAATTTTACAATTTTTTTGATTATTTATTATTAGTTCCTTTCTATATAAATATATTTTAAATGTCCTTCTGCTCAGAATTTTAGTTCTAATATATTAATATTTATATTATTTCTAATTAATATATTGATGCTTATCCTTAATTTCATAATTGTTACTAATCATTACTTGTATCATTATGTTATTGCAGTATTGCTTTATTAGTAAAACATTGTTTCTATTTTAATATCATTATTGTTTTTAACAAATAATAAAATGTACAATTAAGAGTAGTATGTATATTAAAATTTAAATATGCATGTGTAAAACTAGTTCAATAGCATTATTTTTGTTATTTTAAAACTCGTGTTTCTTTTACAATGAAAAGTATCACATAATTGATAATTATAGTGTAAACTTTATAGTTTTCCTGAATTAATACAAATTATTTTTCTCCTGATTCCATTCACTTTATAATTTTTAAATAATAATTTTAAAATTTTCAGGGTAAAAGTTTAAGTAACCATCTTGATAATTCTGAGAAAGCAGATATGAAAGCATATATTTCTTTAGTTAATATTGTGCTTCATAATGCAGAGGTAATTATATCTTCTTTGAAGAGAAAATTTTAAATTATTTTCAAAAATATTTTTTTTTATTATTTCAAATTTTAATAGAATTTTATATTAAGTTTCACAATTTTTAATTACAGGTTAAGTATTTTATAGCTTTATAACAAATAAAAAAACAACAGCTCCAGCATTTTTCAATAACAGATTTTGTGCTCATTTTCTAATATTTTATTATATATTTCAATATTCTCTAAATTTTCATTTTTCCCACATATATATGAGTATTTCTATTAAGTTAAAATGAGCCTTCCCAATATTTCAAAGCCTTTCACAAGTTGCAAGCAAAACTAGATTTTCAATGTTCAGTATTTCATTTTGAAATGCACAGTGAAAATCTTCATTCTTAATCTGCTATTTTTGTGTAATATGACACTAAATGATTTTCATATTTGCATAGTACTTTAGAAAGATTTTACTAAATTGCAAAATTTTGTGTTTAAATTGAACAATTGAATTTATTGAATGATACATGCATAAAAAAAAATCGGATTGTAAAAATATTTTTTTTTAATAGAAATATTAATTCTAATTATAACATGCTATCTTTAGAGAAAAATCAATTTTCTTCTAAAAGTATTATAATAGTTCATTCTGCTCATTAAAAAAAAAAAAAAAAAATACCTCTTTACAAAGCATTGAAGTTTGAATTATTGTACACAGTTTCATAAAAAATACTTTGTAAACAATAAGAATACTTAAATTGGAACAACAATAAAAAAAAAAAAAACACGCAACTATTATTATTGTATTCTCAAATATGTTATTTAAAAATTAATTTACATATGCGTCAATCTTTATATGAATAAAATATTTTTAAATAATTATTTAAATTTCTTTGAAATAAAATATACAAATTTAAATAAATTCAATAATTTTCCTTTTTTTTAAATTATAAAAATTACCAAACCAAATTGTAGTTCTATGAACATTACCAAATTGTAATTTAACTGTGAATTTATTATGGTATCAGCTATGAGTTTCTATGCATTAATTTTTTAAATAAACCTAAACTTCTTTTTTATGTGATTATATATATACACATTCCTAACAAGTATGTGAAAAAAGAGCTGTATGAAAATTTAACAGTACATTAATTTTGATAATGCCAAGCAAAATAATGGCTTCCAATGCTGGTGAATTTATTACTTTCTATGAAACAGAATTCTCATATTCAGAAAATTGTACAAAATCCTAAAGATTTTCTTGAATTGCAAAATTTTTTTCTTAAACTGAGTGGTTCGGTTAAAATTAAATAAAAATTACAAAAAAAAAAAAAATACTATTATTAAACTGTAAAAATACATATATCAAAAGCTTTATGAATATGTTAAAAATTGAACCTTTTAAATTGGTCTAACTTTCAGTATGTCTACCAAACTTTTGACTTAGTCGAAAGTCGAAAATGTAATTTTATCATATCTGTTGAATATCGCATATCTGTATAGAGAAAGCTGATTTTACTATTAAAGCTGTCAAATAAATGCTACCAGGTTTAAAAATATTTATGAAGTTTTTCCTAATCATGTTTTCACAGCATCTTCCATTTTTGCATCAAAAATTATCTATTAAACAATAAATTTTCTGTAGAAAATACAATATTAATATGTATTAATGTTTCTATATTTGATTTTAAAATATATATTTTTTTTTCAGCTTTATGTATCTTGGTGTGACAGTTCCACTCTGCAAGAGGTATTAATTTTTTTTCAATGATTATTTGACAAAATGTTTGATAGTTTATAAAAGTTTTGTTCATTTTGTTTTGTATAAAATTTTGTTCGTTCTGTATTATAATTTAATTATAAAACTTTTAATATACAATTTTCTTATGTAATGATAAAACACGTCATTCATCTCTCTTTTAATTTATCTTTTTCTTAACTTATTACATAATTAATTTTTGCTAATATGAAATTTATTTTGATTACGCTTATATTAAATGCATCTTACTGCAGAACAGATGTTGTAGAACATAAATTTATTATGCTTTTTACAGAAATAGCAGAAATGTTTTTAATTTAATTAGATGATTTATTTAAACTTTTTACAGTAAAAATATTTGCATTTCTGATATCATTTCATTATAAAAGAAAAAAAATCAAAATTAAAGTGTATTGTTTAACAAGAGATGTTTACAATTGCACTTCAATAGACAATTTGGTCATGTTTAAACTCGATTTTGATAAATTGAAAACGTTAATTACTTACAACAAACTAATTACTTGTCTTTAAAAAAATCTCACATTTATAGCACAGAGAAGATTCTATATATACAAGAATTTTATCTGTGTATATTTTTGAAACTTAAAAACTATAGCAATTAGAAATCTAATTATTTTCTTTTGATTTTTTTTTTTTTTTTTTTTTACCTTCTGGTGCATTATAAAAAAATTACAAAAAAATAAGTTTTTTAATTAAATAATAATTGTATTTTTATCATTTTATAAAAATGCATTATATAGTTGTAGCATAAGGTATATTGTTATAATATAAAAATATCAAAGTTTTATAACTAGTTATTTTTGTAATATAATTTTGTGAATCTTTTATAACAGTGTATAATGCTATTATGTCAGTCCAATTTTTTTATCAGTGCATTTTATAATATAAAAAGTTAATGTGCTTTTATTATGCATGTTTTTAAATTTGAATAGAAAATGCATTAAAGAGAAATTAAAGAATGAATTAAACATATGGCTTTATTGGAAATCAATCCATTATAAAGAATGAATTATTATTTTTACAAAATTGAAATATGAAAAATGAAGTGTGATCTTAAATTGATGAGATGTTTTATTTAGAAAAATGAAGTAGAATTAAAATAAACATCAGGAGAAAAATATAGTTTTCATTAGAAATATTGAAAACTTTTAAATTTATTTAGTTTAATTTTAGAAATTACTGTTAACTTCATTAAACATTATCCAAATCTAATTTATTGTGTTTTTAAAAAACTGGCTAATGCAGGATTATATTTGCTAATATTAATACTAAATTTACCAGTTTATTGTATATTAAATTTACCAGGTGTATCAAGTAATTCATTTTTAATTTATAAATTTAGTGTAAACTTTAAAATAAGCATCACATTATTTGACTATAATAGTAGTAATGAGAGTTTAAAAACTTCATTATTTAAAACACAAATCTTTAAATATTATTTATTAAACATTGATTATGAATAATTGCATGTTTATCACTTTATCTAAGTAAGAACATTCATTGTCTAAATTTAAAATGTGTGATAAAATCTTTTTCATTCAAATGTAGTTGGTAAAATGTACCTTCAGTGCTATCACCATTTCGTTCAATTTGTTTTCAATAAATGTGTTAGAACATTTTTCAGAGATACTTAAAGAGAAAAAACTTTGATTATATTGACATTATTCTAGTTTCTTACTGGTTATAAATACCCCCCTTCCCAAAAAAACCCTTTTAACTGTAATATTTTTTATCTGAATTATTATGGATTCTTAAATATAAAATAAATCTTAGTTTTTCTTTATAGGTTACAAAGCCTAGATTTATTTCATCTCTTCCATGGCCAGTGAATCATTTTCTTTGCTGGCAAACTAAACATGAAGTGAAAAAAAGGCTAAAATCTGCTGATTGGAATTCAAAATCTTTAGAAGACGTAAGAATTTATTATTTTGCTGTTAATTTAAATATATTAGTGCAGAATTTCTGCATCATTAATTCTATTATAAAACTTTAGTTCAAGGGACTAATTTTTTTTTTTTTAAGGTTGTGGCTTCAGAGTTTTATCTGTGGCTACATTGCATCCAAATATTTATTTGAATATAACTAACAAGTAAAAATTAAACAGAAAACTTATTCTAAAGTACACCATAATAAAGAAACAAAAATGACTGAGTAATTATTTTAAAACAATTGAAGTAAAAATGAAAATTGATTACTATCACAGATGATAGTAATGGATAAAGGTGGGGGAACAAAATAATTATTAATAAGCAATAGAAAACAAAGAAACTAAACTACAAAACAAATCTGCAACCAAATAGAGAAAAAAAATAGCTTCAAAATGGAATAAAAAGAGTTTTTCATTAATAAAAACAGAGTTAAACCATGAATAACTATTGGTAACTTTTTCTTTTAACTATTTTAAAATAATTAAAATTTGAGAAAAATTGGAATTTGCCTTTTAAAATATAAAATTCATTAGCATTTATCTTAAGCATACAAGAAAAATAAATTTTATTAATTGTAAACAGATATAATAGCTAATGAGTGTAAATAATAATAATAAAAGTTGAATTTTTTGAACAAATGACCTATCAGTCCTGTTTTTTATTAGCTTAGTTTCTCTCTCTAATCTCCTTCTTTTTGAAAATATCATAAATGGGAAAATTCACATACATTCTAACCTTAATTAAAACTAAGTGACCATATCAAATTTCATAAGTCCTTGTTGTCCAACATTCATGCATATATTTTTTGGACATTCAATGTATGGAAGAAAGAAACATAGTTCAAAATACCAGTAAAAAAAGGGAGTCAACTAAGTTGTCTTTTTTGTACTTCTTTTTATTACTGGGGATGTAGATATTTATTATCTTGAAATGTTCTTTCAACACATACAAGCAAAATTTTTTTAACAAGATGATAGCCAATTGGTAAAATTAACATTATTGCATGATTTCAAATTTAAAATTAATTTCCTTAGAAGGAAGAAATTATTATTATACTTTTAATTGTTCGTATTATTTATTTAATAGTATTAACATGCTGTAAAGATTTAGATGTTATTAAATATTCCTGTATATTTTAATTTGTACAAATAAATAATACGTAATAAATTATTTATATTATAATCGCCATGAATGTTGTTTATAGGTGTATGACATGGTTGACAATTGCTGCTATGCTCTTTCAGAAAGACTTGGAACTCAAAAATACTTCTTTGGAGATAGGTAATAATGCTTATTCTTTACAAAAGTGTATAAAAAATATCAATTATACAAACTATTTTAAAAGTTTAAAAAGGCATATTAATTATTTAGTTCTTATTACTGTACTTTTACATATTATAAAACTTTCACAGATGAATACATTTTTTTTGTCAAAATGAACATTATGGTATTCAAACAAATAATATTCTAAAAAGTATTAATTAAATTTTTAATTATATCAAAATATATTGCTGACATAGAAAAATAAAGTCCTAAATATTAAGTTGTTTTTATTTCATACTATTATGCTTATTTACCATTAATGATGAGTAATAGCACTTTTACAAATTAAAATGTTTTTTTTTTTTTTTTTTTTAAATAAAAGACTAAAGAATAAGAAGAAAAATTATTAATTTATTTCATGATTTTAAAAATCAGATTCACAATGACAATTTTAGATTCCCAATTTTTTTTTTAGAGAGAGATAAATTGTTTGTTTTTTCATTCATAAAAATTATTTTTTCAAGCTTCATTTGTAGCGTGAATATATAAGTTATTTTATATTATTACTTTTTGTGCAAAATTCAACTGTCAAAATTAATTATTTATTTAATTTCAGACCAACAGAATTAGATGCCATTGTTTTTGGACATTTATTTGCCATTTTGACCACACCTTTACCTGATAACAGATTATGCACTATTGTACGAGAATATCAAAATCTAGTGGACTTATGTCAGCGTATTGATGTAGATTATTTCCAAAAAAATGCTGATGAAGATATTGATATTGAAAATATTGAATTAGAAAGTTAGCCATTATTATAAAATTATTCAATAAGTTTTTATTTCTAAAATTGTTCTGTATTGGATCTGAAAAAGATAATGTATTTGCAATACATATATATTAAAATACTATGTAAATATTAAAGTAATATACTTGATTTTTACAGTATTACAAAAGTTCAAAATGCATTTGTATTCAATTTTATATTTTTTAGTTTTATTTTATAATAGAAATAAAATTTTAATGTACAACTTTTTATAGATTTAATTATATTAGGCTAGATGATTAATATAGTTTCACTTATGTAAAAAATTAGAAAAATAGTTTCATGAAAGAAGAATAGTACTAGTAAAAATGAACATGAACTATTTAGTATGATAGAAAATATTTAGTCTTTTTTTTATATAGCTTATTTTATTATGATTTTGTTTATATTGTGTGTAACCATAATTCAAATAAATTGTGAGCTATATTTATTTTGTAATCCAACTGTTGTTAAAATAAATGTGAAAAAAAAATTAGTTAAATTGTTAATAAAAAAAAATCTGAAAATTGTTTATGAACTTTTTTTTATGTTTCTAAACAATTTCAAATGCTGTTATATTTTTCCTTTAACACAATTTTCATTAGTTTTTTTTATTATTATGAAAAGGGAAGCATTGAAGAGTAATACCACAAATTAAAATATACTTTTTCGTTCATCATCTTTAGAGCCAAATGAACAAATATTTACAATTTTATGTAAAAGTTGAATTTTATATAATTTATTATTATAGATATGAAATGTTCACATTATTATTCATTTCAAAATATAACTGTCATGCAAATGATACCAGTAGTATGTATGTTATAATTATTTAGATATTTTCATTAGTTTCTGCTAGCTAGAAGTATGTTATAATTTATCAGAATAAAATTATTCAACAGCAAGATAGCGAAATTATATAATATAAAATCCTATGTAATGTACTATTATTAATTTTTCAACAAAAATTACTAATAAAATTTAGAAATTGCAAAACATTCCACTCTAGAAATTTTTATAAATAATTACCATTTTATTAAATAATTTTCAGTCAAACCTGTATGTCTTGTTAATTTAAATTCTAATTTTAAAAATATTAAATATATTTAAAGACTTTGTTTGTATTTATAGAAGTTGGAAAATATTTGGTTGTTAATCAGTGTTAAACCATTTTAAAAAGTGAAACAAATTTTTATTTTTGAGGGTACTTTTTTTATTGCAAAAGAGATAATGAATGTATATGAGAATTTTAATACTATTGTGGCAGTTTATAACTAAAACACATACAAAAATATTTGTTGAAAAATAAAGCTGCAGTATATTTTGAAGTACTTCAAGGTTTTAAGAAGGTTTTGTCAAATTTACTACCTACTACATTACTTGTGTAATAGCTAGAAGTATTTCAACACATGATAAAACCGATTTTCATTTGCAAATCTCTTAATATCTGTTCAATGATTGGGAACACTTTATGGTATATTAGATTAAAAATGAGATATCTTGGTGATGATTAATTTGTTTACAGAATGATTTTAAAATTACTTTGCACCAAGTATAGAAAACTACTTAAAAATTTTTTTTTTGATATTACATATAATGTACCAAGCCATCTAAAATATTTAACTTACCCAATGTCAAAATAATATTTTTAACACTGAATTCAATTTCTTTTCTCTGTCATTATATCTGAGAATTATATGTATTTAAAACTTATTATATAGAGGAATTCACCAGTAGATTTTGAATAAGGTAGGTGGCAAATATTAAAACTGTAGAAACAATTTTCAACTTTGATTCATTAGTTAAAGAAATATGATAATTTCTGTCAATAACAATAAATGCTTTTGAGATAGATTCTCGAAAATAGTAGTTTATGCTCGGAGTTTATTCAAATTGTAAATCTGTTTAAACAATTGGAACAGAATGAATGCTAGTAAAAAGTGGCTATAATATAATATACAAAAGAAGGTTTTGATAATAGAAATGCTGATATTCAATAATTATTGAGGGAAGAAGTAAATTTTATAAAAGTAGCATCTGTATTCAATCGATTATCTGTAAACTTAAACGCCTTTACCGGAAAATCATCTTAAGCTGAAAATAATCAATTTATCTTTCCTTTAGTAAGATCTATCTATTGAAAGGTGCATGAAGTTTAAGAGAATTTCGGAAGTGCGCCATATAGTAAAATTTATTAGTTATATTATGTCAGCTAACAGGAAAAAAAAAGACATATTTCAAGAAGTAGAATTAATGCTGTTGTTTAAAAAAAACCTCTTGAAAACATTTTACTAAAAATATATTTTTTATTTTAAAGTAGATTGGTTATAGTATGGCTAAAAAAAAAAACAAACAATATTACTTTTCATGCTTTTGGTCAATTATATAAAAACATTTTTATTAATTGTAGTATATACTATTAATATAATATGTACTATCCTTTGGAATCTAATTATGCTATTATTTAATTTCATATAAGATTTTCTTAGAAGATAATATGCAGATGTTACTTTTATGCCTAAAAAAATAAAAAAAATCTATGGATTTTAATTATATTTTTATTTATTATTAAAATATTTAAAAATAATTAAAATGAAACTTTCCCAATGCTGTTTTGTTTTATAGAATGAAATAATTTTTTTGTAAACAAAATGGTTTTAAGTACTTTAATATATTAAAAAGAAACTAATGAAATTTGCTAATAATTATGAATTGAATTAAAATCTGTTGGTTTTTGGATCAAAGTATGTATTTTTAAAGAAGTTAAAGTTTCTTTAAAGACAATCAAGCATGTTTCTGCAATCAAAAACTCTTATTAGAATGCTGTATTATTATTACAACAGAAATAGCATTTTATGGAGAGGTGACTTCTAATAATTGTGTAATGTAGAATTCAGTAATGTGGATTTCAGTATTAGTATTTAACATACAGATGGCAGCACGAGCTAGTGTTTTTTTAAGAACATTTATGTTAAATTCGGTAAGACAAGACTGATTAATTTATTTAAATTCTAAACCTTTAGTATTGTGTTGAAAATTTTTTTTCTAGGACTAAATTATGATTTTAAGTGAATGTTTCAATGTAAGAAATTTTGGAATGTTTTAGGTTTAATAGTGTTTAAAGCAAATACTCTATTTATTTATTTAATGTCACAATTTAAGACTTTTAGCTGATGAGAATTTTACCATTTTTATTTTGTACCTTTTACCATTTAATTTTTTCTACTTCTATACTTGCATCTTAATGTCATTATTATGTATTGATTTCTTTGTAGTTATAAATGTTATAGCGCTCTTAACTTTTGATTAAGCATTTTTTGGTTATTGATATTTATTATTTAACAAATTAATTTTTAATTTCATTAAGATGAATTTAAAACTTTCAATGCCGAATTATATTAGATTTAAACAGATTCGCGTGTAAGGATATAGAAATCAATTTTGAGGTCTCGTACAAGGATTTTAGTATTCTAAATCTATAATAGTACACAATCTTATATTTTACTATCGATTCTTTTAAATCAAATAGACTACATCTTTTTAAGATTTTGTTTCTTTAAGATAAATTTAATTACAACACGGACATCTTTACTCGTTATCAGTTTTCTAATTAGTCTTATTAAATAATATGTCTTCTCTAAAAAGTTTTAATAATTAGTTGCAATTTTTATTCACCTATAATGTAAAACATTGAATTTTGGAATCTGTTCATAATAGCTACTTTATTACGAAAACACAATCGATCTATACATTATTAGTGGAAGAGGATATTTTTCTGAAGAACGAATTCTTTGCCAGTTCCCTTAAACTGGCTTCAATGCGTTTGAGAAATTTCGTGTGGGTCAGCTTGGTTGTAAATCAGGGAGTGGCCGACCCAAATGATCTTGCAGGCCACTTTTAAAATGCATCATAATTCTGCGGGGCGCATATAAAATTGGAGTGAAATATTAATACATAATGAGTTATTATTTCTGTGTTTACTATTATTTTTACATGTTAACATAGATAATATAATAATAATGATACTAAACGCACATTGTAAAGAAATATATAACACTAAAAATGAAATATAAAAAAAATTTGAAATGAAAAAAAAAAAAAAAAGATGAAATCATTAAAAAATATTTATTTCATCAGTGCAATTTTTGTTTCTCCACTCTTTCACTTAGGTTTTGCAAATCGATGCCCGCGCATCATGAGTTCGCAGAATATAATTCAATTATTCTGCGAACTCATAACTGTAAACTCATAAATAAAACAGGCAATATCTGTCACATATTCGCAAAAATATTATTTTAGTATCATAGTTAATTTTTTCTTGTAATTTCGGCAGTTAATTTTTTTTAATATATGGATACACAAATAATGTATTTTTGTTAATACATTGGTTTTCACTACTTTGGCCATTCTAAAATAAATATATTTTGTCAAAATGTGATAAATCTCACGGTCCGCAAAAATGTTCATGGCGGGCCGCGGGTTGGCTACCCCTGTGGTAAATAATTGCCAACATACAAATTAAAATGAGCTCCATTCTTGATCACTGGTAGGCGCGCAAGGTAGCATGATAGGCGAAAATTCGTTTCGAGATGTTTTGAGCCTTATTAATTGCTTTAAAAACAACTAAATTCAGTGGAGAATTTAAAAAAAAAAAACTGTCTCCGATTTATGTAAATGTCTCCTATAAGTAAAAATACTTGAAAGTGTTTTACAAAATCTCACCAATTAAATGTGCTAAAAGAATGAATTAAAAAGTGTGTAAAAATGTAAAAAAGTTTTAATTTTATTATCTAAGAAAGAGAAAGTCTAACTTTATAAAACGCTCAACAATGAAAATTTTGACTAGCAGCCAAATTGATTTCTTTCTTGAATTGTGATGGCGGAAAATCACTTTTGGCGGTATTACTATCGCTATAAATTCTTGGAAGGATAATGACAATGATTTTCATGCACTTTTTTGCAACAATGGCATAAGGCAGATTTTTTCTGCTTAAAATGTTTTTTAATCGATTACATTTTTATAAGTACTACAATAAACTTGTAAATATTAATTTCTTTTATAATACTCTTTTAACTTGATATTTTGTATAAAATAGGGTGTCATTTCTTTGAGAACCACTTGAAACGCGAACACGATAAGCCTTAATATTTCATTCCTAAAAGTGTGAAAGAATTCGCTGTTTAGACTTCCGACATCATAGTTACGGGTTCAGCTAGAGATAAGATGACGATACCAATCGTTGAAAAGAAGAATCGATTTTTCAGCCCGAGTCACATTGCATGAACGTGAATTCGCTCACTTCGAAAAAACGCATGTTGTATAACGTGACGACTCCGTAATCAGCTCCTGTTTTTTGATGAGGAGTTGAAATCAAAGTGACGCAAGTAATACATAGAGTTATATTTTTAAATACTATCTATCAAATCAAGGGTTTACAAATTCCGGTCAATTTCAGCAGAGGTCACGTACTTTATAGCAGATCCAGGTTGTATATCGTCAAAGAGGGCACCGGCCGTAAACCATAAGCCATTCTCAAAAATTATTGCTTCATCTAATTCCTCATATTAGGCGCCAAGTTAAAGAACTGCTTCTTGCTAACTTTGGCGAGAATCGTGTAATATCCAGAGCTTTTCCGGATGCCCGACCTCCTCGTTCACTCGACTTCAATCCTTGTGATCAGGGCCGGATTTTCCTATAGGCTAACTAGGCTTCAGCCTAGGGCCTCAAGATCAAAAGGGGCCCACATTCAAATTGTTAGCAAAATTAGAATTACACTATTTTAAAAACAGTAAACACTGAATCAAAAATAAGGAGAAATTCTACACATATGAATAAAAAACAAACATAATAAGTAATTTACAAACTTAAAAATGGGAGGTGAAAGGGCCTCTTTTAGCTAAATCCGGCCCTACTTGTGGTTTCTGGTTGTGGGGATTACTAAAAGATTGTGTTTATGGAGGAGGAATTCGGACGTTAGCTAAGTTGAAATCCAGCATTACATGCCATGTTTCTTCGCTCTACCATTGAACACGCTATAATGCGCTTTCAACACGTAATTGATGTGAATGAAGCACACGTTGTGGTTTTGACAGGTTTTTTGTCCTTCTTTAGGCGTCAAAATCCCCCCTGGTGCTCAAAATTTGAACTATTTTTTTATTGCGGAAATCTTTTCCCCATGGTCCATATAGGGTATATACCAAGTTTCATCAAAATCTGTTAGGTAGAACGGGTTCTAGAGGATTCTGAATTGGGTCACTTTAATTATAACTACACTGTACTTTACAATAGACGGCTTGTTGGCCGATTGTCTAACTCTTTGATCTTTGGTAGGCTTCAGGTTCGAATCTTGGCGGTGGCATGGATGTTTGTGAGTGGTTCGGAATCCACGGTAAACTGTAGGTCCCGGTCTAATTAGCCTAAAGTGTGCACAAAATGACCGCATAGCGACAAACCAAACTATACAATAGTATTGCTCTGTAGTAAAAATCTATCAATATATATAATAAATGCAAGCTTGGTTTATCTCTGCGAGCCGCCTTAACTCCGCCACCCACCCCCCGTAGCCCCATGGGGGTTATAGGGTATGGCTCCGTCCTCATCCACGAAATAGGTTTCTGTCTGGAACTGCAGAAGTTGGTATCGGAGATATAGCTGCACGCACGGACGAACCTAGTTTACATTTAGCGTGTTTTCCGTGACAATATTTAAATTTATTATTATTATTTTTTTTAATTTGTTGGCGCAGATGAGCTCGCACTCTGCTAATTGCAGTATATTGTATTCTTAAACTAAACTAAACTAAATTGATGAAAAATGTTTCAGTTTCGTGGCACGAGTGCATGTACAAACGAATTTCATGAATAAAATATTAAAGTTTTTTGTGTTAAAGTCTACTGTGTTTGGGTGTGTTTATTTCAATTTGAAACAAGTGAATTGAAGTACAGTACAGTTGCAGAAACAAGTAGAAAAATGATTTCGAACGAATTTTATGCGTGTCACATAATGATTAGAAACATCGAGGGATACAATCATATTACCAATTCCCGTCATTTATTGCAACAGCTTTTAGTTAATACATACTGAAAAATAGAAGCAGAAAACGAATGATATTCATGCGATAAAATGAAATGAAATTGTCGACAGAAGAGAACATTCATTTGAGAGACGCAATCATGAATGACTGCTACGTAAACGACGTTGGAATGGTGATTTCGCCATCAATTTGCATGGGAAGTTCACGACACATACACAAGATGCTATGACTTATTTAAAAAAACATAGTCTCACTGATTTATTAACAACATTCACTTACCATTCGTTATAGCTGGAGATACAAGTAAATATGATTTATGAATAAGTTCCCATGGACCTTCATGACATATCAGCTCGAGTTTTTCGGTAGATACAAGTGAGATTTATGGATGTTATCGAAAAGTATCATACTTTGAAACCCATATCATACGCGAAAACATACTTTGATGCTGAATATACACAAAAGAATGGTAGAAACTAGGATTACCTCATTACACAATTTAATTTGTTTACATGATAAAAACAGTCCAAATCAAACTGACGAAGTAATTCAAGTAGAACAGAATTTCCGAATACAGAATTGTACCAATATAATAGTGATAAACATGATTCACGTCCATGAGGAAGATTAAATATGAATTCACCATGCATGAGCGAAGGCAATTGTACAAAGAGATATCTAAGGCCTTATTTAAATGAGACACAAACAGGAAAAGATAGATAGATAAAATCCCAGAATAGGGGCCGTTGTGATTTGGCGTCAAAAAAAATTAAAAAAAAAAAAAAAAAAATACACGGATTACCAAATTTGGCGACTTATCACTCAATTGGCGCTATAAAAAAGTTACCACACCCCAACGGCCCTATTTTGCGATTTGGCTGATGGATGTACTAAGTACAGAAGGCGATCTCCGGAAAATGATGGTTTCATTGCCAAAATATGAATGTGAGATAGATAGAAGTAGATAATCAATGGGTGGGCCATACAATCCGCTTCTCTCAAAAAATGTTTCAAACACATAAATGTGGCGTACTGCAACAGTGAAATCAATTAAATATTTGTGCAAATATGTTAGCTGAAGTAGTGATATGACTGTATTTGCAACAACCAGAAAAAACGGAGAACAGCATTGGAAAGATGAAGTACTTCAATGTCAAATGGGTGGATATATAAATAGTAATGAAGCGGCTTGGTGATTATTAGGTTTCTTAATACATGACTGACAACTTGCAGTTGCCCATTTGGAAGTGCATTTAGAAAACGGCCAATGACTATATTTTACAAGAGAAATATGCAGAGAGACTGGGCATTGAACCACCTGTGAATACGACATTGACGGCATTTTTCCAATTTTGTTAAAGTGATCCATTTGTAAGAACTTTGCTATATGCCACTATACTTTTATACATGGAATGCAACAAGCATTTTTCAACGAAGAAAGTAAGGAACTCTAATCAAAGGTTACCAAGGAATCTTCAAAAGTGACGAGTCCAAAAAATAATGAATGCTTCTATCTCCGAATCCTACTCAATGAAATTAGTGGATCAACAAGTTTCACAGAACTAAAAAGAAGTCGATAGCATGTATGTGAAACATATACAGAAGCATATCAGCGTTTAATATTACTGGAAGATGATAACCACCATCAGATCTTTTGTCAATGACATGACAAAACCTGGATATAGGATCCCTGTCTACATAATTTTTTTTATTTTTTTTTTTTTATCTCTATGGTATTTTTTACCAGAACATGTTTCATTGTCAAAATTGAGTTAGTTAAGGTTCTGGCTGCTAAATAACGTATTAAAATACCCACGACTGTTTAGTTCAACATAAATTTGTAAAAAAAAAAAGGTTTAAAAGTGAATATGCCCTATTCGTGGCTCAGCGGCAACGCGTGTTGCTGGTGAACATTAGGGCTGAAGTTCAGTGCGCTGGCGGCATTGTTGTAGACAAATTTTTGCACTGAAATTTTTAAGAAAAGCAGGTTCACATTTGCGTCATATGAAAAAATCATTTACGACAAAAATAATTTTTAAAAATATCAGATTACTGCGTATATCAGAATAGAAATTTAAATAATATCTGTTAAAACGCACAATGTTTTGAACGTAGAAAAGAAAAGACATTTATGCAGATCTTCCATAAATTAATCAGACATGTTTAGCTTGCGATAATACTTATCAATGTCATGAAAAGGCTTAACAAAAAAATCAGCACGTGTTTGAAAAGATTATTATTTCTGTTGACAGTTTTTTCCCATTTATCTTATCTTTAGCGAATAGGCTGTTGTGACATTTAGTAAAAGAGGCTCGTTGCCTGCAACGTTTTTGTAACGTTATTACGTTTGTTTATCGCACAAACAACAGCAAATGATTACTACAGAACATGTGCTGTTATATTTTAGAGCATGCGTTTCAATACACTTTTTAATTGTTCTAGACCAGTTTATTCACTTTTGCTTATGAGCTTCGTCCTACATGTTACTGAATAAATTTGGGTGTGCCATGGAAAACCACTTGTTCATTTAAAATGTTCAGAAATTTCTAATAATTCAAAACGAAGCCCATTTCAAATAAAATGCCAGTAGATCATGAAAATCAATAAGATTTCATTAATGGTTCCATATAGGCACCATTTACCTGCAAAAACTTTTGATATTGCGATACGAGCTTTTCAGACATTGATAAAAAAGATGCCGCCTAAAAATTCACGAATAGTTGTTCTCTCATCACAGTTTTTAACATTTCAACTAGCATCAAAACAAAAAAGTAGGAATTGGAAATACTAGGCGCCACATATTTCGAGTTCGAGTTCCGGCGGTGCTATGGATGTAGTGGTTCGTAATCCACTTTAAGTCGTAGGTCACGATCTAATATGATTGTAGAGCGTTGAGCATAAGTCTGGCAACCATACCCTGTATTAATGCATTTGGAAGATCTGCTTCTAACTCTTGATTTATTTCTGTACTTGATTTTAATGGTTGTCATTGCATAAGATGCTACCTCCCACAGGTATGCAGAACCAAATGGTAAAATTGCATTCTCTACTGTGCTTACTAAGTTTGAATATTCGGTTTTCACAAATCTCATCATCTATTTCCATCACAACAATAGTTGCATCCCCTTTCCCTCCATACGCGACCACACGGGGTCGTGGACTTGGTCTAGATGTTGCTATCGTCCAAGTGGGATAAGAAACAGTACAATCCATTTACTTTTAAAGTATCAAGGCTTTAAATATAGATAATCGTAATTCTTCTCCTCTCTTTGCTTTTTAATAAGTTCACTATTAATATAACAGTTCAAGGGGGATATATTATTACAATAGATGAGTTTACCATTTTTAAATGATCAAAGATGTCTACCATATGTAGATATCTCCAATGTCTACCATATGTTGATATTCCTCATGTAGTTGCAGTCTGATGGTTAGTTGGCTTTAGCTCTGGTCTTTGGTACCACATGCTTCAGGTTCGAGTCCTGGCGGTGACATGGATGTTTGTGAGCGGTTCGGAATCCACTTTAAACTGTAGGTCTCAATCTGTTTAGCCCTCGTGCGCACAAAATGACCGTAGAGCGACAAACCAAACCTTCATGTCAAATTCGATCTGTTGATTGATATATATATATATTGCTTATTTAATGTGCAAGAAAAAGGCTGTACTCCTCTTTGAAGTTGTTGAGACAAAGCTAGACAAATACAACCAATTATTTATAACTAAAGAAAGTCTAAATGAGATATTTTGCATTGAAAAATTCATAATCTAATGAGCAAAAGGAGATATATTGTTTTGAAAAGTGAAATGATTTTGTGTTGAAGACAACAAAATCAAAGTCAAGAAATCTAAAATGAACAAACTCATTCTGGAGAATAATCATTAGAAACTATTTAAAAAGAAATTGCTGATTGGAAGAGCTCAGACACTCCTAGTTTGCTTCTTACGATTCAAAAACAAATTTCGTATTCGAAGTTTTAAATCTGTATAAAATCGATACATCATTATATCGTGATATTAGATGGACGATATATCGATTTTAGAAATTACATCATCCAGTGCTAGTGTCTACTTCTTAAAATGGTAAATAGGCTTCTCGTATTCAAAAGGTCAAAGCGTAGAAAACCACATTGCAAAATAATATGTTTATTACTTTTCTTGTCGACACTGGCTGGGACATGTACTGTGTTCTGCACTTTCCAAAGAGTCTGGAAGTTTGTGTATTTAAAAAAGAACTCAAAATATTATTTATATCTTTAGTAAACCTATATCTTGTATTTTTATCAGTTAAAAGTTCAACCATTTTGAGTTACCTACTAACGAAAAACAGAACACAATTTGCAATTTTCTTTTTTAATTCCAAGAGAATTATAAAAGAGAAGATCAAGAAAGATTTAAGATTTATTACATTCAAAACTGATTTGTTTATTTCTTTGTGAAGAACACTCCATTGAATGTTAATTACCATTTTGCTGTTTCTTTAAGTAACAACTTCCTTTGTCTCTCATAACAATTAGCATAATTCTAAACAAAATTTCTATTTGAGAAAAATCAATTTATTATATTCAATATATTATATGGTATTCGGTTCGCATTTGTGTTACAAGTGCTCAAAATTTAGAAACCCTCCATACAGCCAGATCAATTTAGTGAAGCATGCTGCTGACAAGGAAATCGAACCAGTAATTTCTTTAAAAGCAGCCATGGCATAATTTCCATTAATGATTGAACTAAGGTCGTTCAACCCGAGGATCAGTACTGTTATGGAAGCGAGACCGATATAAAATCCCAAATTTCTATAAGGGTCTCTCAGTTTTATTTTATTTATTTATTGAAATTCCGATAAATAACAGAGTTAATGGATTTTTTTATCTTATTTAAATACCAATAAGTAATTATATTAATATATAAATATTTCTAACTGCCATATTTAAATACTTTTTATTTTTATGATTTTAGATTTTAAGATAATTAAATTTTCTTCACGTACACAATAAATAAATATTATTATTATTATTATTATTTACTGCCAATCTTGCTTATTTTTCATTAAAGGTGTCTCAAATTGTAGATTATTTACTAAATATTTTATTTAACAACTATAAGTAAATTAGTACATATTTTGCTCCATCCGAATACAAATTAGTACATATTTTGTTCAGTCATACATAGTGCAAACTGTATTCGTGGCCCAACGATAACGCGCTCAACCAGGGTGTGTTTTAGTCACTGAGTTCAAAAATGAAAAAAATCGATAGTGGCTTTTACAGCATGTGTAAAGATCTCGTGTTGACAATCATGTTGCATAATGGGTGCATTGCAGGTTTCCTACTATATGAAATGCAGATACAAGAAAATGACCCTCTTGCTGCCCGTTCATCGTCCGTTAGTGGACTGTTCATTATATATATAAACAGAACACGGTGTTGCCGATGTTTGGATTTTTCCCCGATATAAGTTTTTACTTAAATATTTAGGCTTTATTTTGGAAATCTTGGGTTTTGGGTCTTATGGAGGAAATAAATACATATAATAATTCTTCTTGCAACAACCCCATGATGAGCCAACGATCCACAGTCATATTAAAGCTGGGCCTACAATTTAAAGTGGATTCCAAACCACTACAAACATCCATGGCACCTCCGGGACTCAAATACGAAACCTATGGCACCTAGTGCCAGAACGATAGTCACTCAGTCATAAGCCCCACATGCAATAATTATTATAATAAAAAACGCATATTCAGGCTATGTTTTAGTTTTACTATAGCAAAATGACTAAATAATCTCCGAAGTCTGCTACATTTTTTATAATGTTATCAGCTTGATTTTTGCTTTAAATAAAAGTAAAATATAATATATTATAAATAGCAATATTAATTTGTAAACCTAAGGCTACCTTAGTGCGTCTGCTACAGTTTTCTTTTAATTACTTTGGCTGTTTCGTGATGTTTTAAATCGTGTTGATAAATTTTACTCTAGCCATAATAGATAAATAAATTTTAATTCAAAATGAGTGATCAAAATACACCCAGAAAGAAATGCTCAGTGTTTTAAAACGGAATGGCTTATTGTAACAGAATTTAAAGACAGGACTGGCTTTCTAATGGACATCTTCTCTCCAGAGAGGTCTATGTCCCACACTCGCAGTGCACTATACACACGTGGTCAACCCGGAGGAATAAACAACTAGCCAGCTACGCCCTGACCTCGGAAACATGCCGAACAACAGAGCTGAGACGCCGGACCCTTTCTATGACTCGTCCTTGCTACCGCTCTGTGAAGAGGCTGCCTCAGATTAAGTCCGGTGATATGGCCCCAGGATATCTTATTTTACCCCTTCCCTGAAAGGCAACATAGACAATACAGATTCGCTATGTGTAACCCACATGAAGTAAGTGTCCCTCGGGAGGAATCCCTATTGGACAGTATGGGATCTACGCAGACGAATCTAAATTGGAATTGCTGCTCGACAAGCAATCGACAGCGATGATTCACCAACATGAGCATCAAAAATATTTGCCAAGTATCATTGTTAGTCAATGATATTTAAAGAAAATGAAAGATTAGAAAGAGATGCTGACTATAAAAACTGACCAAAAAGGAATACCGTTAGAATAATAATGTCTGAAAATAAATAAATATTTAATTTAATCACTTTTAATTACTATTTTCAGATATTAGGCTCTATTGCTTAAATTTTGAGAATTTTACCAACTTAATCTAGTGGATTTTGATAAAATTTGCTTTGACATTCTGGGCGAGATCGACAGCTCTACAACAGCAAGAATTGAAATGCAAGGAAGCTAAAATGTTCACCGATCAAGATTGTTAAATTTTAGATCCTAATCAATTAATCTATGGTTAGGGTTGGGTTTAAATAAAACGTAATTGCACTAAATTAAAATGATTATTTTTGTTTTAGAATAACATTTGTAGTTTTGATTTCTTATGGTTTCTTTGGTTTAAATTCTTTAGCTCTTTCTCGTGTAAGGTCGTCATGCGTATATGTGGATTTGCATGATAAACCAAAATTTGTCACGTTAATTTAATGCAAAAGATTGGGATGCTGAAAGAGATATTCATTTATAATGATAATTTAAAGTTATGGCGAAGTGAATTGCAGACCATATCCGTAAAAATGTGATAATACTGGGAATTGTCTTATGATATTCTTGTAGCATTTTTCCCACGGGAAGAGTTGTAGCATTCCGTTTTCAGAAGAGAGGAATGTATATTCTTTCACAGGTACATAATAACAATCTATCACTTAACTTCAACAACATATAAGCAGTGTTGTGGATAGTTATATTACATGCTAATAGTGTTTTGTTCTAATGAGAACAACCTGTCACACAAATCTGATAGCAGACATTCAGTATCATGGATAATGAGACCTCATGAAATTAGCGATTGTCTGTGCGACCTTCAGAGGTCGAAAAAATTACAGATGGAATATAGACTACACCATGAGTTGTTGCATCGGGACTGGTGATAGACTATAGGCTGAGAAATTGTCCAATCCAGTGAGAAGTGAAGGAAGCTGACCACCACTCTTGACAGCTTTTCTTAAAGACAGGTTTTTGGAGAAAAAAAAGAAGAAAGTTCTGCGACGAGTCGATAAGAAGTGTTGTATTTTTCTCTGAAGGGATTTGAACAGCCTGAGTTTTAGCCTGTTTTCAAAGTGAGCACCTTGTGGTTTCGTGTATCACGCTACGTGATAATTAAGTCTGCCGCAGACCAGGTGTTTTCAGATTCAACGTAGACTCGAGAACTCTGAAAATCTCCGTCCTTGGAGTGAACTGCATTTGTGTATGTAATTTAAATATCTAATTTTCATTTCTATGTAAATAGAATTCTGTATATAGAATTCTGTAAATAAAATTCTGTATGTAAATAAAATGTAAAGTGTTTCCATGAACCTGGAAGTGGCTCTCTTCTTGACGCCGTTATTAATCTAGCATAGGCCGATAGTTAAAATTCTGAATAATTTTTTTTTAATTCGAATAGCTAGAAATGTTTCGAATGTGTTTCAGCTTTGTATTGAAATCTTTTTTGAAGAACATTTATTTTAAAAGTTAATACTATTATGCTACTAAAAATAAATTCATTGCAGTTTTTATTGAAAAAATAATATGATGTTGGTTACTTTGTTTGTTTCCTATATCAATCCAGGAAGTCTTAAAAACTGCATATCAGAGAAATTCTTTTAGCTTTTATGCATTTTTATTTTTGACACTGTAAACTTCGCCTGTCAATCACTGTCAAACGGTATATATGCAAATAAAAGAAGGTAAAAAACAAATAACAATATCTATAATTTAATTTAGGAAAGAAACATAAAGATACATTATCATCACCAGAAACAATACGATAAGCATGGCGTCTCTTATTTCCCAAAGGCTCTTTGGTATCAGCTTTTTTTGCCCTTGAGATATTCGTCCTTTACACGCTATCAGAATACTTTATCTTACGGAGCTACGAATCGCTTGAAATTTAAATTTTAGTCTAAAAGAAACAGATGTCACCTTGGACTTCAGGCAGAAGGAAAGTTAATGTGTTAGTGTTGCATTTGTTTCCCACAAACAGGCAATTTAATTGATATGTTATGTTTTAATGACAAAGCGACTTATCGGTTTAGGAGCAAAGAAGGCTTTTGTTTTCAAAATTTGGATAAATAATGTCTTTATCTCAGATGAAAATTATTTAAAATTTTACGTTTCATTTCGTTAATAGATTTAAGTTTATTAAGATTTACAATGCTAATTATTACTTTCATTACGGTTGCAATGCTAATTAGTATTATTATGGTTTTGTTTGTCGCTCTACGGTCATTTTTTTGCACACTTTAGGATAACTAGACCGGGACCTACTGTTTAACGTGGTACGGTTTTTCTGGGTAACACATAACACATCAGATACATTTTTAAAATTCTTAGTTTGTAACAATCTCATTTATAAATCACCAGCATAAATCAAAATTTTCTAAATAATGTCCTAAGTATATATATATATATATATATATATATATATATATATATATATATATATATATATATATATATATATATATATATATATATATATATATGCATATATATAGTGAGTTAGGAAGTTGTGTTGTTGTGGGACTTAATGTCCTACTGTGCGAGACGGACATCCCATGAGTAGTCTATTCATGGATGGAGGGAAGGGGGCAGCTTCTGTTGTGATGGAGCACCCGTAGGTAGAAGTCTGACTTGGCTCCGTGACACTCATATGAGACTGCGATCTGCGGCTTAAAGTGGATTCCGAACCACTACAAACGTCCATGGTACTGGCGGGATTCAGAAACTTGTAGTGACGAGCGCCATAGCGCTAGACATTCGGTCATTCAGGTCCGAGTTAGGAGAGCTCCCATGTCACAATGGAGATAAGCACGGTAATCTGTAGGTCAAAAATCCTTCCATTGGACTAGAAAAGGACGATTCGTTATTTCTATGATGCCATCTATGGTAATGTTTGCTTAAAATAGTGGTGGCACAATGGGAGTGCAGTGTAGTAGGTCATGTGTATTGCACCCTGGGTAATGATGAATCTGCTACATATCGGCTATTCTAATGATTTACAAAATAAATTCTCATGACTGATTTCCGTATTTTGAAAATAACACTTTAAAAATATAAGAATAAGATGTAAAAATAATATCACTCATTTGAGTCTCAAATGGCAAATGGCGAAACCGATAAGGGGTTCGTTTTTTAATAACTTTTATTCCTTTACCTTAAAAAGTTTTGCTTTTTTATTATTAGACTATAATCACTCATTAGGTATTTTTATATAAGGCTATTAAAAATGATTCTAATGTATATATGAGCCGTTTTCTTTGAAAGTAGTATAAGTCCATTTTCGTCAAAAAAGTTAGTTGATGATAACAATCAAAGCAATTGCTATGAGCTTTTAATCTCTAAGCAGTTCCCAAAAATAATTCTTTGAAATGTTCAACATTTTGTCAATGTAAATTTAGGTAGTTAATGAAATTTACGTTAAAAAACAAGACAGCCGATCATTGAAGCAGTCATATTTCTAAATATTTCTTCACAGACAGTCTCTACATTATGAAAACAATTTCAAAATGATGGAAATGTTGTAAGAAGACCTAGACAAAGTCGTAAACGAATGAAGATCGACATCTGGCAATAACTGTCCTTCGTAACAGGAAGTCTACTACTCGCCAGTCATGTTCAGCAGAAATGCATGGAACTGATGTATCCCGGAAAACGGTATACAGAAGGCTTAATGAAAAAGGCATTTATGCCAGAAAGACAAATGTGTGTTTCACTGTCTTCACAACATAAGAGGGATCGCTTTAATTGGTGCAAAGAACATTAGAACCTGAGTGAATACCATTGGTCCCTGTTCTCTTTACTGATGAGTGGTGGTTTAGTTTTACAGGTGATTCTAAACATTTTGAAGAAGTCAGGAACACGAAACTATTCCTCGAACATTATGGAAAGTGACCCTTTCAGTAGTGGAGATGCGATGGTATGGAGAGGAATAATGATCGATGGATGAATGCTTCTACACGTTTTCAATAGCGGATCTGTGATCACCCATAGATATCGGGATGAGGTCTTAGAAACTTACGGTAGACTTTTCAGAGGTGCACATAGATCTGCCTTTTTATTTATGGACTATAATGCTCATCCACATTGAGCAGACCTCGTTGACGAATTCCTTGAAAGTGAAGACATGCAGCGAATACCATGGACAACAAGGTCTCCCGATCTGTCCAGATAGAGAATTTACCTTGGAACTGCAATTGCACGTAGACATCCTCCTGCTAGAGGTGCAAATGCTCTGAAGACGACATTCTGAAAGAGTGGGGCTTAATTCCCCAAACTGTGGTTAACAACGTTATTGCCAGCATGAAAACACGCTGTGATATGAGTGTACAAGTCAGGGGTGATCACATCCCATATTAAATTCGTAAGACTTCATTTTCTTCTGAGTTATTCCTTTTTTCTGAATTCTCTTTGTCACATTTTATTAAATCAATTTATTACCCATAACATGGCAAGTAAAGAAAAGTGTGAGCCGAATGAGTTTCAAATTAAGAGTCATCATTTAAACGATTTAGTTGTTCTCATCAAATATATTTAAATTATGTAATTTTATTTTAAAATGTGCAATAGACGTTTTTAACTTCAAAATTTTTATTAAAATATTCAAAACAGTGTAAATTATTAGTTGATTAATTTTATTTCCTGATAATGTTTTGGATGTCTAAAAATAATTTGAAGGATTTTTTTACGTTTGCATAAAATAATTGACAGAATTTTTTTTAAAAAAAAATTGTAAAAAAATGTCTGTTATTTCAGTCAAAAATTTGTTAGCATATTTTCAATTGGAATCAGGTTTCATTAAATATGTATAGTTAAAAATGGGATAGTAAGCATTAATTAAACATTATTATTGGTATAAAATCAATATTTAAAGCATTTTACTTTCTTTTGCTGTGCTTTTTTTAATTATGAATCATATATTCTAGAATAGGATAACTATAAAATAACACTTCTTTTCTTCTTCATCGGCGCAATGCATCCCATGGTGGGCCAAGTCGTCTGTCTACTGGCAGATTTCGAGACAGGAGATGTTATATTTTTTTAACGAGGTCGGGTTGCCATCCCTACGTTGTACAGTCATACTATGCCAGGATCTAAATTCTCGATATCTGGATTATATATATATAAGATGATAAGTTTAAAAAAAATAGCTTGAAAAAAATTAATTAAATGTATTTTTATTCGTAGATATATACTCACACAGCTAGCTCATTGGTTTGGTTTATCGCTCTACGATCATTTTGTGCACACTTTAGGCTAATTAAACCTGGACCGACAGTTTAACGTGGATTCCTAACCACTCAGAAATATCCACGCCCCTACCAGGATTCGAACCTGAGGCACCAAAGGCCAGAGCGCTAGCCAATTGGCCATCAGGCCGCAGATAACTCATTGAATCTTTTCTTCGAAAACTGATGTTGAATGTCTCAAATAGTTCATGCGAAATTTTTATTACAGGGCCTGAATGACCGAGTGGCTAGCGCTCGGTACCACAGGTTTCGGGTTCGAGTCCCAGCGGTGCCATGGATGTTTGCAGTGGTTCGGAATCCACTTTAAACCGTAGGTCCCGGTTCTAATAGGATCGCAGAGCGTTGCGGAGGCATTGTTACTCCGCGTCCGTGGCTTATCTTCAAGTTACACGCGCCCCCTGGGTAATGCAAAGTGAGTAACGTTTTGCAGCACTTGCCTTAAGTCATCCAAGACCAAGCTGTCTAAGTGTTTGCCAGCTGCATTAGAAAGAAAAAAAATTTTTATTACAATGAAAATATTTTATTCGTTCTTTTAAAATTTTAAGAAAATAGTATGTCGGAAATTAAAAACTTAATAACTTAAATTGATTTTCAATTTTGGGAATTTATGTTCCACGTTAATTTTTTTTCAATAAAAATATTCCATTTGTAAGACAAATTATATGAAGAAAACAAAGTTAAAGAAGTTTGTAAAGCATAACTCTCATTTGTCGTTTACTTCCATTATGTGAAGTTACTATATTTTTACTAACTCAAATGATTTTTTCTTCATACAACTATTCAAGCTCAAAAAAAAATTCTTATCTTCCTTTTAAAAAAAGAGATTAACTTTTTTTTTTTTTTTTTGAAGACGGCATTTTTTGTTGGTCATTGCTTTCTAGTGAACACGTAATTGTTTGAATTACATCCGGGAACTTTGCCCTTGAAAATGCAATATTTAATTGAAATTGTAGACTGTCTTATACTCTAATTAAGAAGATTGCATTCTTAATTTTAAGGTTAAAAGTATAAAACCAACATAAATAAATCGTAAAAAGCTCATGCATACATAACCAACATAATGATGTGAATGTACATAAAAACGTTTTTAAATGTTTTTGATGCCTTTTGATTACAGTTGTCTAACCCAGGGGTGGCCAACCCGCGGACCACCTTGAAAATTTTTCCGACCCGAGAGATTTATCACACTTTTACAAAATATATTTATTTTATAATGGCCAAAGTAGAGAAAACCACTGTATTATAAAAATACATTATGTGTGCATCCATATATTCAAAAATTAATTGTTGAAATTAGGAGAAAAAATTAACTTTCATTTTAAAATAATATTCTTTCGAATATATGGCAGATATTGCCTGTTTTATTTATGAGTTTATAGTTATGAGTTAGCAGAATAATTAAATTATATTCTGCGAACTCATGACGCATGCGCATCGATTTGCAAAAGCTAAGTGAAAGAGTGGAGAAACACATATCACACTAGTAAAATAAATATTTTTAATGATTTTATAGTTTTTATTTCATTTTTATTTATAATTTTTTATATTTCATTTTTAGTGTTATATATTTCTTTACAAGTATCATTATTATTATATTAGCTATGTAGCATGTAAGAATAATAGCAAACACAATAATAATAACTCATTATGTTTCAATTTTTCACTCCAAAAAATGTCTATAGTGGGTCTAAGTCTAATATGAGGATATATAGTTTTATATGCGGCCCGCAGAGATTTTCGGAGCATTTTACATGCGGCCCTTGGAGCATTGATGCATTTCCAAAGTGGCCCGCAAGATCATTTGGGTTGGCCACCCCTGCTCTAACCCATGGCCCCTTTTGGTGAATGAAATGCTATATAAATTAAAAATTTCTTTGAAATTTTTATATACTTCTAATTAAATACAAATAATGTGATATTTAGTTTATTTAAAATCATTCTACATTTCCTATTTTTTATTTTCTTTATCATTCAAAAAAAGACTTCAACTTTTAACCTAATCAATGATAAAAAAATTCTATCTGTGAAAAACTATTCTACATCTTTACTTACTTAAATATCTTTTATTTATACACCTTTTTGCGGTTAAATTATTAAATTTTATGTGCTTACCCTAGACGGTAATTTTCTTCAAATACTGCCCTAGGAAGATGAATGGTTGGACGGACAACCTCGCATTTTGCAGTTATGCTCAATGTTTTTATAACTTTACTTACGTAATTAAATAACCAGAAAATTACTTAACTTAATACATAACTGTATACTTGCACTTAAAATTTACAGAAAAAAATTGGGATGATAAATAGGATGTTGTTTTATGTTAAAATAAAAAGCTAAACGGAAATTTTTATTATGTTATAAAAGCATGATTTTTTTAAATTTTATATTACAGCTATGGTGTGTCAAAAATTATTCGTACACCAAGTATAATAACCTGCATTATCTAAGGATGTGGGTTAAACGGAATGTGAACTAATTTTATACACCTATTTATCATTAATTTCTTAAAATTTGTTTCAATAAATATATTGTAAGATTTTGAGCAATGAACAGCTATGATGCCAATTCAACTCGATGAAAAGGTACTGTAGCCTTTTTTCCCTCGGGAAGAGATATAGAATTTCTGTTCCCAGGGAAAAGGAATGTATATTCTTTAACAACTGCATAATAACAACCTGTCACTCAGATCTGACAACAGATAATCGGTACCTTACTTGGAAATTAGCGATCGTCTATTCAATTTTAACAGGTCGAAACAATTGCAGATGGGATATGGATTACGTCATGAGTTGTTGCATCGTGATTGGTGATAGACGATGGGCTCAGGAAGTGTCCACTCCACTCTAATGAAGTGTAACCCCTCCCCCTCCCCTCTTGACGAGAGGGAATTAGATCCCCTTAAAGTGAGAAATTCCAATTGTGACATCTAACTTCCCTTCTAATTTGATTCCTTCTACATTAATTACACCAATGACTCTCGTACAGGTTCATTTACAACATTATATGCCATCCTTTGATAGAGGACGTGCAATTGGGTTAAAGGAAGCAGGGGGCTGAAATAGAATGATTGTTCGACATTTGGCTTAGAACAAAGCCGCCATTCGACGTTGTTGGCAGAAAGGGTTGAATCATGACAGAACACAGAGTCATAAAGCCAATGAACCAACCTGGAGAGAGAGTAAGGATAGAATAATAACCAAGAAACACTGTTAATGCTTTAAAAGTCTCTTCATTACTATAAGGAATTAGCTTTTTACATAAACATTATGCAATGCCAAGCATAATATATAAAAATTACATATGTTTTAAGGATGTTTACGTTGACCATATTCATTAAAATAATGGTATACACACGGCTCACTTCCATCGTATTGGACCATCTTGATCAACAACATCGATAATCTATGGATTTCTTTGATAGCTTTATTGCACTTGATTGAAAAAAATTCTGAAATAACTTAAATGTTTTCTCAGAATTATAGGCTGAATAAATAAACCTTTCTAGCTCTCTGGGCTCTCAAGTTCGGCCATCAGATTTATTAGATCAAAAACGTTTTTACAATTTAGATGTCAATTTCCCAACTAAGGTGCTCTCGAGCCCTAAGCGATGAGTCCTTATATTCTGCAGTCCATGGAATCATAGAAAAAGAAGAAACCTCGCAAACTTTTGTACTTTGTCGAACTGGGCAGATTAGTTCAAGACATAACCTGAAATACTCACAATGCTTGGCCCTGTCATGTGTCATAAAACCAGAGAAAAATAATATTAATCTTATCTCATATATTAAATTGAATAAGATCTATATTGGCCTGGTGGATAGTAGAACAGATTTTTGTATAAGCTCGGCATGAAATTCAAGACGCAATATTTTAAAAGGAAAATTTCGATCTCTATGTCAATCGTAATGATAAATCAGTAGACCACTAAGACATTTTTTTTGGACTTAGGAAGGAAGATTAGGAGAAGAGGAGTATGGGAACACTCAGGTGATTGTGGATGATCCTTCCAAATTATAATGGCAAAATATGAACTTCAGTTTTACAGTACCCTATGGAACAGCCCGGGTTATACTGAATCTGTAGCAGTAGACAGGCAAGTCTATTTTTTGTTTTTGTTTTGGTATTGGGAAGGAGGAGTAGGAGAAGAGAATTATTGGTACGCTCAGATGACTGTAGATAATCATTCCAAATTATAATGGCAAATATGAGCTGCAGTGTATTAGTACCCATGGAATAGCCCGAGTAATACTGAATCTGATACAGATCTGCCATTCTAAGGATGAATGACCTCAAGTTATTTGAAAACATCATTAACGCTGTCATAAGAAATATACCAGACTTTTTCCTGATGTAAAACATTATGTCTCACCTCAAAAACTTTTTCTGGTGTCTTGTTTATCTGAACCTCCTTCCCTACCACGATAATGAATGTCTAGGAACTGATCACAAAAATATCACTCGCCTACACAAACATTTTTTTAATGTGTCTAGTAGGAAAAGATTGACAGGTGGAGACACCAGGACACTAAGTAGTTCCTTGAATCACCCACGGACCCCTTAGTCGTGTTTCCTGTTGCTCGCAACAAAGGCAACAAGCAGCAGAGGAAAGCAATGAATATGCTACAGATCTGCCATTCCTCAGGTAATTACGAACAGGATGATTGACCTCAGGTAATTAGGAAACATCATTAATCCTATCATATGAAATATACAAGATTATTTCATCCTTATGTAAAACATTATGTCCCACCTCAAAAACATTTTATGGTGTCTTTTTACTTGAATCTTCTTCCCACCCACGGATAATGAATGTCTAGGAACCGATCACAAAAATATCACTCGCCTACACAAACATTTAATGAGTCTAGTAGGAAAAGGATGACAGGTGGAGACACCAGGCACTCAGCAGTTCCTTGAAGCTCACTCAGACCCCTTAGTCGTGCTTCCTGTTGCTCGCGACAAAGGCAACAAGCAACAAGAGGAAACAAACAACAAGTATCGGGAGATCGCGCGAGATTCCGAATGCCGCGCGTTCCACCGTGCATGAGGTAGGAATCTGGGCTCCTTACCAAAGCATGCTATTTCAAGATTAACCCCCTTACTCTCTCAATAGGCGGATGAGCATTCAACAGAGAGAGAGAGTGTGTGTCTAGTGTCTGCCTTACTTGGAATATATTTCTCCGAGTCTCTGGAACTGCCATGAAAGACAACCTAAAGTAAGTCCGCATGTGGTCAAATCTTAATATAATTAATTTCTTGTGAATATTAACAGTAATTTAGAGTTTCAATGTTTTATTTATCATATAAATATTTGTGATTTTATTCAAAGATAATCAAATTATGTGGTCAAATCATTATTTAGGGATCTTCAACAGTTTTTTTTTTATAAAATCTAAATGTCACTTTCTAAATAAGTTTTGAATTTTTTGTTTATAACTTTTCAACTTTTTATTAATATTTTCAAATTTTGAATTTATTTAAGGGAAAGCAGGTTAGAATTTACGATCGCAAATATTTGCATGATTGTTTATAAGGGAATTAATTTGTTAGTTTTAACATATTCATCATACATATGGTTTTGTTCAACTGTAAGTAAATTCTATGGCGTCAAATCTCTACGTAATGTTTTTTTCCACGGAATTTTCATTGTATTTTGTATTTTAAATCTGAATGTCATCATATTAATAAGTGTTGAACTTTTTTATTAATATATTTAAATTTCTAATTTACTTAAGAATAAGAAAGTCTGAATTTATGATTTCAAATCAATGATAGCTTTCTAGTGAATTAGTGAGGTAATTTTGAGAATTTAATTAATTCACCAAATTATTTGATAAATATTTGTGATTTCATTCACTGATAAATAAATTCTTATGTTGTCAAATCTTTATTCGGAATCTTAAAGTTTTTTTTTTAATAATATAACCAAATGTCACTATATAAATAAGTCATGAATTTTTTGTTGATAAGTTTTCATTTTTTATTAATATTTTCACCTTTCTAATTTAGATAATGGCAAGCAAATTAGAATTTATCTCAAATCTTTGCATGATTGTTTTTTAGGGAATTAATTTGTTAGTAATTAAATGAGAATTAATTTGTTTGTTAATATATTTATCATATTAATTAATAAATACATATGATTTGGTTCAACTATAAGTAAATTCTAATTGTGGGGTTAAATCTCTATGTAAGGATTTTTTTAACGAATCTTCAATATAGTTTGTATTTTAGTATGAATATCACCATAATAAAAAGCTTTGATTTTTTTTTGATTAATGTATTTAAATTTTAATTTATTTAGGAATAAGCAAGTTTGAATTTATGATCTCAAATCAATGATTGCTTTCTAGGGAATTAGTTTGTTTATTTTGAGAATTTAATTAATGCTTTATTATTTTATTTTATTATTTAAATTTAAATGTCTCCATATTAATAAGTTTTGCATTTTTTTTAGCTAATGTAATTAAATTTTTAATTTATTTAAGAATAAGGAAGTCTGAATTTATGATTTCAAATCAATGATTGCTTTCTAGGGAATTAGTTTGTTTATTTTGAGAATTTAATTAATTCTTTATTATTTAAATTTAAATGTCTCCATATTAATAAGTTTTGCATGTTTTTTAGCTAATGTAATTAAATTTTTAATTTATTTAAGAATAAGGAAGTCTGAATTTATGATTTCAAATCATGATTGCTTTCTAGGGAATTAGTGAGCTAATTTTGGGAATTTAATTAATTCACCAAATTATTTTATAAATATTTGTGATTTCATTCACTGATCAGTAAATTCTTGTGTAGTAAAATCATTACGTAATGATTTCTTTAATGGATTTTATATTTAAATTCATATTCATTTGAATTTTTTTATTAATGTGTTTAATTTTTAATTTATTTAAAAATAAGAATAAGAATGTCAGAATTGATGTTATGAAATCTAAATGTTAGGAAGACTAGGAATTTTGGAAATACTTTACTTACTTTTTTTGAACTACTTTAATAGGAATTTTGTTAGTTTTAGAGAATTCAATTAATTTACCAAATAAAGTAATTATTATTTATTCAACAATAAATGAATTCTTCTTTTGGGGTGAAATATTTACATAATGATTTTAAAGGAATTTTCGTATCCTCAAAGAATTTTATTTTTTATAAATGTCTCCATATAAATAAGTTTTGAATTTTTTTAAATTAATTTTTAACTTTTAAATTTATTTGAGAATAAACTTGTCTGAATTTATGAACTCAAATCTTAGTAAGATTGTTTTTCTTGGGAATTAATCTGCTAAATTAATGAGTTCAATTAATTTACCATATTAATTGATAAATAATAATAATTTCAATAATAATAAATAAATCATATTTGTGTCGTCAGATCTTAACGTAATGATTTTTCAGAGGATCTTTAATGGATTTTCTGTTTTAAATCTAAATGATTATTACATTATTACCGAGCATGATTATTTCGTAGAATTTTATAGTTGAAATATGTGCTAAAAATTTGATACTTGGCAAAAATGTTCAAAATTTTTATTAATAAATGTTAATTTTATTCAATAAGTAAAATCAAGTATACATCCTATAATGTTAGCATTATTATTTTCTAAGGATTATGGATTAATGATTTAAATATGAATATAAGTAAAAATAATTAATTTAAAATCTTTAAATAAATTAATGCTCAATATTATTTAAATAATGTGATAATTTTAGCGAATTATTTAATTAAAATATTAATAGATAAATATTTGTGTTTTTATTCAAAGATAAATTATTTATTTCTAAATACTTATGATTTGATTTATAATCTCAATTCTTAAATATGGACTCACTTTTAAACTCGCTGTACTTAAATTTGGACTCGTTTTGTGTACATTTTTAATTTATGGATGATGTAAATCAGAATGAAAAAAGGCATACATATATATATATATATTACGGCAACATATTTTTTCCCAATATCTTTATGAATGAATTTTGTGTTTTAAATCTGAAATTCACCATGTTAATTAATTTTTGTATTTTTATTAATATTTATGCCTTTTTAATTTATTTTGAAATAAGTAATTTAAACTTTTATCAATAATCTAGAGTTAACAGCCTTGATACTCGTCTAGAAGCATATTAATGTAGTGTTTTAAATCTAATATTTACTATTACTATTAATTTACTATTTTTAAATCTTCATAAATTTTGGGCATTTTTTAAATTACTTAAAAATATTATTCATAACATTATATGTTCTAAGCCTCCCTTATTATATAATATTATATCGTGTATGCTCCTTTTATATCTTAAGATTTTTATCTAAGGCATTATGAATGGATTTTGTACCCTAATAGAATTTCATTAAACGTGTTATTGTTTTAATAGTTGTAAATTCTTTGTTTATCCTAAAATAATTCGTTTTTTATTTTTGTTTGAATCTTAATATCACAAAATAATCTCCACATAATTGTTTTCTAAAAGACTAAGGATAAATCTTTTATTTGAAATTGAATTCAATTCGTTAATTATTTTTTTAATTTTTATTAATATGTGTGAACGTTTATTAAATTCAAGAATAAATATGCCTAAATTTACCAAATAAACAATAAATTAATAAATAGATTAATAATAGACGTTTTGAATGGATTCTGTATTTTAAATCTAAAATTCATAAACATTAGATTTTTTTAAACTTTATTAATATAAATAATCATAACTAAATAAATTTTTGTGTAATGAAATGTTTTTATGATAATTTTCCGGGTTTTCTATGTTATATATTTTTTAAAGTTTTCTATGTTTTATATTTATTATTGAAAATAAAACTTATAAATTTTTTATTTATTGCTGAATTTTTTTATTGAATGAATTTTTAATTCATCGAAGACTAAATAAAAATTTCTTGTCATGGTAAAATAGAAATATACACATTATTTATATAATGAAATATGCACATTATTATAGTTTGGAAATTTTAATTGATTTTTCATAAATTGGTTGAAAAATATTTTAAATCTATGAAATTTAATAAGCTTAACGAACTTATTATTCAATTATTATTTGACTCATTACTCATTATTCATTATTCATTGCTTTATTATTTGACTTATTATTCATTTATTATTTACTTCAGGGAAACCAAACCCAAACCTAATGTTTGATATTAGATGCTAATTATTGAAATTGAACGCAAAATTTGTTATCAATGATACTGTTATTGCTCTCACATACTATCTATACATTCAAGCTAGATTACATGTAAATATGCACATTATTTAGTAAATTATTCATACATTCAGAAAGCACGTATATTTATCAATGAAACAGACAATTTCTAAACAATAGACACAACTAAATTGCCAGATTGCCACATTGCAATCTGCAGCTAAATAATACGGAAGTGTGTAATTCAAATGGAGTGGCAACACTGTTTCTGCTAGTATACTTATACGAAATGAATATGTTTTTATTCAGTATTTTAAATTAAAGAATTTGATTCCAGTTAAGTAATTTTTTTTATTCTAAGTAGCAATTGATGATTGAATCTCGTTATTTATTTCGTTAAAATTTAAATTTCGTTATGGTTAAATGTTTAGATATATTTTATCAGAACTCACTTTTTGAAACCTTTCTCATTAACAAAAGTTTGCCAGTAAATTTATTAACTAATTGTGAGCTGAAATTTATTAGTTTAATTTTTATGTTAAAAATGAACAATTAGTTAAGTTATTATTGTAAAATATCTTCCAGTTAAATTCAATACGTTCAATTAATTCTTTTTCTCTTTACCAAAATAAACAGCTAAGGGAATTTTATTTTTTATTAAGTTTTTCTTATAGAAAGTACAAATTGAATTTGAAAAAATGATTTAATGTTAAAGATTATTCTTTAATAAGATTTTTGTCGTTTAGATATGATTATTTAATACAATTCAATCCATATAATTTACAAATTTTGTTATTGATACTTCTATTCTGTATTAATTACTTTTTTATTTATAAACTATTTAAAATTAGAATAAAATTAGAAAATTTTTAATTTTTGAAAACAAATCTTTCAATCATATTTAATTTTTTATTTGTTATTTTCTATCATTTTTATCATATTTAATCTTTCAATTATTTTTATTATTTTTTACTTGGCTCTCTATAATTAATTATAATTATTAGTAATTATTATTATTAATACGGAGAAGAATTATAATTTTAAATTAGAAATTATTGATAAATTCAAATTTTTAAAAATTAACTAGTTTTTAAAAGATTATTTTAAACTTGTAATCGCACGATGTTTACCAAAACTAATATGTTTTTATAAAATCATATAGTTTGATGTTTATCATATTCACAATCATAAACAAATTCGTTTTTTAAAAAAATCTTTTAAAATAAGGAAGTATTTTATGAAATTGTCTAGATAAAATTTCACAACAATAGCAGGTATTCAAAATAACAAACAACTTTTGATAATTTTTTAAACTATAAAGCACATGATTAAGCTTTATTATTTATTTAAATCAATTTTTCAAGGAAATTATTTTATAAAGTATAATTTCATTTCATTGCCTTTATGAAACAACAAAAACACGATAGATTAAAATCGATAAAAATATCAGCATATAGATATTCAAGTATTAAATCTATGAATAGTATGTTAATTCATAATCTATCTGTGAATTAAAGTCTAAATCTCTGGTTCTCGTTAGATCACCGAAGTTCATCATTGAATAGATATTAAAATATCAGGTTTCGGGTTCATCCCGGCGGTGTCATGGATGTAGTGGTTCGAATCCACTTTGCCGTAGGTCCCGGTCATCTATGATTTTCACGGAAAAATCATACCTACGGGTGCTCCAACAACAAGTTTTCAATTAAATTTGTTAAGAAACAAACAAACAAACAAAGTCTAAATCTGATCTATGAATAGAATTAAAATAAGATTAATAATTGTTAACACAATTTTCATCAAAAATATTTAATATAAAAGTTTTAATTAAATTTGTTGACATTTGACGTAAATTTAAGATTTGTTTCTTGCAATTCTAGGGGAAAAACTCAAAATTTACTTGATTTTAATAGACAATAAACTATGGTATACGGAAGAAATATCAATATATTTTAATTAAAAATATTTACATTCATCATCATCTTCATGGGCGCAACAGGCCCATGGTGGGCCAAGACTATCTGCCTGCTGGCAGATTACGAGACAACTAGGTTTTTTTCCCTACTTTTTACGGATAGGGTTGTCAGCCCTATGCCAACGCTCAACTGTCATATTAAAAAAGAAGTTTATATGTCGTATAAAGTGGTTTCCGAACCACTACAAACATCCATGGCGCAGCCGGGACTCGAATCTGAAACTTGTGGCACCGTCCCCTTTCACCACAGCCAAAAATTTCAATGGATATTTATATATCATATATTATTTTTTTTTCTAATGCAGCTGGCAAACACTTAGATACTTGGTCTTGGATGCTTTAAGGCCAGAGCTGCACAGACGTTACTCACTTTGCCTTACCCAGGGGGCGCGTGTAACTTGCAGATAAGCCACGGATGCGGAGTAACAATGCCCCCGCTACGCTCTACGATCCTATTAGACCGGGACCTACGGTTTAAAGGGGATTCCGAACCACTACAAACATCCATGGCACCGCCGGGACTCGAACCTGAAACCTGTGGTACCGTGTCCCAGAGAGCTAGCCACTCGACCATTCAGGCCCATCATATATTATCAAGTATAAAAAATTGATCAATATGGTTTTCATTCCATTCCATATGTGTGTACAACTAACTTGCAGCAAGGCTGAGGTTCGAATCCGGTGATGGCTTCCGTTCTCGTCACGACTTTCAGAAAGCGAGGACACTGGATGATCAGTGTGACAATAAGTGGAAGAATCGATAGTCAGGCTGCATGTTGGGAGTTTTATGCGTTTTCCCCATTTGGTACACAAATGCGAGGAGTTAATGCGAGATGCCTTAAAAGTCACTCCCTCGAGAAATATAATTTCCTTCCCTCATCACCTATTGGTGTGCTGTTCCTGACGTAGATCAGTGGAACATGAGGCCCACCGACGTTAAAAAAAAAAATTATGTATTTTTCATTAAAAATTTCCCGTTTTTCAACACTATAGTATGTTCACTAACCTTTTAAAAAAGATTAAAATGAGAATTTACTGCAAAACACATTAGCTCACTGCAATTTGCGAAAGAGGAGGAATTTTTACGAACCGAAAAGGAATTCTCAAAAATCTGCTGAGATCAAATGATTTGGTGTCTTGCGAAAACGAGCGAAATGGGATTTGTGCACGAAGCAGTCATTTCGACATGGCTGTTTTGAACCGTATTGCAGTGACGAAATTCTGGCAGACATCCCAGTCCTTTATGGAGATTTCGGTCCATTCGGCAAAATCGTGCGTCAACAGAATTCAGCCGCCGCCGTGGTTTTCAAATTTATGTGTCACCATTAAAATCTGATTTTAAATGTGAGCAAATATAAGTGTGTTAGGGCTGCCTGTTTATAGCTTGGCCTAAGCAGCTAGTCTAGGGTTTTGAAATTCACGGCACCAAAACAACTGCTTCACTTTAATTATCCCTTTGTTTTCAAAGGAATTCAGCACGTAATTGTGCAATGACATTATTTCGCTAAAATTAAGTAGTATCAAATCAATATCAAGTTAAATAGCTGCAGTTTGAATTTGAAATTATTTTTAATATATTTATTTCATTATTCTAAGATTATTTTTAGAATTTCTTCATCCCAATATATTGAACTGAACATCTTTAAGCGTTTGATGGTAATGAACATGTCTTTTGCTACAATTTAATGTCATAAACCTAAAATGATAGATATTTAGTAGATTCAGCGTTATGCAGGAAAGTCCAATAAATTATCATATAAGACTATTTGATTTGGTAAAATGAAGCATGATGTATCGAAAATGTGCTGTATTTTATTTTTGATACTATTTTAAAGAAGGTTTTTTAATAACATCAAAAACGGAGTCGTATTGACTATTTCCCTGTGAGCGGCCCAAAGGTGGGCTGCACCGACGGAACGCTGTTACTTATTTAGCACTATCCACTACCCCTACCTACTACACGTGTAGCTATGGATTTGAATGAAGATATGTTATGGACGCGATTAACACTACCCTCACAACGCTCATAATAGACCTTCAACTACGGTTTAAAGTGGATTCGAACCACTACAAACATTTATGACACCGAAGGGACTCGAACCCGAAACCTGCGGCACCGAGCGGCAGAGCGCTAGCCACTCGGCCATAGATGCGTAGCAGAAAGTAACTGAACAAGGTGTACTGTAGTAGTCATGGTGTTAAGGATATTGTTTAATTAAAGTGCGTTTGATTTAAGCCAAGTCCAAACTTGAGAGCGGATGGACTGAGCGATGCTTGAAAAACAGTTCTCTGTACCGTATTTGACTTGGTTTGTCCCTCTACGGTCATTTTGTGCACATTTTAGGCTGATTAGACCGGGACCTGCAATTTAACGTGTATTCCGAACCGCTCACAAACATCCATGCCATCGCCAGGATTCGAGAACCTGAAGCTTATGGTACCATAGAGAAGAGTGCTAGCCAATTGGCCATCAAGCAGCTCTCTCTTCTGGAAGAAAATTGCATTTTGTGAGGGAACGTGAGTCAATCTTGCACATTTGTGAATCTCAATTGACTCATAAAATGCGCATTGTCGAGCAAAAAATCGATTCGGCTAAGGTCGAATTTGTGTCCAACTTTCCTATTATTGACAGTCAATAGCTTGCTCACAACATCAGATTATTCTTAGGCTTATTATTTTAATTCAAACCTCAACTTTTGGGGATCTGATGTGACACTTCCGTCCTTAGACTTGGAGGTAGCTTAATGAAGTAGTGAATAAGTTAAACAATTCATGGACCAAACACCAAGAATTATATGCAGTTGTATAGTGCCGCCACAGTGAAAAGGGAAATAATTTCCTTAGGCATGAAAACCATTTAAATGCTCTTATCTGCTTTCATCAGTTTCAATGAATCTTCTTATCTGCTTTCATCAGTTTGAATAAATGTGAATGAACTCTTGCTGGTATTTGATGTTATCTGTCTTCTCTTATGCCATCACGTGAGATATTTAGGTTCTTTACTTCATTTCTACCATTCTGTAACTGAAACTATGGCGATGGCAGTGATAATATTTACTATCATTGGTTGTAAACACTCATAATAGTTTTCATTAAAAACAAGATTCAATTTTTAAAAAATTTTAATTATAACATTACAGAAATAGGTAGCATCCTTAAAAATAATCTCATTCCAAATCTTCCAAAAATATTTATAGCAAAGCTAAAGAGTCAGCTGTTTTTCATACTGATAAATAAATAAATTTCCACTTATCTATATATATTTTTTACAACAGTTTGTAGATAGCATGTTTTTCTTTTCTAGTAATTTTAAATATTCTGAATCTTATGATCATTCTCAGAAGAATTTGTGTTTCGTTTTTCTTTCCGGTGTTATACGTTGTGCCAAGTTCCTTAAAAGTTTTAAATTGTTTTCTGAGCAGTTCTAGTAAGAAGAAAAGTGTCTTGACGACAAAAGAATGAGAATCGTATTGTGTAAATGAGCACAAGACAATTGTGATGAATCAAGCCTAAATATAACTCCGTTAACAGTTGATTTTAAAATTATTATGGCATAGTTCGCAAATAATGGGGTCTGATGGCCGAGTTTCGGATTTGAGGCCCGCCGGTGCCATGGATGATTGTAGTGCTTCATAATCCACCTTAAAACGTAGGTCCCGGTCTAATATGACTGTTAGGAGTAGGGCTGGCACCCCTACCCAGTAAAAGGAAAACATCTCATGTCTCGAAATCTGCCAGTAGACAGACGGCCTTGGCCCAAGGGGACGGGCTGTTGCGCAATGAAGAAGAAGTTTGCAAATAGTGTTCATAATAAAGAGAAATAAGGTTTGAAAAATCACCGTTGTTCTTAAAGAGCAGACAAAAATAATAAGAATCCTATTCTTTTTATAATCTAGGACTGTCATAATAAGAATATTTCAATAAAATTAAAGACCTTTTGGAAAATATAAAAACTCAAATTAAAATATCTGTAATTTGCAACAATTGATTAAGATTATATGAACCATTCAAATTATGCTAATTTTTTACCTACTATTAAGCAGTCGGTAAAACATATATCTTTATATTTCTTTTTGTAAATCTTCAAAGCATCTTATAATATAAAAATTACCATTGTAACCATGCTTCCTGCTACACATTGGCGAGAGTGCCTCCTGTAACGTTCAAAAGAAATGGTCAGTTGGCCTACAGACTCTTACCCTCAGAGGCGTGTACCTGAGTATGGGGTTTTCGGCCTAGAAGTGGAATTCTTAAACAAATCTATAATTATACGTCTTTAAATGTGTTACATATTGTACATTTTAATTGTATATGTGTGATGTTTGAGCTCTTGTAAATAAAGCTGTGAGTTCTCCAACCTGCGTCTCAAGTCACACCCAGTTACAATCTGGTTGCCCAATCTGCACACTACATCAAATACAATATTTTTGAATACATATTGCATCATGATGTAAGTTTTTCTATAGTTATTACGTTTTAAAAATTTTAATTTTGATTTTTTACTCACTTTAAAAAAACAACTTCGATGAAAAAAAGGAAAATAGTAATATAAAAGTCTGTTTATTATCTTAAATTCCCTTTTTCAGACAACAACAGTGTCGCAACATTATCAAAATTATCATCTGTCAAAACGATGCTTAGCATTTCACTGTACGAATTGTGTAAGAGAAATGTTTTTATATTTGAATAATTTATCAAGCATGTCTATAAATTCCCCAAAATTCTCTAAAAAAAAGTAGTTGCAGTTGTCTTTTGTTTTTTTCATTTTATCTTTTATATATTTGACTTTTTTAAGTCTTTCCTTTCTTTAAAAAAAATCTCTGAAACACCTGAAATTTAATTTTTTCAACCTTGAAGCAATTTACAGAAACGTATATATTTTACCAAAAAGATTTATATATTCTACTTTTTCCTCTTTTCTAAAAAAATATTTAAAATGAAAAATATATAATCTATATATTTGCTAATCTGTTAATTATCAAAGTTTAGTGTTTTGTAATAATTTATAATTTTGTTTTCATTACAACGTTCCTTTTTGCAAATAAAAGAAATTAAGATTCCAGAAAAAAAAAACTAAATTATACAAAAATTAACTAATTTTTTTCATAAATAAAATCCTTTTTTTATAAAATTAAGAAATAAAAACCTGCTTTATTTAGCGATACTTGACGATACGTCTAATGAAAAAGTAATAATGTTTCTGCGATATTATATACGTTAACTCCTATACTTTATTTTAAAAACAGTTCTAAAAATTCTCTGCTTATACACGGAAATATACGATAACTGAAAATTCTTCAGGATTTTTGGGTATGTACTGGATAAAAAAAAGTAATGAAAGTGAAAAAATTAAAAGTATTATAGTTTAAAAATTAAAATAAATATACACAAGCACAACAAACAAAGCTGCTTGCTTTATGTATAGAAATATTATCATTTCTTTTCTTAAATAATAGGACAAAATAAGTGTATAAGGATAGTGTATGTGTATCTCCAATAAGTGTATCTCCAAACATAAGTCGATCCGTGTATAAACCGACATTCCGCTCTCACTGCCAAAAATTTACCAAAGTTCAAAATTCGTATATAAACCGAAATAAAAAAAATTCCTATAAGCTTCATTATTTATGGTATTGTATTATTAATTGTGGTATACGTTTCCGTAATGGACGTTCATTTTAGTACGTTTCTGTTAGTCGACTCAAATTTCGCCAACATCAGATTCTTGTTTTAGGGATGACGCAACAAAACTTTTACAATCAACAATACAAGCAATTTCGAATGTAAAACAATTCATTTTAATCATTAATTTAAAATTATTTTTTTCCTAAACATAAGAATTATAAAATAAAGAAATAAAAACGTGCTACATTCGGCTATACTTGGTCATACGTCTAATGGAAAAGCTCTTTTAATGGAAAAGTACCAACAAAGTTTAGTGGATCTGTATGTAAGCTAATCCCTATATTTTAGCTTTAAAAAAGTTCTACAATTCTCAGCTTATACAACAATATAAAAATAATTCGTATAACCTTTATTATTTACTTGTATTACTAATTCTGATATACGTTTTGATACTTTTGTGTTAGCCAGGCGCAAATTTCGCCAACATCAGTTTTTTCAGAAGTAAACGATAATTGAAAATTTTTAGGATTTTTGTGTATGTACTGTATAAAAAAGTGATGGACCTAAAATAGTGAAAAAAATTAAAAGTATTATAGTTCTAAAATAAAAATAAAAATAGACAAGCACAACAAGCACAAACTGCTTAGAAATATCACCATTCTTTTCTTAGATAATATGATAGATATTTCTATCATTATGCACTTGTATTGTATACCAATATGTGCATGATAAGGGCGTTTACATACGTGAATACGTTGAAGACGAAGAGCCCTCTGGTCGACCATCCATATCAACCGACGAAGCTCACGTCCAAAAAATTAAAGATTTGATAGTTGCAAACCATCGATTTACAATTAGAGACCTTGCTGATGATGTTGTAATTTCAAAAGGATCGGTCAATTCCATTTCGGGTCTCAAACGCGTCAAATCTCGAATTGTACCGAAAATGCCAAATGCGCCAGCTCATACTGCATTGATTCTTCGTGACTTTTTCGCCAAAAATGAAACCCATATCGTTCCACAATCACCGTATTCACACCGTGTGACTTCTGGCTATTTCCCTAAATTTAAAAGACCACTTCGGGGACACCGTTTTGAGTCGATTGAAGAGATTCAAAGTGAATCGCCGCTCGCTTTAAAGGCCATCCCTGCCGACGACTTTTTAGCATGTATTGAGGATTAGAAAAAAAGTTGGCATAAGTGCATTGTGTCCGGAGAGGATTAATTTGTAGGCGATGAAATAAATTTGGAAGAATAAATGGAGAGATTTTGAAAAACAAATAATTGGTCTTATTTTTTGGGCACAGTAGTATTTCAGGCATATAAGGTTAATCAAAGCAATCATTTATTATTTCAATTAACAAAATACACCCCAATAATGACAATTGAGTTCAAAAAAAGATAAATGTTTACGAACTGCAACACCCTAACAATAACAACATTTGCCTCAATTTCTCCTCCCACGATTTCCTTCCTCCCAGTGAAGAAGAAAAACAGATATCTTGATTCCTCCCCGCCGAGCTTCATCGGCTCAAATCCATCGTTGTTTACCACCAGGGATAACCCAATTCCGTGCGCATCATTCTGGGGTGCCTTGTTCACTGACAACCCTTTTCAGATCTCTCTCCCATGTGTCTCCCATCACTGGCGACCTTGGCAGGGGAGTTTCCCGAAAAGAAAACTGTGAATGGGTTCCGCATCTTCACAGCTGGCACGAAATTTAGATCGCCTTCGGAAGAGATTCGTTCTTGAGCTCCCTCGTTAATCCACTCTCTCGGCAAAGGACCAAAAGCGCTTTCATTCAATGTCAGACGATGACATTACTTTTTTTTTTAACAGTACGAAATGATAATTAGTCATTAAGAAGATGGACATAATCCAGTTTAAAATAAATATAGACGGTCACATTTAAATACACTATTAAAAAGTGTACGCATTTAGTTTTAATTATTAGATGTTTTGCCATCGCGATTTAGATAGTTTTAACTGTATAATTTTCATAATTGTGTACTGAATTTTATACTGAAGTTTCCCAGTAGTTCAATATTACTTTGATAGTTCAGTATTTAGTAGTTCAAACTTATTACTTTAATTCAAAAACGTTAGCTAATGGAAACTAAAGCTGTTTAATTTTCTGTAACTTTACAATGCCTTGAACATTTTTCCCGGGCAGTGAGATTTATCACACTTTTTTACAAACTATATTTATTTTAAAATGGCAAAAGTAGTGAAAACCAGTGTATTTAAAAAATTACATTATTTGTGCGTCCATATATTCAAAAATTAACTGACGAAATTATGAGAAAAAATTAATTTTGATTTTAAAACAATATTCTTGAGAATATATGACACAAATTGTTTTTTTATTTATGAGATTACAGTTATGAGTTCGCAGGATAATTAAATTATATTCTGCGTACTCATTATCAGTGGAGAAACAAATATTGCACTAGTAAAATAAATATTTTTTAATGATTTTATTCTTTTTATTTCGTTTATATTTATATATATATTTTATATTTCATTTTTAGCGTCATATATTTCTTTACAATGTGTGTTTAGTATCATTATTATTATATTATCTATGTTCACATGTAAGGATAATAGTAAACACAAAAATAATAAGTCATTATGTTTCAATTTTTCACTCCAAAAAAAAGCCTATAGTGAGTCTAAATCTAATACGGGGATATTTAACTTTATATGCGGCCAGCGGAGTTAGGATGCATTTCCAAAGTGGTCCGCAAGATCATTTGGGTTGGCCACCCCTGGGCTAGTGTATAATAAAAACGTGATGATTAACGTATTTCGATGTGCATCAAACTTATTTTTTTAATTTAAAAAAGTTAGCTGATGGAAACTAAAGATGTTTAATTTTCTGTAACGTATACATATATATATATAAATTCTGCTATTAGATAATAGGACATATATTTTTTTATTGTGTATACTTGTGTACATATGTGTACAATCTTCCAAAACAATCCATAGGCTCCCGGTTAAGAAGCCATGCTCTACACTGAAATTCTTTATCTATATTTTTTCACGGACCTTATTGACATTTGTTAACAATTAACGATTAATATTATTAACATTAACCATTTAATTTATCTGATGGAAAAACCATGACCATTTTTACTGCACATATTTCCTTAGCCAATAAAATGAAAATTACGTCCTATACCCTTAAATGAGTAATACAAAATCGATGCAATTTAATTACATTGATTTTTAATTATATTGAATGAAATGAATTAACAAACATTTGACGCAATAAGAATAACAGGACTTTACTGCTGAATGAACGATTAAATTAAGGGGAAAAAAAGCATTATCGGGACTTTGTTGTATTTGAGCTCTTTAAGAAGAAAAAAATGTGCTTTTATTTTTTATTTTCTGTTTTTGAAAGCCACTCACTACAACAGCAGCACATTTCTGGCACGCTCAACTTTTTTGCAACTCTCAGTGATTCCTTGAACCAAAAAGTTTCAAGTTCGTTGTTTTTCAGAAATCAGCGAAAGAGTTGCTTTCCATGCATTTTTTTTTTCATATGTAATTTTTAAAATGAATTTATTATACATAGTTTGTATTTATTTTATCTCATGGATAACCATTGACATTATTTAACATTAACGATTAATATCATTAACATTAACCATTTATTTTTCTCATGGGTATCCATTAACATTATATAACATTAACGATTTATATTATTAAGATTCATTTTTCTCATGGATAACCATTCACATTATTTAACATTAACGATTAATATTATTAACATTAACCATTTATTTTATCTCATAGATAACCATTCACATTATTTAACATTAACGATTAATATTATTAATATTAACCATTCATTTTATCTCATGGATAACCATTAGCATTATTTAACATTCATGATTAATATTATTAACATTAACCATTTATTTTATCTCAAGATTAATCATAAACATTATTTAACATTAACGATTAATATTATTAGTGTTAATGTTTTATTTTATCTCATGGATAACCATTAGCATTATTTAAAAATAACGATTAATATTATTAACATTAAAGATTTATTTTATCTCGATAACCATTAACATTATTTAACATTAACGATTAATATTATTAACATTAACCATTTATTTTATTGCACGGACAGCCATGACCATTATTTAATATTAACGATTAATATTATTAACATTAACTATTTATTTTATCTCATGGATAGTCATTAACCTTATTTAATATTGGTTAATATTATTAACTTTAACCATTTATTTTATCTCATGGCATTTATTTATTTTATCTCATTAGCATTATTTGACATTAATGATTAATATTATTAACATTAACCATTTATTTTATCACACGGACAACCATGACCATTTTTACTGCACATATATCCTTAGCCTATAATAGGAAAATTACGTCCTCCATCCTCAAATGTGTAAAACAAAATCAATGTAATTTAATTATATTAAAATGAGTTAACAAACATTTAACTAATAACAATAACAGGGCTTTTCCCTTAAATGCATTAAATGATAAAGAAATGCACTACACATTCAAGTTTTATTATTAATAACTTGCCAATGTGAATATTACTGAGGTATGAGAATATTTTCAATAGAAAAATAAGGTATTAATTATTACAGATACATATTTTCCATTATTTTATTGGATATAATAGTATGAAAAACTTTGGATTTTGTTAAAAGCAGTGAAAAACGAAAACCAGTTTATTGACCCTCGGTTAAGAATCCATGCTGTATCTAATAGATATCAATTTATACAGTTTTTAGGCAAGAAATGACTTAATGGCAATGGACATACCATTTCGGAGTACCTGTATGATTAAATTAATCACAAATAACTTCCGTCTTAAAAAGTGTTTAAAATATTAATACTTTAAAATTAAAAAAATTGTAAAAGTAAAACTTATAACTATAGAAATATAATCTTAAATTTTTAGATTTAAAAAATAGATTGAAAATAAAAATAATTAAAACTATTTAGAAATTACATTGAAATGACTACGGATAGTATATTGAATGAAAATAATAAATAAATAATAATAATTGCAAAATTCTTATCATTAATTCGATTATACAATCTTCGGCATCAACCAAGAAATAACTTTCTGTTGAGATACATTATTATAACGGAAAAAAATAATTATAAAGAAAATCTTTCGTTGAGTCATATGTAAGAAGTCGTTATGAAACAAGCCCAAAGTTGCAATTATCTAGAGTGATACAAGTTGCCAAATTTTATGTTTGTTTCACTACTTGATGAACAAGTTTCAGTAGTTGTAAGTATTTTTTTTAGTTCTTTAAACCTGAAAGTCCCATAATTTACATTTTTTTTTCTTCTCACATCAACTTTAAACAGATAACTTTTGAAGCTTTTGTCATAGTTTGTTTTATTTCTTATCAAGTGTTCTTTTGTATATCAACCATGTAAGGAATGTAATTTTATTACTGAAAAAAAAAAACTGGATTGCAAACAAAAAATTATTTAAAGCAAAATCACACATTTTTTATTATAATCATATTTTATTTTTAATAGCATATGATATAGCATTTGTTCTTTTCAATATGTTTACTTTTAAGATCCATTGCTTTAAATGAAAATGATGTGGCAAACCACTGCTTAATGGTAATATTAATTTTGAAATTTTACGATGTCTTTCAGCTATTTTGCCCAATTTTAAACATTCGTTCCATCAATTATTTTGAAATTTCCATTTCGATGGCCTGATGGACAAGTGACTAGCGCTCTGGCATCAGGGTGCCACAGGGTTCAAGTCCCGGTGGTGCCATGAATATTTGTAGTGGTTCGGAATTCATTTTAAGCCGTAAATCTCCGTCTAATATGACTATAAAGTGTTAGGCATAGGGCTGACAACTATACTCCGACAACTATACTCTATATAAAAGTCAGATCACGGAGTCAAGTCAGACTTCAACCTACGGGTGCTCCATCACAGCAGAAGCTGCCCCTCCCTTTCCCACTTTCCATGAGACCACACGGGCTCTTGGACTTGGTCTAGATGTTGATGTCTACGAAGGGTTTACGAAACAACAGCACTTCCATTTCTATACGAATCATTTTCTAGTGTATCTTCTTATCTTTATTACCCTAATAATACCATATGTTTTTCTTGAAAGGATATAAAATTCAGTGATAATAAAACCTTTATGTCAAAAATGTATTGTTGGCAGTTCACATCAATAGAAAAAATATATAAAAGTAATTCAAATCAATTTGTACAAACCAGTTCTCAGTTCTAAAACATAATCGTTCTTTGTAAGAATCTTTTTTTAACTTAAACAAGTTTTGTTATAAAAGTTCTTACTTCAGATAGTTCTTTTCTAGTTTTTCAGACAAAAATCTTTCCAGGTAATGGCTTTTTAATTAAACTAAAAAAAAAAACTAGTTTTAATGTTGTTTATACAGAATATTTTCTTTTTTTTTCTTTTGAGATGTAATTCGCATATTTATTTAAAGTAATTTAAAACTTTTATGTTCATTAACCAACGAGGAGTACTATTTTTAATCTAATTCTCGACTGTGACAAAAATAATAACATTTTGACGCTGTCACGACTTATCAAATTGATAAAATTACCGCTGCAAATCACCATGTTATTATTATCATTTTGTGCTTACTTTCTTGACTAACACGCCAAACAATTATTGATGAGATTAAAATAATTGACTACACTTTTATTTTTAGTCTTGAAATAAAGTACTTATTTAACTGAAATGGAAAACATCCATTGAGTCTTAATAAGGTATCATCAGCATTTTTTCTTATTTAACATCAGCAATTTCTTTTATACCATTGGCATGACTGTGCTCTCTTTAGATCAAATCCTTGAACAGATCTCACTACAAAATCTAAATAAGTGCTCTAGAAAGAAAACGGTTTATCCCTTGGTCTTTATTTTGGGTATGACTAGATGCATCTTTTAATTGATTAACAGCGAATCATCTGCCAACCAATTACTGACGAGATTAAAATAATTGACTATATACATTTTTTTTTAATCATGAAATAGGGCTGTTGCTACTAACCCCCCTCGTGCACCAGGTCCAGAAGACCCCTCTGCAGGTGACTGGGTCATGTCTGAGGGTAATATACAGCTTCACTTTAGCAAGGAACAACTAGGGTTGAAGACTGACTAAACTTCACGACGACGCTATACGATCATATCCTTCAGTTGCGTAAGAGAGAATCGTCCGCCAAACCAATTACTGACGAGATTAAAATAATTGACTGTACCTTTTTTAAATCTTGAAATAGTAAACTACTCACTTAACTGAAATGGAAAGCATCCTTTGAGTCTTAATAGATGTCATCAGCATTTTTTCTTATTTAGCATCAGCCATTTTTTTAATACCATTGGCATGGCTCTGTTCTCTTTAGGTCGAATCCTTGAGCAGATCTCACTAAAAAATCTAAATAACTGCTCTAGAAAGAATGGAAGAAGAGTTTATCCCTTGGTCTTTATTTTGGGTATGACTAGATGTATCCTTTAGTTGCCTAAGAGCGAATCATCACATGGCAAACAATTAGGGTGAAGATTTGGCACTGAACTGTTTTTATGCCCTTGGAAATTTTTGAGTTCAACGCTTCTTTAACTAATCTTAGAATCTCTAGAAGAAATCACTATTTTCAAACACACATAGGGTTAAAGGACAGAAAATTCAAGGATTTCTTATGTTTTTGTCCCAGAAAGAATTAAGCAATTATTCAAGAAATAAATGTCCTATGTTCCATGTTTTTGTATTATATTTGAGGATGAATCTATTATTAGATTTAAAGTTTGCAGGTTTCCATGAAATAGGCTTCTTGAGTCAAATCTGATATTTAATATAAAAGCAAACGCACAAAACATCAGATTGATTACAGAAATTCTATGATACATTTAATTTGTGTTTGCAAAATATTAACTTTTTAAGATTATATTCTAAAAGTATCTATTCTTTAGCCAACGGGTTAAAGGACAGAAAATCTGAATATACCGGTTCTCGTTAGATCAGAAAGTTAAGTCATTTAGGGGTTCCGTTTCCAAGAAATTTAGCCCCAATTACTAGTACATGAAGAGAATTAGCGGGGATGCAAATTATTATTAAAAGATGGTATAACCAAATGCAATGACTTGACGTCGGGGGATCGCCGAGGAACGCGGATTTATTTAAAATAAAAGGACAGTTACAAAAATACAAAATTACAAAAATCATCCACATACATTGAGAAGCCACTGCAGGTGGTTTGCCTTGGTTAAATATATAAAAATACATAAAAAAGTATTATATACATTGTTTCTGGATATTAACAAGTGATGTTTAAGGATGACTCATGTCACCTAAGTTAAGCAACATTGGGCGCGGTCAGTACTTGGGTGGGTGACCACCTGGGAACACTGCGTGCCGTTGGCAAATTTGGGACCTGAATGGCCGAGTTTGTCTAGCGCTCTGGCGCTCGGTGTCTCAGGTTTCGGGTTCGAATCCCGGCGGTGCCATGGATGTTTGTAGTGGTTCGGAATTCACTTTAAGCCGTAGGTCCCGGTCTTCTATGACTGTAAGAGCGTCACGGAGCAAAAGTCAGGCTTCTACCTACGGGGTGCTCCATCACAACAGAAGCTGCTTCCTTCCCCTTCAATCATGAGTCCATATGGGCTCGTGGGCTTGGCCAGCCAAGTGGGATAAGAAACAACAACAAACATCTATTCTTTATTACAAAAAAAATGAAAAAAAAAAATACATTGACTATGGTTCACTAAATGTCTAAATAATGGAATAATTAAACTCTTGCAGAATATAAAATAATTTTATATATGTGCAATTCATAAAAGGAAAGCATTAAAAAAGAAAAAAGATTAATGAATAATGATAATTTAAATAAATAAAAATCGTTTCTGAAATTTTCAAACCTCAATTCTTCCATCTTTGTTATTATATTATGTTTTTATGCATTATTCTAAAAAACTTTTCGTCAGAAAAACAACCATAATACTTAATTAAGATAATAAAGCATTTAATTTATTAGAAGGCTTTAGTTAATAATGAATAAAAATTTTATTAAAGTTTGATATATTTATTAATGGGTACCAAATTTATTTTTCTGAAGGTTTAGAAAAATTGGAAAATTTTCTTTATTATTATATTATTATGCGTTTTAAATATTTTATTTTGCACTTTTAAAAAAAAAACTTTTTTTTTATTCTACACTGGTGGTCTTAGTAGTGTTACGTATAATAATTAACAGTATTCCACTTATGTCTATTATTAATAATTATTATAATGAACAGTATTCCACTTATGTATATTATTATTAATTATTATCATTAACATACCACTTATGTCTATTATAATTAATTATTATGATTAACAGTATTCCACTTATGTATATCATGAGTAGCCAATGAACAGAAGACAATCTGTTGGAAAGTCTTTTAGGAGTAACTCAACCTATTATGTGTTGAATGGGAGGCAGCTCGGAAAACTCCCACTAGACACCGTAACCGTCGATGCGAGACGTTAATACATAGCTATCACAGATGTCATTGGGTCGTATCATTTTTGAAAGCTGTGGTAGCAAGGGATTGTTCCAACGAATTCAAACCTTTATCCTCCTACATACCATCTGCTCACGTTACCACAGAACCACGAAGTTCAAAATAGTATTTATCCATTATCAGAGTGATAAACGGGGAAATAACACTACTGTCTGGCCTAGTTCGCTTCTCGCTTTAGTGCAACAATAACAAAAACAGTTAAGGCAGGGATGTTTTCTTTAACCTTTCCTGTGACAGCAACGTCAACAAGGTCCTAAAATAAAAACCAGAACCTCGCTTGTGGAACCTGAGGGGACTGCATGTACTATATTTATTGTAAATAGGTCACGTGCCATGCAAAAGAATCACAAATTATTTACACTACATATTTATAATATCTCTTTAAATAATATATTATAATAAAAATAATATAAAAATCTGATGTGTGATGTTACATTAATTTAGCACGTGATTTAGTTATTGATTGAATTGTTGTGTTAATCAACCACAAAAGTGTTTAATAATATGGTTTTTATTTGTCAGTTTTTAAAAAAAAAATATTTATGTCTAAAAATGTCAGTTTATAAATATGTGTTAATCTAAACAGACTTGCACATTTTAATGTATTATTTAATAATTACTTTTGCTGAACAATGCCAGCAGTTTGGATCAGAGTGCCATTTTTACTTCCCATGCAGATGAAAATGACTTGGCAAAATTTAAACTTATGGTTCTTTCTCAGATCAAAACTAAATACCAAATTACAGAACTAAATGTCGACCTAAAAACAGCTGCTACTCTCACAAGATTAAGGACGAAGCACCACAAAAATATGAACATTTCTGCTGATGGCGTTAAAAAATACCAAAAATGTGGTAACTGCCCTGATGTCGAGCTTACTCCTCATCCTGTCTCTGATTGCCCAGCTGTTGCAGCCTCTACACATTGTTTGGGCCATCCTTCGGAAAATTTATACTCAGAGCTAGCAGTCAACATAGCCAATATTATTCGAGAGCACCACAATGTTGATTGCCTTGTACTCTGCAGGGGATACAACAGCAACTATTTTGTTGAGCGCAATTTTAAATGGAGCATGCTTTTGGCAATAAATATCATAGAGATAAAAATATCCTACATCTTGGCTAACAAAGAATCTCATTTTCTGGTATACAATAAAGTAGAAGACAATGGAATAAAACATTTTCCTAGCATTTCTTCTTTTTCATTTGCGCAACAGTCCCATAACGGGCTAAGGTTGTCTGTTTACTGGCAGATTTCGAGACAGGAAATGTTCTTGTTTTGACATGGTAGGGTTGTCAGCCCTAATCCTAACAATCATATTAGACCGGGACCCACAGTTCAAAATGGATTTCGAACGACTACAAGTATTCCTGGCACCACCGGGGCTCAAACCGTGTGTCATCGAGTGCCAAGGCGCTAGTCACTCGGCCACCAAGCCCCTTCTAGTGCTTCAATGTTTACATTTGTTTAAAACTATAGTTATGTCATGTTTTGTGATTTAATCAAAACTTGAAAATTTTTCAAAAACATTGCTGGTTATATTTTATGAATAATGAAAGTGAAATTTTATTCATTGGAAACTGTGGGTAAAAGAGAAAAAAACAAAACAATAAGTTATAAAACAATGTATTGAATTTTATACATCAGAACCAGATTTCCGTCATAAATTTAAATAAGACAAACAAAAGTCATTTAGTCTACAAATAAGAGAAACATTTATTGTTCTGAAGACAATATTTCCTTTCTATTAGCACATTGGATTTGAATTCATGCATATTTAAATAACCGGCAAAAGGAAAATAAATTCCTTTAACTATTTTCCTTAATTTAAATGATTCTCATTAAATGAATCAGCTAATTAGATATGAATCAGAAAAAAGTAAATGGGAAAAATGAGAAAGAACAAAGTTCGAAACAAAGAATTTTTAAACTGACGAGGATAAGACTTTTATTGTAAGGATAAATCAATGGGATATTTAGTGAATCATCACTTAAGTAACATTTTTTATATTGTTATTGTTAAATGATGAATTTCATAATAAAATAATGTAATTTTTTAACGATTTCTTAGCGAAAATATTACATTGATAAATTCATTTATAAAATTTTTTTTTCATATGAATCGATAAATTTCGTTACATCTTAAGGTCTTACGTTAGGTCTTTTTAATCATGAACATCTTTTTCAATGATTTTAACAACCCTGTCAATCTTTTTCGATCAATTTCAAATTTTAAATAAAATGAGTTTTTTTTAATTATTCCCTTGCTAAATAAAAAAATAAATTATAAAGCTTTTTTATAAAGCAATAATGATAATTTCCTTCCAAAGTCTTTACTCTTGGGCTATGGGCCCTGTAGTCCCCGGATTTAACTTATTACTTTATGATGAGTAATACAACTTTGGCGAGTCACTGTTTACTGATTTTTGAGTTCAACGTTTTTTTATCACAACGATCTTTTTCGGTGATTTTGTAATGAAATTCCTAAAAAATAATATCTCTCGTACCTCCTACATGAAGAAATTACATTACTACTACATTACTTAAGATGCTGTACATTTTTTATCTCTAAATAAAGCCCAGTTTCAATTGTAAATGACAAATATGCAAATATTTTTTAAATTATTCTTAGAATCATTTATGATTTTAGTATATAGAATCTATTAACTAACTAACTATTAGTAATAACTAGTAATAACTTAACTAACTTCCTGGTATTACAGTCAATATTGGACCATGGCTGTCCGCCTCAAACGTCTCCGAAATTGATGACGTTTTCATTTTACAGGGTAGGGTTGTCAGCTCTGCGTCCAACCTTTTATAGTCTTATTAGAACGGGAGGGGTGCCTGATGGCCAAGTGAATAGCGATCTGGGCCTGGGATGTTTGTAGTGGTTCGAAATCCACTTTAAACTGTAGCTCCCGGTGTAATAGGATCGTAGAGAGTTTGAGGATAGTGTTACTCGCGTCCGTAGCATATCTTCAAGCTACACGTACCACATGGGTAGTGCTAAATGAGTAACAACGTTCGTCGGTGCAGTCCACACGACATGCCGTTTTCAAGGCTAGTTTGTATTGTGCTGCTCACAGGGACATGGACAATACGATTCAAGCCTCGACGTAACTTAAATAATGTTAGGCTGGGACCTACGATTTAAAGTGGATTCGGAACCACTACAAACATCCACGGCATCGCCGGGACTCGTATCAAAAACCCGTGGCACCGAGCGCCAGACATTTTCTGTAATACTTAAATTCAATTTTTTACAATCAAACTTTTCTTTACTTGCTTTGGCTAAGTAAAAATAATTTTCATTAGTAGGTAATTGGTTATTGTTTAACACAATACAAAGTGTCAACTCAATATATTTAATTGTTTTTCATTTTCTCGACCTTTCAAACATTAGTTACGTTACACCTAATTTCGAGAAGCCCTGATTTTCCCTTTCGGTGGGTCACAGTAAAACATTGAACTCAATATTTCCTCTCAAGAATTTCGATACCGTGTCATGGACCTTTCTTTGGTAGGCTTCCAAGAGAGTAAATGTAAACATCTGCTGCGCCTAACCAACTGTCAAAGCAGAGAAACAAACCTCACTTTTTATTTCTTATTTTTCTCTTGAACCTCTTGTTGACATTGGAGCAATTTCAACTGAGTTTTACAAACCTCGGGTCTCGTGATTCTGAAGGATTCACTTCCTGAAGGTATAAAAAAAAATATTTCCGAGAAAAGTTTCACAAAAAAAAAGTCTATCCAGATTCCGGATATATTTGTGTTAAGTTCCGGTTTCAGAAAATATTGTCTTTCTTTTTTTTTTGTTATCTGTAAGATTTATGGCGGATAAAATAAAATGACGTTTCTCGTAAACTATGAAGAAATTTCTCGCAGCTGTAACTTTGAGAATGGTGAGTTTTCTCGAATAAACTAAATTTAAATAGTATAATTTAAATAGAAGCTACACATCAAAATTCTTGAAAATAATATTTTATCTCAGCTAATATAATACAATGCCATAAGCAAATGTCATGTATGCTCTTGCAAATACATGCAAATGCCATGCAAGAACCAATGCATGCTCTTTAATATATGTTTGTTAGCAAACATATTATATAGTCAGAACACTATTTATTAAGAGATTATTATATCATAAAAGTTCAAAAGTAATCATAAAGAAAACAAATTGTCATTATAAAATGAATGTATGTTAAATTTTAGTTATTAATAATTATCCAAAACTTCATGATGTAGCCATGTTTTCGATAGCATGTTTTAACCATGCGATAGAATAAAACTTCTGATATAGATTTTGATATAAATCCTGAATTTAATGTTCAACAACTTTAAACAAGCCAATCATAGAACAGCGTGTTTTTTATTCTATCTCATTAGTTTTCTTGAAAGTATGCCCAAAAAGCAATGCCCTATATCCTTCCATCATCACCCATGTTGAAATAATGTTTTCATTTCACATAAAGTGCTAAAGATTGGTATCGAAAACCGATATCCTTATATTATTTACTAAAAACATTCTTTGGCGAAAACATATGCACCACAGAAACATTAAATACCTTTTTATGGCCTATCCAGTAAAGGTTGTAAATATCATAGGTTAATACAGGGGCAACGTCTCGCTTCGATCTGTTTTCGAATGTTGCCCGGATAGCAAAAAATAGATCGCTACTTAATTTCTGCAGGGGAAAAACTTAAAAGAGATTAGAGATCTGATAGATGTTATTGCAAAAATCCTACATCTTATTTCGTTTTCGTTTTTTAAGCATCTGCAAAACAACTAAACTTGGATTTTTATTACGTACTCGAATGATATATTTCCGAAGAAAGGTGTTTTATTTCATGCAGTTAGTGCCGTGTGGAATTCGATGCCATTGTCTAGTTTCGGAACGAAATCCAAGAAGTTTTCAGGGCAATAACTTTAAGCAAAATATTTCAATCATTTCCCCTATAAGGTTTTTCAACCTTGATATCTGATATATGAGTAGGATATCATCTTTCGTTTTGTATTCATTAAAACATTCGGTTATTTTCGGTTATCATTCAATATTAATAAAAAATAATATTACAGTGTTTTTAAATTTGTGACGCCAAAAGAATTTTAATGAAATATTTTATTAATATTAATAAGTGATTGTTTAAAAGGGGCCTGAAGGGCCCAGTGATTAGCGCTCTGGCCCTCAGTGCCGCAGGTATTGGGCCCGAGTGCCTGCGGTGCCATGGATGTTTTCAGTGGTTCAGAATCCACTTTAAACCGGTCTAATATGACTATAGGATTGAAAACCCTACTCCATAAAAAGAAAACATCTTTTATCCAGAAATCTGCCAGTAGACAGATTGCCTTAACCCACCATGGGGCTGTTGCGCCACTGAAGAAGATTATTTTAAAAACAACAATGCTTTAAATTATTGTTCGTAAAAAGTTAGAGAATTTCAAATTATCATTAAAAACTTCATTTATTTTATCTATACAATGTCAAAGTACTATTAGTGATTCTGAAAGCTTTTATTTCAACTTCACCTTTGCTAATAATAATTTTGAATAAGTGGTGCAAAACTCAAAATTATTGATTATTCATTGCGTAGGATAAAAATTATAGCACTGCTAACTTTTGCGTTAAAAATGTAGACGGTAATAATGAATTAAACAATTCAATTGCTGTATTCATTTTTTTCTTAAACACGAACTTGTTACAATATTTACTGTTATTATTTTTCTTTCTTTCTTCATTGGCGCAACAGCCCTATGGTGGGCCAAGGCCTTCTGCCTAGCGGCAGATTTCGAGACAGGAAATGTTTTTCTTTTTACGGGATAAGGTTGTCAGCCCTATGCGCAATGCTCTATAATTATATTAAAGCCTCGGTAGCGCAGTAGGCAGCGCGTCAGTCTATAATTATATTAGACCCGTACCTACTGTTTAAAGTGGATTCCGATCCACTACAAGCATCCATACCACCGCCGGGATTAGAGCTCGAAGCCTATGGTACTGAGTGCTAGAGCGTTAATACCTCGGCCATCAGGCTCCTTTATTATTTATGAGAAGTTATTTTAATGGAAAGCATACACACGCCTAAAGCCTTTATGATAACCTATATAATAATTTATGATCAAACAATTTACTTCAATTCCAACATTATAACTATATTATTGTCTATCACATGGAAATTTGACAGGTTCACAGACCCATAATAGACCCAGAAAAATAATGCTGTAAACAAAGACAAGCGCACTTTTTTTGTTATTTGTTTTCAACAAGCCATGTATATTGAAATGAATAAAAGGATGTTGACTCCTTTTACACATTAGAGCAGTGACCAGAAACCAAGGTTCAGTTTGAGCCAAAAGGCTTTCTCAATTGCATACTGTATCATCGATCCCTGCAAAGATTACAATAGATTCCCCTCGACAAATTATGCAATCCTTTTTCTATTTAATGCGAACAAAAGTAATTGATGCCCTACGCCAACTAGTTTGACAACCTGATCCCTAGTTTGGATTCTTCGAGTTGAGTTTCGTTTTTTTGCATCAGAGGTTGTTGTTCACCAGATCGCTTTTCCCGCCCTTTCCTTGGCATTATAAAGAACTGCATTTGCATACAATCTAATTTCTTTTGTCAGAATTGACAAGGAAAACGAATAATATTGAAAGGCGTAAAATGAAAAGCACCAGGCTGTTCTTACATGATTTGGATATGGTCACTAAACTATAGTACTTCTTACTATCAGAGGAAATTAATTTAATTATGTTAATACATAATGTCTTAAATATAATCTTTCTTTATGAAGATTTATCTAAATGTTATGTCAGCTTTAGATAACATATCGAGAGGACAGGAATTTAGGTTTATTGTTTGCTGGAAGAACAATGAAGAAAAGATTCTTTTTTAAATGCTAGCATTGTCTTTTCTTCATTCGTCATTGGGTTTGTAATAGATTCCGCATTAAACAGAATAGCCACAAGAAGTTTGCTCTTCTACACACATTATAGGGAAAATGTATTGGAAGATCTACCTGGAAATCTTTCTAAGAAACAGTAACTATGGAGTTGTCATAGTACTAAACAGTACTAGATTTCTATCAGTACTAAACAGTATTATGGATTTATTATAGTATTAAACAGTACCATGGATTTGTCATAATACTAAACAGTATTATGGATTTCTAATAGAATTCGCGTCATTCAGAATAACCACAAGAAATTTGCTATTCTTCACACATTATAGGGAAAATGGTTTGGAATATCTACATAGAAGACTTTCTAAGAAATAATAACTCGTATTTAGATTATAACTCGTATTTAGAATAACTCGTATTTAGATTAGAAAAACCCGGTAAACGCCTACACAACTAGATGATAGCTAAGCGTATTGCTGAAGTCCATATCAACTTAAAATTGTAAATAGTTTAATAATGCGTTTAGAAATCGAACCTGAAATTTTTTCTCGTCGGCATTCTACCATTTGCAATCCAAATCCAGTTGGCACTATTCAGAAAACTTTGTTAATGTAAAATTTTAAAACAATAATATAAATAATCCAACTCTGTTTTGTCTGTTATTTATTTTTTGCATGTCTAGATTATATATTATACTCTGCATCATCAGATTAATATAGAATTTTAACAAGCAATATATGCTAATAAAATATATTTTAAGTAAAACTAGGCTTAAAGTATAAGAGATATATTATTAACTCTCATATGTTAAGTAATAACTCTTATACAATATTCTTACACGAACAAAAAAAAATCACAATTCTTGCAATAACCATTAATAATTCGTGGTTGAATGTTAATATTTTCTGTAAATAATCAAATTTTATGCTATCAACTATGTATTAAAGCATAACGTTGAAATTTACAGAATTGGCCTTATACAATCGTTGAAAAAAGTTCAAACTGATCATGCTGTTATGAAATTAAATTAGAATAAAAATAAAATTGAATAAATTATCATCAAAAAATAAGAACAATAAGGCTTCAGGTTTAATTTTTTTATCCTCAATTATTTCCACTTTAGTAAATTAATTAACTTATATGCAGTTGACGTAATCCCTTTTTTAAGATTTAACTTACAGGTAGCATAAATGCATTATTCACGTTTTAAAACGTATTGATGGCGCATCGATTGTTGAAATTTATTTCACGATATAAAATTTCCTAGATGTGTTTCATCAAAATTATTATTGTCCAATAAAATTATAAAAATATAGTCATTAAACAGAATTATTTGAACAATGTCTCATAAAATACACGGAATCATTATTGTTTGACAATATAAATGAAATCACTTCCTTTTCCCGTATTCAATGCAAATTCCTTTGAATAATTTAACATCGTGCAATTATTTTCAACAATCTTTTTAAAAAGTGATTTTTATTTTTCATTCATCAATAACTGTTTCAAATTAACTTTTTGGATAATTCTATTATAACAAGGAAAATGGACTAGAATCAAAGCTCCAATCGATTCAAAGAATGTCAATGCATGTCAATATTTTCTTTGTTGGCCCCTTACGTTACCGTTTTCAGTAACAAGAAAACAGCATACGTGCGCGTATCTCATCTACGGCTGTAGATGATTATTGTGATTATCTTTTGGGTTTTCTTTTATTAAACCAGTTACCATTCTTATTAATCTAGTTACCATTCTTTTTTACCATTCTTCACCATTCGTTATCTTATTTAACCATTTATCATTCTTATCGCCAGTTTTTAAACCATTCTTCACCACCTGTTACCATTCTTATTAAACCAGTTTTTATTATTCTTCCCCGTCTGTTACCATTCTTATTAAACCAATCACTATTCTTACCACCAGTTTTTACCATTCATCACCGCCTGTTACCATTCTTATTGAGCTAGTTACCATTATTACCACCAGTTTTTACCATTCTTCACCTCCTGTTACCATTCTTATTCAATTAAACTACCACCAGTTTTTACCATTCTTCACCACCAGTTGGTTAAATATGGTAATGATATTTTTCCCCCTCAGGATGTTACCATTCTTATTAAATCAATTGGCATTCTTTTTAAACCAGTTAGCAAAGCCTTCCAGGAAAGGTATATTCTTCCTTCTCTATATCAGTCAGAAACTATTTGTGATATATATACTATATAGGACACTAAGTCTTACATGTTAACAGCATAATCTTTTCAATTAGGTTGTGTTTTCCTATTTCCTTTTAGAAACAGATTAATAAGTAATTATTGACATGTGGTTATTAACATGTGTGAACATGATGTTGTCCTGTATGAATTTCATCGCGTCCACAAAAAATACGTGGAAAGAAAATAATTATTTGTTTAATCTCCTTGCACACACATTTAGTCAGCTTATTCACCATAAGAAACTTTCATTTAAAAAATTTTTATTTAAAAATAAGCACTCATATACTACGTGATTTTAATTATGTGTGCTGTAAAAATCACATGGAATATGGGAAACAATTTGCCAATACCAAGTCATGTGATCTGTACTTCATTTTTGAATGTCTGGCTTCAAAATTTCCTTAAAATTTTGTCTAAGGATCTACTGTATGTAATTGAACCACCTCTTAAAATTAGGTATTGCAATTCCGTTGATTAAATAAATAATAAAACATGTTTACGCAAGATAAAATGAAATTCGTAAATGGTTTAGTTTATTTATTTATTTTTTAAATTTTAGTAGAATCAAAATAAAATAATAAAAACTAAATTTTTTTAGTTTAATTTGTTTGATAAATATAAGAGTAAACTAACAACACAAGTACATCTGAAGCGTTTATTAAAATTTATAGAGTTATATTAAAATTTCCATTATAGTTTATAAGACATATACATCAACTAGAATTTTTCTTTTAGACACTAGAGGCAGACACTAGAAGCAGAGAACCGGAGACAGCACAGTAATAACCTGTAGTATCCTCGGTAGTACCTGTAGTACCGTATACCTCCTGTAGTACCCTCAGTATCTGTCTGCCTGTAGTAAGTCTAGAAGAGGTACTAGAGGCAGACAGGTACTGAAGCGAAACAAAAAAAGACAGCAATCATTAACAACTTCATTTGAGCATGTCGGTATCATTGGTAATCGAAACTCAGCTTGATTATAATGTTAAATTCCCTTCCATAAATAATGGATTCGCATATCTATTAAGAGAGCGAGCGGCATTGCGCAATATTAGTCAGAAAGCCGACACTGAGTCGAATTCATCAAAGGGCATTAGCAGATTTCACTATTGAATGGAAAGCATCGTAAACCTTTCTTCATTTTATGGACCACTTCACCTGTTGGCAGCCGTCCAAAGTACAGGATGAAACACCTCTCGGTTATTCGGTTATTTTCCTCCTCTTCTTTTGTCTGTTTATTTTCTTTCTTTTTTTTTTTTTTTTGAAGTGTAGCAAAATGAAAACGAATTATTTCGTTGTTGTTTTTTTTTGCTACTGTGTAACCTTATCTCTGAGGAGTGTTTTTTTTTTTTTTTTTAAGCGTTATCGTGTTCTGGATTTTTCTGGGAAAAATAGGAATACATCTCTAATGTATTTGGTAAAATTTAATTGTTTTTAAAAAATATTATGTATCTAGAAAATTCAACAAGTAATAACAACTGGAATTTTGAAAAAATATGAGCTATATTTTCATCAAAAGAAAAAACATGAACTTATTTTAAGAACATGAAAATAAATATACGCGAAATGATATTCATTTACAAGAAAAGTTAGTTGTATTCGTAAAAAGTTAGATAATGTAAGGGACAAATCACAGAATACGGGCAATTGGGATTTGGTGACTTTTTTTCATCTCCAAGTGGATGATAATCACCAAATGTAGTAATCAAGGTATTTCCTAATGCCTCATTGGCCAAAATTAATCACCTATTGGCCTAATTGGCCAAGATTATTCATGTGGTTCAATTCAATTACTGGAAAGTTCTAGAAGAATTAAAAGGCCGTTATTTTTAATAGTAACGAAATCAAGCTAGCAACATTTTTGATGCCAAATCGCAACGACCCCTTTTCTAAGATTTTATTAATGTAAGCATATTGTGAAGAAGCTAACATTAATGCATCACAAAATAAAATATAAATATATTATTTCTGCATTTGTTCAAAAAGATTTGCAAAGCAGAATTTTACTTCGCTTTTCATTAAAATAAAAAAAAAAAAAAAAATAAACTAAATAACGTGAGCATCTCTGAAAAATACAAATAAATTGATGAAATTGTTTTACTTCTTTATTATAAATTTTACGGTAAAATGGCAGAAATTTCATTTATAGTAAACTTGGATAAATCGTAGAATAGCGCTGTTGGGATTTGGCGACCTGAGTAATAAGTCGTCAAAATGTGGCTATGTTTCCAACTGTTTGTTTTCACTTCTTACAATTGCAACCCCTTTTTTGGCGCATTTTGGCAAAAAAATTTTGACGCCAAATACCAGCGCCCCTATTTTGCGATTTTGTCAAGTTTACTAGAAATGAAGTTTTCTTGTTCATCTTAATAAAAGTTGTTTCTTTTGAATAAAATTAATTTTCAATTAATTTATGTTGTCAAAACAGTCATAAAATAAAGAAAGTTGCTTCCCAGTTTTTTAACATTCAATTTGTTTATCTCTAAACTTTGAAAATGTTCCCCGATTTCCTTTGTTAAAGATTTCATGTATTATTTAAAAATTTGGTACTTACGTATTAACGCCACCGCAGCAGAAGTTGCGCTAATGCGCCAATAAAGAGCTGCCAATGCGCCAAAATAGAGACTGTTTTGTATCTATGTTAAACTCTATATCGGCCCATTTTCCACCGAAATCCGATTGGCCACTTTGTTTCTAAATAAAGTGTTTTGAATTTTGAAAGTGTTTTGGCTTTAAATAAAGTGTTTTATATATTTTATGAAAAAAGTCTTAAGTGTAGAAGCGTCACTTAAAAACCGACTTCGTTAATACGTTAGTACCAAACATTTTAAGAATAAATAAAGCGTTACGCCAAAAATTCTTTTCCCCAAAGTGCTTCCAAAGGGTTCCAAAAGGTCTTTCCAAAGGGACTTCTCACTTAGTTGGCGTTACAAAATTCGCCAAATTCTAACTGCCCTATTTTACGATTTAGCCAAAATAAGTTTAAATGATTGTTTAAAAAATATTTTGCTTTATAAAATTGTTTACAAAAAATATCAAAATGTGGCAAACGAGAAGGGTATTTTATCTCCTTACTTTTTTTTAGACAACAATATGCAAATAACTTAGCAGTAATCATTTTATTCTCTGACAGTTATTGAATTTTATCATTTGTAATGCATTTATCAAATTATTAAATTTCAGGAAGGCTAATTACTTTTTACCGTAATTAAAATTAATTTGAAAATAAGAATTTTAAATTTTTCACGTGATATTTTCATTCTAATTTTTTTATTATTATTATTTCCAATGGCAGATTATGAACAGTTACAGCAAAAAAAAAAAAAAAAAAAAAAAAAAAAAAAAAAATTTAAAAAAAACAACAACATACAACAACAAAATAATTTGAATATTAATCTAACAATAATGCCAAAGATCTTTTACCACTAAAAAGTGTTACCAGGTGCACCACGGGGAGGTAGATCTTCTGCGCACCCTTTTCATTCTATTATAAAATATATCATTTTCATCTTTTTCAGTCCACCATTTAAAATATTAAAATATGCAGAAAGAAATATAACATTATTTAAAATACCTTATTATGTTGCCTTATTAATAAATTAAGTTAGTAAAATTAAGTGTTATGTTTTGTAATTGTAACAATACGTAAAGTAAAATAAGTATGATTAAGTTCATTTTTAAATTATTTTAAAGTATTTATTTAAATAATTTTTTTTTTAATTTTGCGAATTCGTTATATTGATAGCATAAGAGGAAACAGTATTTATCTATAATATAAATTTAAAAAAGTTCTAACTGACGATTAATATCGATTTTTTTATCAATAGTGTAAAAACTAAAATTTTATTTACTATATTTCCGTTCATTTAGATTAATCTTAACGTACTTTTGATTACAAAAAAGTCGTTTAATATCCGTTGATAATCAAACAATAATTTACGTATTTATATACCAAAGGGTTATTTCCTCATCCACTGTAATTAAGTGAATTCTGGCGCGTGTCGTACGACACAGTAATTGCGTAACGGTTAACAAGAAATTCAGTCAAATTTTTTTTCTTGTTTTTGTTCCTCCTGCTTTACCTTTCGTAGTCGACCTTGCAATATGTGACAACTCCTTTACACCATCTCTTTAGAGAAAAAAAATAATTAGAGAGCAACTTGAAAGTAGTCTTTATTTCGTTCTACTTCACAGAGAAAAGCTCTAGTATTTTTTTCTTCCTAAAACGGATAGGCAACAACATGTTATTCAATGGCTCGAGTTTTGACTTGATTTCATATGCTGTGCTTTACCTTTATTGCCGACATATTTCCTTGCAACGACTTTGAGGTGACCTTGACCCTATGGAAATCGCATTTTCATAACATTATTCTAATGTAGTAACAGTTTATTTGCGACAGAATGATCTATTAAAAGAGGTGAAAATATCGGTGTGGTTAAAATAAAACCTGCTCTGCAGTTTGATAGTTTTGAAGCAATTTATTTCAACAATTACTTTGACAAATGGTTACTTTTTGAAATGAAAAATGATTTAGGAGGTTCGCGATGACAAAATGGTGCGCAGAGAAGAAGAAGAAGAATAAAAAAAAAAGAATTTTCATTCCACGTCAAATTCTAAACCATTACAAAATCGTCTGCTCTTTAACTTACACGGAATTTTAACCGGTTTTCGAACTGTGTTGTGACTAAGTGTTTTGTGCAAAAAAGAAGACATTCTTTAAACTAAATGTCATTAAAAAACTTAGATAAAATTCTTTCTAAGTTCGATTTTAACAAGGTGTGTTATAATTTGCTGAATCAGTTTTATATTCTTAAATATTTGAGTCAGAACAGTGTTTTGTTCTATGATGTCAAATTCTGAAGATGTTTACTGTTATTATAAGTTCAGATTTCATAACTTTTTATGAAGTGGTGATTGAAAAAAAGCATGACTAAAATAAAAAAAAAATTATTGGTGAAAAAAACCATTAACAGCATTTATGTTTCTGAAAAAAACTGATTTTAAAATGGAAAAACGGAAAAGTGGATACCAAAGTGAAGAAACTTGTAAAGATTTTGAAAAGGTAAGCTGTACTATTTAGCTGCTTTATTAAAAAAATTTTTATTGAATAAAAATGTTCTTAAAACTTATTTTGGGTATTTTGATTTTAAAAAAAGAAATTCAAAAATATATTTCTGAGTATTTCTGAATTTTCTGAGAATCTGGTTTTGTTTTAAACATATTTATGAATATTTTGAAATTCATTAATTATCAAAAAATAACCCTTATTATATGTTTTATACTACTCTGATGGTGTTATTAATTTGTGATTAATTGTTTTGTGATAACTTTTATTAATTATCCATTAATTTCGATCAAGATTTGGACATATCTTGATCCATTTTATCTGCAGATATGTAATTCTTGAAAGTGTTTCCTTTTTTTTTATTTTAATCAATTAATTTTAATTGAGTAATAATAATTTTATTCTTGTAAAACATTTTGGTTGATTAAAAAACAAAAAGCAGTTGTTACAACAAATATCAGATTGAAAATGGTTGTTATAATAAACCAATATATATATATATATATATATGTATATATATAATGTGAATAGAAATAAAAAATAGTATATTTATTTAAAACATATATATTTTATGCGTTATATATATAAAAAAACATATATATTTCTATTTTTTTATGAGAATAAATTATTATCCTTATAAAAAAATAAAAAGATTATAAAATAAAATAAAATTTATTAATTTAATTTTTTTAATATATTTATATTTTTTTATACATTTATCTTTTTATTTTTTTATAAATAAAAAGATATATATATATATATATTATATATATATATATAGAAATAAAAAATATTATAAATTATATATATATATATATATATTTATATCGTTTTATACGTTATATAAAACATTTTTATTTTTTTATAAGAACAATTTATTATTCTTATAAAAATAAAAAATAATAAAATAAAATAAATTTTTTATTTTTTTAATATCTTCTTATTTTTTTTTATATACATTTATCTTTTTATTTATTTTTCATAAATAAAAAGATATATGTTTTTATATCGTTTTATACGTCATATAAAACACATATATCTTTTTATTTTTCTCTGAATAATCCTTTTTTTGTGAGAAATTAAAAAAGGGGAAAAATTGGGGGTTAAGTACTGTTTTGCTCTTTATGATATTCGATGTTTATATTCTGTTCTTTTAACATTTTTTTAGGGGATAAGTTATGAACAAAGTTAAATCAGAAAAATTTTCAAAAAATTTTGAATCTGAATCAGAAAAATAATTTTTTTGAATTTTATAAAGCTTTATATACCTGAACAACTTTTAATTAAATAATCATACATAAATTTATCTCAATTTCGAAACTCAATTCTATTACATCGCTAATTTACAATTGATAACTTTTTATTAAGTTATAAACCATTTAAATAATATAATTAATTTATTAAATTAGTTAATTTTAATAATTTATTTACCATTAATTAATTAATACGTTAAGTATTTTAAATTGATTATTAATTAATATTAATAATTATAATTCATTTATTTATTAATAATTAATATTAATTAATTAATAATAGCATTGTTTAATTAATTATTTTTAATAATATTATTAATATTATATATGATATATAATAATATATTTTTTATCTTATTCGAATATTAATTATTTTTTTATAATTTTTTTTTTATTCACAAAATTGTAATAAATAGATAAAAAATTACACATTTTATCAAACCAAAAAATTTAAATCGTTTATATGAAAGTGGTACAATACGATTTCCTTTTCATATGTATAATAAAGCAGTAAATGATATATCATAATTTATTTTCATTTTTTATTTTATTTTTATTTTTATTTAACTCAAACTCAATAAAAAAAACCCGCAAACGCAAATCAGCACCGTAAATATATTCATGTATGATATATATAAATTAACCATTTTCAATAAAACGCAAAAATGTTTATTAAAAATAGTTAAATAAATTTTACTCTTCAAAACCATAACTCTATCATTTTATTACCTTTCATATTTTCTAAACCCTAATTAATTTTTTTTCGAATTTCCGCACCATATGTTTTCTGAGAGAGGATGAATATTGATTATTTCTTTTCAGCTTCAAAATAATCTGATTAAAAAATATTGTAGTAAAGAAACTGAGTTAGCAGTTTTGTGTTATCGTAGAATCTAATTATTTTGTTTTTTTAATAACCGATCTTCTTCTGTTGAAGTCGTACAAATGCAATGCATCATCCGCTAAGAAAAAGACAGCGTGAGTTAATACTTTTAGTATGCCTTGTTCTGTGTAGGGCTTTTTGGAATTCTATAAATAGATTCCTTTTTATTGGAACTGTCAGAAAATTATGAGAAAACGCTTTTGGGCTTGCATGTCGTTCTTCATTTTTTATTCTTATCTTTTTCTTTCTGAACTGATGTTTTAAAACATTACATAATTTTCAATTATTTTGTCAGTATCAGGGCTATACACTACCTGCTGTCTAATGATATATTTTATTTTTCCCACCCCAAAATCATAAGCTAGGCCATAGGTGGCCAATCCAAATGATCTTGCAGGCCATTTTGGAAATGCATCCTAACTTCGCGTGCCGCATATACAATTATGTATCCCCATATTGGATTTAGACCCACTGCAAAATTTTTTTGGAGTGAAAAACTGAAACAGAATGAGTTATTATTTTTGTGTTTCACTATTATTTTTACATGTAAACATAAATGATATAATAGCAATGATATTAAACGCACATTGCAAAGAAATATATAACACTAAAAATGAAAGATAAAAAATATATAAATTTAAATATAAATAAAAAAAAATTAAATCATTAAAAAATATTTATTTTACTAGTGTGCTATTTGTTTCTCCACTATTATTTGTTTGCTCAAAAATATTATTTTAAAACAAAGTTAATTTTATCTCATAATTTTGACAGTTAATTTTTGAATATATGGGATGCACACATAATGTATTTTTTTAATGCATTGGTTTTCACTACTTTGACCGTTATAAAATAAATATATTTTGTAAAAGTGTCATAAATCACAGGGGCCGGAAAAATGTTAAGGCAGACCGTGGGTTGGCCACCCCTCAGCTATATAATACAGAAATTTATTTTTGCTTTAAAATTATTATTACTGTTACTATTTACTTAAAATTATTATTTTCTATTAATTATTTAAATTGTATGTGACATTATAAAATCAATAAAATTTCCATTTTCAATGGTTAAAAATTCTTGATCTGCTCAATTATTCAAAAAATATTCTGAATGAAAGGAAGTACAGGATTATTAAGCTATGGTTATTCTATAATTTGTCATAATAGTAGATATCGTAGACTTATATTTTTTAATACGCAACCATCGTTAAAGTTGGCCTAATTTATAACATGGAGATAATTTTTTTGTCTTCAAATGTGATCCAAAAGTTAAACACTCTTGATCTATAATTTTGTAATTTTATATTAATACCGAATGTTACATAGCGAAAAAAAAGTACCTTTCCACTAACTATGCGAATCATTCACAAGCCAAATAGAAGTTTGCATATGAATCAGAGATGGGCCAATCGCAGAATACAGATTGGCGTCATATCTTCAGAATAAAAAATACTCAAATACACTAACATTTTCATCTTTTTTTATTCTATTATTACATCTACTTATTTTCCTCTCATTTGAATAATTCTTTAATGCATGTTTTTTTTTTCCCAGAATGTATTTTTGAACACGTTGGACAATAAAGAATGCTATCATAAATAAAAGAACGAGAAACACATTTATTGAAATGGATAAAAGTAGCTACAATAGTATGGTTATTATTAGTTATTTTTTATAGTACAAACTCAGAATATAAAAGAAAACAACAAAATATAAATATTAAAAAGAAATCATTGTTTCAACAACTAAAACTAATGTATAATTCTTTATATAATTTTTTTTCCACGGATATTGTAAAAGATTTGTTTTTATATAAGAAAGTCACAAAAAAGGGTATTTTTCTATTTTTGATTTTTATATTTTTAAAATTTAAAAAATAAAATTCTAAATTTCTAAATTTTTGCCAATTTTCACTAGTTATTTTCTTAATTAAAAAAAGATTTTTTTTTTTTCAAATAAATTCTATTTGAATAAGATATTGTAAATTTTTTTTAAAAGTATTATTTTTAAAATTTATTGAACTTCTATGAATTCTTTATTTTTGTCTCACAATTATATCGTCTTATTTCTATGAATTCTGGAATATAAAGACATACTTTTAGGTCATATCAAGTACTACGGAAACAAAATTAACTATCCCCAAACAGGATTAGCAGGAGAAGAAAAAATAACGTTCTAAGAAAAGCACCTGCTTGGTCGGTGAAGAAATTTAACAACATGTAAAAAACAAAATCATAAAAGAAAGGTATCTGAATTTTTTGAATTAAACAAAACTCCGACTTATTAAATTTGGATTACCGAGATCACTGCTGTGCTGTATAAAACATTAATTAATTTTTTCCTTTTGTCAAAAACAAAATGAATTTTTTTAAGTGTATTGTTTCTTTTTACTTTCATCAAAACAATTATATAAATTATAGGAAGTCTTCACTGTCTTCGCAGTACCTCTAACTAAGGCTGTTGTTGCCTTTTTTTTTACTTTTAGTAATATCTCATACAGGGAAATTATAAATGCGGCTTCTTGAACAAAAGATCAGAAGTATTGTTTTTTCGATTTTTTTTCCTTTCGTCTTTATTGCTTGGCTTGCGTGAGCCATGTGAATTATGCAGTTGCGAACAATGAATATGCTTTTCAATGTTTCGGCCCAGCATGTTTATTCGCTAAAATTTATCGCTTTTTATGCATTTCTGTTATCTGTCAAGAGTCTCTGACTTTAATAATCTGTCGTAAACTTTTATACATTTTCAGTAACACTGCGAAACCATCCCAGGATGATGTATCTTTTGCGATGGTGGTTTCAAACATTTGTAACTGTCAGAGTTAAATATTTGTAAATTTTTACTAACTATTATCATAAATCTAAGAAGTGCCATTTCACTTCGATATCAAATGCCAAGACATTTCGTCAGTATTATTTATGAAAGTTGCACAAATGGTTGTAAATGTTTAAAATAGAAAAAAAAAATTGATGTTTGATGTATGATAACTGAATGGATGATGTCTTCCACGAAAAAGGGAAAGAAATAGAAATATTTAATAATTTATCGATCAAAAGAGAAAGAAATTAAGGTTTTTATTAACACCCAAAAATTTAGAAAAAAAAAGCAGTTTTAAGTGAAATCAATTAAAAAATATTGAAATAAATAAATCATCTCCAGGTGTCTTCAAACTATGGTCCACGAATACCATGAATCTGGTCCGCCATTGAATCTTGAACATGAATTGCATACAACCAGGAATCAACATTTGGTTGTATATTAGGTATCAACATTCCTGGTTGCATATCAAGCATCAACATTACTGGCTGCATATCAGACATCAACATTCCTGGCTGCATATCAGGCATCGACATTCCTGGTTGCATATCAAGCATCAATACTGGCTACATATCAGGCAACATTATTGGTTGCATTAACGTTACTGGTTGTGTATCAGGCATCAACATTACTGGTTGCATATCAGGCAACGACATTATTGGTTTCATCAACATTCCTTGTTGCATATCAAGCATCAACATCACTGGTTGCATATCAGGCATCAATATTATTGGTTGCATCAGCATACTGATTACAGGCGTCAACATTTCCGGTTGCATATTAAGCATATCAGGCATCAACATTACTAACTGCATATCAGGCATCAACATTCCCTGGTTGTATATCAGGAAACATTATTGGTTGCATTACATTACTTAAACATCAACGTTTCCACCGTAAAATAAATTTATCTGATATCCTCGTATTATTTTTATTAATTTTTGAATTTAAAGATTTATTTGCATTTGAATACAATATATTTTATAATGCAAAATTTTAATTGTTTATGTTCATGTAAGTTTATAAATTTTAAATAGCCCTTAAATTAAATACAAACCTATTTTAAGACGTTAAAATAAAAATCAAACAAATATCTGTCTCAATAACTGACTAAACTTAATAATACAGGACAGTGCATCGAAATGGAATCTCACCGAAATGCGAAAATTCATGGATTTTAGGAGTTGCCTGTTAAAATGCCAAAATTAATAAATTTAATAATAATAAATGAGTTCTAAATAATTAATTTTATGATATTGCCAAGCTATCGTATAATAAATTAAAAAAAAAAAAAATCAAAGCTTTATATATCATAGTACGAAAAACTCAAATCAAGACAATTTAATAAACATTCAAGTTAAACTTAAGGATCAAATTATTTTAAAATTAAATTCAAAAGTCATCGTAGCGAAAAAAGAGAAAAGAAAGAATCTTTGTTAAACTGGTGATCAATAAGAACCAAAGGTGCAAAAAAAAAAATAATCAATAAAGCAAATTTTTTATAGAATGCTGTAGAGTTGTTATCAATAATGGGATGACTTTTCATTTCAGATTGTTTACTAAAATTGATATTAATCTAAATAACGTGTCCTCATTTTGTTATCAAATAAATATATTTTATTAAAGTCATTTAAAAATGGGTCATATTTTCTCAATCAGTCGGAGTAAAATTTTTCTATATGTGATGTCGTGAAAAAAATGCCTTTTATTATTCAGTTTAAAAATTCCGCTTGCACAACTAATTTGTTTTTAAACATTTAGATTTCCGAAATTAATCATCTCACATATCGAAACGAAGATGAAAAAGGATAACTTGCTGTGATGAAAAAAGAAATGACATTTGAGAAGCCATTCATTACTAGAACCATTTATATGTAAAAATTCAGCATAACTTAGGGTTAAACAAATCATTCACATTTCATCAGGCACCCCTTGGGATGGCATCTTGGAGGTTTTCATTCTCCCGCGAACTGAAAGGGTAGATTTTTCTATCCTACGGATTTATGGTGCCCATTGGTGCCATGGAGGCTTGTGATTTGGACTTGTTTGTCGAGTGTCGAGCCCGACATTCTTACTTTGTATATTCAAATACTTGTACATCAAATCGCCAGCCGCCTGATGTCCAATTGACTAGCACTAATTCTGGACTTTGGTACCATAGGCTTTAGGTTCAAATCCTGATGGTGGCATGGATGTTTGTTAGTGGTTATATGTTAGATTTACATGAACTTCGGCATTATACTTCACGATTGTCAAGCTCTTTGTGCATTTCCTTAACTTTATTCACGTAGGAACATACTACGAGAACACTATTTTCTGACTTTATTCTCATAGTAATATACATGAGAATAAATTATCCTAAAAAACACGACCGAGAAGGCGTTTCTTTTTACATAGTACGCAATCCATAGTGTCATTTAGATAATATTAATATGCTAAAGAGACCTGATGACCAAGTGACTAGCGTTCGGTGCCACAGGTTTCGGGTCCGAGCCCCGGCGGTTCCATGGATGTTTGATTGTGGTTCGGAATGCACTTTAAACCGTGGATTCCAATCTAATATGGCTTCAAGTCGTAGGGCTGACAACCTTACCTCGTAAAAAGAAAACATGTCCCGTCTTGAAATCCGCCAGAAGGCAGACGGTCATGGCTCACCATAGGGATGTCGGGTCGATGATGACGATGATGAATATGTTACAAATTCTGCAAAACACTAGTAAATAATAATGGCGATAAGTATTCTAAAATTAATCTTTTTAATGCATGTTTTTGATTGAAATATCAGATAACTGTTCCTTAATATTCAAGATTTTTTTTCGTCTACGTTTTTAAAAAATGGATTAAAGCAATTTTTTTGTAAACACTTCTGTAATCAGCATTACATTATTTTAATCACACGGGAAAGACGCCAATTGTTAAATGCCACAACTTAATTCTCAACCTGAAAACAGAAAAAAAATAAAATAAAATTTCAAAAACCCATTCATCCGTTTAATGTATTGGATTTCCTTAAAAACCATTTCATCATCATCGTTTTTTATTGTTATTATTTAAATTGATAATTAGTTTCATAGTTCAAGGCGACTTTTCAACTTTCTTCATCCACAAGCGAAGAAAGGTTTCCGCGATATTAGACCACATTATCAGGAGAATCGAGTCCGTGATTTCGCATCAAGGATATGCATTGGTAACGTAAAGATAATTCTCCAATGGCGGACGGACTTTGCTCCTGTCTATCAGCGACACGTGTTTCTGATCAACCCTTTTTGGAATGCGTTCGCAATTTCACGTGACGATTTTTCAATGCGAAAGCGGATATTTTTTTCCCCTTTTTTTTCTTAAGTGTATGGGTTTTATTTATATAACTGTAAACGTGTTTGTGATACTCTTTCTTTGACCTTTAAAAGAAGAATCGATATTATCATGAGACTGTTTGCAATGTTGTCCCTTATCTTGTTTTTTTTTAATAATAATAATACTTCGCTGCTGCTCTCATCATTGAAATGTGCAGACGTTGATTCAAAAATTTCCCATCCTCTTACGTGTTTAAATATAACTTGAAACGTTCAAAGAACTTCTTGATTTCCTAGTAAAGGCAATTCCGGCTATTTTTTGATGCTCAAAAATAAACATAAGGTGTTTGATTTGGAATGAAGGTTGATGACACTTAAGGATATTTATTTTTTCAACCATTTTCCACTTCGGAATTAATAAAAACTAAGAACTTTTTATTTCTGAAAAATATTTTTTTTATAATTTACAATTATTGTCTTAAAAAGAGAAATTTTCTAATGTTATTCCTTTAGCATGTTTTAATTGCGGTTCACTAACTTCTACCGGTAACTGGTCTTTCACTACTAACTGGTTTACTTGAGGTTCACTGATAGCAAGCGCAGTTAGCATGCAGGAAGGCTGAGTTCGAATACCCGTATCTCTATTCAATGTGCTTGATGATAGTTTTCCGTGGCATATGCAAATTCGGGGCTATTACCTCTAAAAATCTCTTCGGAAATCAATATCCTTAATGGGCTATTTGTGGCATGTATCAGTGGAACACAAGGACCAGCTATGTGCCGCAAGAAAGATATGTAAGGCGAGTTAGTCAATGTGCAAATAGGAGAGAATTAGATTCCCACTATTGGCGTGTTCTGCAATTAATGCGAGTAGGTTCTTGGGAGATTAATATGTGTAGGTTCTAAGGAAATTACTGTAGTGTGTATGAGCGTAAAGGGTCCTGATGGCCGAGTGACTAGCACTCAGTGCCGCAGATCTCGGGTTTGTGTCCTGGAATGTATGTTTGTAGTGGTTCGGAATCCACTTTAAACCGTAGGTCCCGTTCTAACATGACTGTTGGGTGTAGGACTGACAATCCTACCCCCGTAAAAAGATAGCATCTTGTCTAGAAATCTGCCAGTAGACAGACGGGCTTGGCCCACCATGGCGCTGTTGCACCAATGAAGTAGAAGTATAAAGGTATAATATCAGCAGTCATTGACTAGAGATTTCTAGCTTTCTTCTATAGCAATACGTAAATGTGGGGTGGTTATTCCTGAAAGTTTTTCTGGATGACACTACTCAACCCTTCCCGTATTATGGATGTAATGTAATCCCTCTAGGGCACCCGCGTAATGCTGCATCTGCAACACTATGTGGAAGAAAGTGACGGGACACGACACTATAACGACATAAACCCATATTTATTAAAATTAATAGGAGGTAGGGCCTCCTTTGGGTGCGATCAGAGCTGCAACCCTTCTGGGCATGCTTTCCACTAAATTAGCCATAGTGGCAAGAGGAATTTCCTTCCAAATGTTTAACAGGAAGTTCCATAGTTCAGGCTTGCTTTTGGGGAGTGGGGTGCAGGCTCTCAACCGACGGTCCAATTCGTCCCAGAGATGTTCAATTGGGTTACGATCAGGGCTCTGCGCCGGCCACTCCATGCATTTAACGTTGTTGTTCACATACCAATCAAGAGTCCTCCTTGCAACATGGCATGTTGCGTTGTCGTCTTGATACCAGCAATCATCCATACCGTACGTTTCCCACAAGGTAGGAAGGACATGATTGTCGAGAATATCACAGTATCTATCGGCATTCATCGCACCATCAACCTTCACCAGTGGGCCAGCCCCATACCAGGAGAAACAGGCCCATACCATCAACCTCCTCCACCAAACTTTACAGTTGGGACGACACACTCGGGCAAAAGGCGTTCTCCTGGTAAACGCCATACCCAAACACGTCCATCGGAACGGAAAAGGGTAAATCGTGATTCGTCACTCCAAAGGACGCGTTTGCAGTCATCCAGAGTCCAAGTACGGTGGTCTTTGGCCCATCGAAGGCGCGCTTTCTTGTTGGTTTTCGTAATCAAAGGCTTATGGGCCGCCGAACGTCCAGTGTAACCTAACTTATGGGCCTCGATACGAAGAGTCTTGGTCGAAACGGCCACACCTGTGGCTTTTCTAAACTCATTAGCGATGTTATCCATGGATGTTTGACGGTTACTTTGAATATCCCTGCCGAGCACCCGCCGGTCCCTTCTAGTGAGAATTGTAGGTCGTCCGCTTCGGGGTTTGTTCTGACAGTATCCCTCAGTCTTGTAGCGACACACAACACGTGCTACAGTTGATTTTGAGCAGTTACGGAGACGGGATATCTCCCTAATTGACACCTTGGCCAGATGCAATCCAACCAACACACCTTTCTCGAACTCAGACAACTCTTCCCGTGGCGGTATCTTGACAAAAAACAACTCTAGTCGACTCCACAGAGTATTTATAGGATATGGCTGACACGTGATACCTATTATTGCGCATGTGTCAGCTGTATTGTCGACTTTTCTACTTTTCGAGGGGTGTCCCGTCACTTTCTTCCAGATAGTGTACAACATCTACGGTGATAAAGGACTTCAGATCAAGCGACCAGCATCCTGAATAAAAGATCTTGTACCTAGATCCCTTTAGCTTGAATAATAAAGTTTCCATCTTCTTACTGAATTTACGTTTGTGCGACACTGTCATTCGAGATCAATCGCTACTGAACTTAGATGAGAGCCAGATAGGGAAGAAATACGTCATACCGCTGCTTAATTTTAATTGGTTCAAACTAGAAAATCATAACAATATCCTATTAATTATATTATTCCGGATAAAAAAATACGATAAAGTTTATTTTCATTAATTGGATACAATCTATTTGTATCTACATGTGACGGATGAAAAATTGAAATAGCTAGAGTACAAAGGAATGATACATTTCTTCAGCTTTAAGAAAATAATTATAATGTTTGGATTGTTCACCATCAAATTAAATCAAAAAAGTTAGTATCCATAAAATAAAAATATGCATGAATACTTCTTAGAATGTGTAAGGAGGCTAAAAAAAAAAGATTTGAAAAAGAACTGATAAAAAGTAATAATACTGTTGTTGTATACAAATACTGAACGTTCACATGAAGTCTACCATTGCAATTGCAGATTCAGTATTATGCATAATGCACCGTAAGAGTATGCTAAACTACATTTACATCGTGCTACTACATTTTAAAACAAACATTCCCCATACATTCTACTTCGAACCAACTAAAAAGAATTTCTGGCTTGCATTGTACTTTTTTTTTCTTTCTAATGCAGCTGGCAAACACAGACAGCTTGGTCTTTGGATGCCTTAAGGCAAGTGCTGCACAGACGTACTCACTTTGCATTACCCATGGGGCGCGTGCAACTTGAAGATAAGCCACGGACGCGGTGTAACAATGCCCCCAAACGCTCTACGATCCTATTTGAACGGGACCTACTTTTTTAAAGTGGATTCCGAACCACTACAAACAACCATGGCACCGCCGGGACTCGAACCCGAAACCTGTAGTACCGAGCGCCAGAGCGCTAGCCACTCGGCCATTCAGGCCCCGCTTGAATTGTACTTATTTTGCCCATATTTGGCATAGAAATGAAAACTTCCAATTAGGTTTAACTTGTCGGGGTTTGACCCGTTAATGGGTTTCAGTTTGTAAACCAGTCAAATCCTCCAAGTTATAAAATATAAAATAATAATATCATATAAAATAGCATAAATTTGAAATACATTTAAAATTATTATTATGTTGTTGTTGTCGTATCCTCTGAAGAAAATCAAATGTGGTGCTCCCGAATAATATTGGCTATGAGTATAAATCCTTTTCCGAGGGATGGTCCCAGAGAATGCATGGCGGCTGCAACAGCTAGGCCATTAAGAACATGATGAGGAGTAAGTTCGACATCAGGCCAGATGCCACATTTTTTGTATTTTATAACGCCATCAGTAGAAATGTTCATATTTTTGTGGTGCATCATCCTTAATCTTGTGAGAGTAGTAGCTGTTTTTCTGTCAGCATTTAGTTCTGTAATTTGGTATTTAGTTTTAATATTAGAAGCAATTATAAGTTTAGATTTGCCAAGGCATTTGCATCTGCAAGGAAAGCAGGAATGGCAGTCTGATCCAGACTTCAGCCAATCTTCGTCAAAGAATCTGCAATTTCATTAAATTCTAAATCCACATGAGGCAGCGCATTGCAGGGTACACATTCTGTGCAAGCAGTGTATTTGTTCTAAAATAGATATAATGTTCAAGAACATACTTGAGAAACCTTTATTAAGAGCCTGTAAGGCAGACTTTGAATCAGCGAAGATAGTAATTCCATTCATTTGTTAATTAATAAAATTATTATTTTTAACATAATTAATTGAATAATACTAATTAGAAACTGCAAATCAAGAGTGTTTTATTAAGTTATTTTTTTCTTTATTTTAAGGTAATCATTTGAACAAAACATTTTGAGTGGGAGGAAAAAAACCCACGAAAATAGTTAGGCAAGAATAAAATGCCAATTTAAAGTCGCTCTTACATTGTGTTATTGAAATCTTTAAATAACCTACGATGCTGCCAGCATAATGTTTATGAATAAAAATAGCATTTGCCGTCGAGATGATGAATGTGTTTGTTTGAAGTTCCCCAGGAGACATTATCAGGGATTCTAGAAAATGAATGAATGGGAGGGGAAAAAAACATGTTTTGAATTCATTCATGCTGTAACGTAAGGTTAATTTGACATATTACATTTTCAAATATTAATGTTATTTTTTAATTTTTATTAATAAAATCATTGATAGTTTTGTTAAAGAGTTCTTTTAAAATATCTTTGATTATAGTCTCACATAATACAGTAACTAAATACTTTTAAATACTTATTTGCGTACTAAACTTTTTCCCAAATGAATATATGACACAGTAGTATGAGGTCGTGCAGCTGGATTGTAACTGGGTGTGGTTGTATTGAGATACTTGAGGGACGATTTTAAGACTTAAAAACTTTATTGATACACACACATACAATATTTAACATAGTTAAAGATATAGATTCGTGGAAGGCTTCCACTTCTAAGACGAAAAACCGATACTCAGGTACGCTCACGATGCTTGAAATATATTTCCTCTCCCGGTGAGTGTCTGTAGGTCAACTGATATGCAGGATTGCGTTGAATAAATTTCCTCTCAAGATGAGAGATTACAAACTAAACGTTTCTCAGCATAAGCACGGGTTGCGCTGTACTTCCTCTTGGGTGAGAGTCTGTAGGCCTATTGTTGAGAGTCATGGTGAGAGTCTTCCTCTTGGGTGAGAAACTGAACGCCACACACTTGTCATTGCATAGGAGGAATCACGGTTAAAATTCAAATTATTTAATGAACCTGTAAATAAAGTATAAAAGTTATATTTTCGGTGCTAACTATTACAATGCTTTCCATTTTTATTTTTAATTTACATGCTTCTTCACTAAAAATGTAATTTTTCTAATGATTCTTTCTACTTTAGTAATATTTACTATTTGAAGCCAGTTACCATTATTGCTATTATTAATTACTATTAACTGCTTTTACTATTTGAAGATAATTACATTTGAACCTTAGTAGTCAAAACGTATAATTCTAACTTTCATTGATTCAAATTCATACACATAAACAAAATTGATAATATTTCAAGAATTTAATGTTTTGTAACAAAGTTATTTCTCAATAATTTTCCTTAATTTCTCTATTTTCACTATCAAAAAACATTTTTACCTATCTTTTTTTTACAGTTTATTATTAGTGTAGGATGTTTACATTTATATATAGGTCAGATAGGCAAAAAACATAGTAAAGCATTCTGGATTTTCTTTATTCATTATGTCCTTCACTTGTTTTGTTATTTGTTTACTCAAACTTTTTAGACAACAACGATTTCTTTCTCCAATACAGTTTGGATAATATAGTTATGTCTAATATACCATACAGCGTAGTTATTTTCTTTTAAAATATTTTGAGTGCGTCTTGTTTTGAAGCGGCAATTAACTGAAATGTTTATAAAATCGAATCTACTGAAGTTAGCGTTCACAATAAATCTTTTTTTTAAACCGGAAATACTTCAATTTCTTCAGTTATATAAATAAGTGTTGATGATTTATGAATCGTTTTGTTTATAAACAAAGCTAAAAAAGGTAAAACACATCACATAGAAGAGAATGTTTTTTACACTGAACGTTTTTGTAGATTAATACATTGGAATTAATCAAATCTCAATAGTTAATCGTTCATTTAGATAGAATGAGTCACGTTTATATTACGTTTAGCTAAGTTGTCTATATATAATATAAATGGGTTAAATTGGTTTGAAAAAAAAACTTTAAATTAACTAATCAAAAATTTGTTTTAAACTGAATAATGAATTTAAATTGTAAAAACAATAAAAAACGTAGCTAGAAAAAACTGAAATCCTTTCACGAATTTCAATTTATTATGTGTGAACAAATGCTGAATGTTCAATAACCCAACAAATTTATAAATCAATTGATTACAATACTAGAAGAACAAGAGAGATTGGTTTGTTGCTCTACGGTCATTTTGTGTACACTTTAGGCTAATTAGGCCGAGACTTACAGTTTAACGTGGATTCCGAACCACTCAGAAACATCCGTGCCAACGTCAGGATTAGAACCTGAAGCCTCTGGTACCAAAGGCCAGAGCGCTAGCCTATTGGCCATCAGGCCGCACCAAAGAGAGAGTTCTACACTTTAGGGTTCTGTTTGTTTATTGGGCGATTTTTTTCCCTGGCGGTTTTCCCTGTGTCCCCACCTAAGCAAACAAAATGTCCGCTGCGCTTAGGCAATTCCATTTAGCGCGGAAAAGAGACTTGAAACTGGAACATTAAAGTGCAAAATCTCTACAAGAAATATCAGATTCAATAGTTACACGAATACAACAAAATAAAATAACTCTAGAACTTTATGAAGAAGCAAATGTTCAAATGCTACAAGAAACACTACCCAATTCAAACAGAGAAATCTGATATGGTTAACTCAACTTTTATAAACATCAACTAATCCCTAGACACTTGACATGGGTCAATCGTTACATTTAGCAACACATATGTCATGAAAGTTTTGGAACACACATGAAATCAGGTGAAAATCAGCTTTTATTTTAAATAAAAATTTTTGAAATGAAAGTTTATCGTGTTGCGCGAGGAGTTGAATCTATTTTAAATAACAAAATATATTCTTATTTATTTTTTGTTTTATAGCTTTACTTTATAGCTTTATAGCTTTTTTAAAACTTTTTTTGGACCTCTAACCAGGACATCATGTTAACACATGATAATATATATATATATTTATATCAGTAAATTGTAAAATTATCTCAATATAATTTCATGGAAAATTTTAATATTCTACACACCGGCGACACGAAGCAATTTTTAAAATGAAATGTAATAACAAAACAACAATTATAAGCCGTTGAATGCTGCTCATTTTAATTTTTAAATTTTCATTAAAATTATGTAAAATAAGCATAACGTCAAATATTAACCAGCCACAGAAAAGTTAATTGAATGCCATTGAATGAAACAATTATGGGATCAAAGTAATGCAAAGGTACAACCGATTCTTTTCAATGGAGTGATTTATTGAACCTTATTTACTACATGTGCATGGGTTGTTCTGCAGCATTAATGATGTCATGAAGGAAAAATACAAGGAAGAACGGAGAGATAATGTGGATTAAGAAATCATTCCCTCTTCTAAGAAACATATCGAATATTTCTTTTTAATTACTTTAACCTCTATAAAATTTGTTCACGGGGAATCTATTTGATAGATCGATTATCGATTTTTTTAAAATGTGAAACAAAAAAATTACCATAAATCAATCACGTGATCGCTTTCGGTGTTACGTCATTTAAAATCACTGAAGATTATCTTGTCAATTTGCTTAACATAATCTTGGTTACAATTATCTTTTAGTTGGCGTTATCTGTAAGATAAAACTAATTAATAATAACAAGAATCGTAAGATCAGACTTACAGTTTAAAAAAATTTGTATAGTTGGTAATGCTTTTTTATATATTTATTTTATTTCTGTATAAATTGATCAAATATCTTCGTTATAAGTTTAATTATATGTAAAATAACTATTAGCTATGATTTAAAATGATCTTCATGTCATATTCAATTAAGAAATCGCCTCCAAAAATTATGAATACTTTCTATGTATGTTTTTATTTAATGTATCTTATAGATAGAGTAAATGTTTTTATTTGCTCTGTAAAAAAAGGGATCAATAAAAATAGAAATGAAGAAGTTTATAATTGTTTCTTTAGAATTCAAATAGTTGTTTTACTTTTTATCTTGCCCGACTCGTGACTCAGTGGTAACGTGCGTCGCTGGTGAGCATTAAGGCTCGTTCCCACCGAGGCGAGAGACGTGAAGATGCAAGAGGCAAGCGACCTTTTTTCGACCCCCTGTCACAGCGAAACGTCAGAAATAGCATTACGCCTAGTGAAAAATGCTTCGGAGTTGAAAGTTGGGCAACTCAAGTGGAGGACTGCAAACCAGTTTCAGGCGACCGCGATGGGAGTTTTTCAGTCGCTTGCATCTTGTCGCCTTGGTGAGCAAATGCTAGGGCTGAGTACGCTGGCGGCTTTGTTGTAGACCCTGTTACGAGACAAGATGACGTTTGGGATGTTCGGCGTCTTGCCTCATGAGTCAGATTACCTGATGGGAGTTTTCAGGATTTTCTCCCATGCAATTAGCAAATGCTGGGTAGTCCCCCTAAAAATCCTTACCTCCTTCATTCACAACAAAAGCTGCCCCCCCTTCCACGGGTTCCTTTGGACTTGCTCTAGATGTTGCTGCCGACAAGTGGGATAAGAGACAACATTATTTATCCTAGTCTGCTGCCAAAAAAATGAATATCACTAAGGTTCATTACTGTATTGTAATAATCATAATTTAGAAAATTTCAAAAACTATTATCAGGAAATGTATCATTTTCAGGTATTTTTTATTATTAAATTTAAGTTTAATAAAGAGTATAATAATAAAATATATTATGGTAATAAGTATTATAAAAAATAATTTATAAAATTTATTATAAATAATATGCATATAATGTAAAGAATATGAGAATGTAAAGATATATTATTATGAAATCATGATACCGTGTAATATTTTCTTTTAATTTATTTTTAAAATTTTTAATTTTTTATATTTATTTATTATTAAGTTTTTTATTTTTTTATTTTTTTTTATTTATATATATATATTTTGTTATTTTATTTTTATTTTTAAAGTTTTTCAAAATTTTTTTTAAAAGTTTTAAAGTTAAAATGCAGCTTAAGTCATACACCAAATTTTTAGAATTACTAAATTTAGTGAATTTAAAAAATAGTCAAGTTTCACGCATAGTAGACAATAGTCAAGTCACGCAAGTCACACGCATAATTTAAGGCATTATTTTCACACGTGTGGGTTAAACTACATTCTAACCAGTTTTAATTTAACCATTTTATTTAAAATGCGTATTTTTAATAGTAATTATGTATTTTGTCAAAAATAATGTGAGATAGTTCTCTTGATTGTTCTAGTATATTTTTTAATATTCAACTAATTATTCTACTTCGCATTCACACAAACTTCTCAATTTTTGCGTGAAAAATAATACAACAATTTAACTGTAATTTATGATGCCACAATATCCAGTTCTCCATTGCTTTTAGAGTTTCTCCATGAAATTGATGTCGTCATTTGCATATTAAAGTTATCTTTGTTTTCTTTTTACACTTTGCATAAGAATTAATTTCATTGTTGCACACATTCTATAAACAATCTAAACTGTTTACATCTAGTTTTGGGAAACAATAAAATTTGATGATAAGTTTAATTTATTTTGAATTCAACTTGTTTTTTTTTTTTTATTATCGTATGATAAATGGTTTGTGTCTGTTCAGCAATCTATCGTTTATACAATAACTTCTTCCCTCTTATTGTTTATTTCGTGCTGTGTTAGCTTCTTATCAAGTGGCTATAAGGGGAATGGGGAAAAAAATTTGTGTTTTGTATAATAAATGAAATATTAGAAAAGGTTCTTGAAAGTTATTTATTTCTTGAACTCGTTTGATAAATATGCATTCGTGCATTTTTGAAGAAATGAGGGGGTTAAAATGAAGGTTTATTTTTAGAATTGTAAGGTTTTTTTCGGTTTGTATATAATGAGTATCATGGCTTTAATGGCGATGGCTCGTTTACTGAAGGATTAAATATAGTTATGATTGCGTATATTTAGAACTAATAATTCATATATTTTCAAAGATGCCACCCTTCAATATAGTCGAAACTCTTTCTGCTCTTTCATCTCTTCTTTCTTACACAATCTGCCCCCCAGCGGTGGCAAGGATGTTTGTTATTGGTTCGGAATCCACATTAAACTGTAGGCCCCGATCTAATTAGCATAAAGTGTGCAAAAAATGACCGTAGAACGACAAACCACTCCAAATATTCACCCCTTCCACGCCTCCGCATGTTCGAAATTTGATATTCATACGAGTTCTTAGGCCACCCCAACGCGAGGTAGAAGCTAGAGTTAGAAACACTCATGGCACCGCCAGGACTTGAACCCGAAACCTGCATCACCGAGTTCCCAAAGAGGAGCTTTTAATTACATCTAATAATCTAATGACATATTTAAAGCCATATGTTTGCATTATTTTTCACAATAATAATGCAAATTATTGCATAAAATAAGCAAAATTAGCAAACTTAAATTTATAATACGAAAATTTATTTTAAGAAATATTTTATTCAAACATTAAACGTTAGTTTCTGAGAATATTTGTAAAAAGAAGTTTTTTTTCCGGTTTCATGTTTATTTCAAAATGTCTGTGTATCAATATGTATTATCTAAAAACCTTTTCAAATGTTTGTTAAAAGCAAAAGAATTTAAAAAAAATTCATGTCTATAAAAAAGAAAAATCATGGTCATTTTCTACACAATTTAGGCAAATTAGACCAGGACCTACGAAAAAAGAGATCCATGTCGAATTGCCAAAGGCCAGAGAGCTCGCCAAACAAAAACTTTAATTCAGAAAATCACTATTTGGATGAAGCTTTGGTTTGTCTCTCTACGGTCATTTTGTGTACACTTTAGGATAATTAGACCGGGAATTTACAGCTTAACGTGGATTTCGAACCACTCATAAACATCCATGCCCTCACCAGGATTCGAACTTGAAACCTGGGGTACCAAAGGCCAAATAGCTAGACAATTGGCCATTAGGCCCTTCGAGTTTCTGGCGATGTCATGGATGATTGTAGTGGTTCGGAATCCACCTTACGCCGTAGGTCCCGATCTAATATGAGTATATAGAACATTAGGCGTAAGGCTGACTTCCCTCCCCCGAAACAGAATAAAGAAATAATTCCGATAAAGAAAACATCTCCTGTCTCGAAACATGCCAGTAGACAGACGGCCTTGGCCTACGATGAGGCTGTTGCGCCAATAAAGAAGAGGATGAAGAAATTCGTCCTATAATTTTCTTACAGCCGCCCTAATTGATTTTAATATGTGATATGCAATTTTTGCAGCTATTTTTATTTTAAAAGGAAGAAATTAAACATCGATATTTTATAAATAACAAAGACAATTTCAGTCTTAACTATTTTGAAAAATGCAATGATGAATAATGTTAACTCATTAATATCGTTTTTATTTCCATCCAGACAAATATTTGCTAATCATCCATATCACGCAAGAATAATTTTTCTACAATGAATATCTGATATACGTAACAGGCTGATTTTTTTTACTAAGTATAACTTTAAATATTACTTCGTGATTCCTTAGAACCTAAGATTTCCTTAAATGATTAACATTTGAGGTAATAGGTAAGATAGTTATTAACTTTATTGGACAATGAAAATCGTATCGATAACACAAATGCCAAAGTTCAAAATAAAGTGATTGTATTAAAAATTCCATTTTTTTTTTCTCTACGGTGTATCATTATTCCATAATGGCTGGCTTTTAGTGGTCTACATTTATTTTCGTTTTGTTTTCCATGTGGTAAAATTACATTGTTGATCAGATTAGGATTCGGTCGCAGGCCATTCATTGTTTTCACGTGGTATTTAATTTCACCATTGTTTTGTGCGCATGTTTTATCTGACGATACCATTGTATGGGTTTTAATGGGGAAAACAAAGAGGTACTTTAACTTCTGGTTTATAGTTCCTTAGTTCATGCATTTTATGTATTTTTAGACATTATATAGTTGCTTATACTCTTTTTAGACCACCTGCCTCTGCATGCTGTTTTTACGATTAAAAAAAAGACCAAAATTGAACTGAATTTGTAAAAACAATTCTCAAAATTGAAAAAAACAAACAAACAATGCAATTTGATGCAATTTTAGTCATATTTAGCAACATAATGTCTGCATTTGTATTTACTTCTTTCGTAACTAGACATGTATGGTTATTTACATTTGTATCTATTTCTTCAGTAACTAGCCATGGCTAGTTACTTCTTCAGTAACTTGCCAAGTATGGCTATTTACTTCTTTAGTAACTAGCCATGTATGGCTATTTACTTCTTTAGTAACTAGCCATGTATGGCTATTTACTTCTTCAGTAACTAGCCACGTATGGTTATTTACATTTATATAATTTATAACTTGATGCAAGGTTAATAAAATAGTTATAAAAATATTTAAAACAAAAAAAAAATTAATTTAAATTTAACTTTATGATAAGAAGCTATAATATTTGTAAAAACAGTTCTCAAAAATTGAAAAAAAACCAAACAGACAATGCAATTTGATAAAACTTTAGTCATATTTATCAACATAATGCCTGCATTTGTATTTAGTTCTTCAGTAACTAGCCATGTATATTTATTTACATTTGTATTAATTCTTCAGTAACTAGCCATGTATGGTTATTTACGTTTGTATTTGCTTCTTCAGTAACTAGTCATGAATGGTTATTTACATTTATATTTACTTTTTCTAACGTATGATTATTTAGATTTATGTAACTTAAAACTTGACACGGTTAATAAAATAATTATAAGAATATTTAAAACAAAAAATAATTTTGATTTAGCTTTATGGTAAGAAGCTTAGCTTTGCGGTTTGTAAGCACAAAATTTTTAAATTGATCCACGGATTTTAATTTAACATTTTATTTATTCAATGCGGTTTGATCACATTAGAAAGGAAAATAAATTAAAAGAAATACATATACACTAGATTGATGTGCAAAAAAGATAGCTCTTAATGTTGCTTCAAAAAGTTTAATCAGTCAAACAGTTCCTATGCTCAACAGTCATATTAGACAGGGACCTACAGTTCAAAGTGAATTCCGAACCACCAACATACATCCATGCCACCGTCAAGATTTGAGCCTGAAACCTGTGGTACCAAAGGCCAGAGCATTAGCCAACTGGCCTTCAGGCTCGAGCTATTCTTATTAGTTTATTTAAATTTCTTTCATGCGCCTTTTTATAAAATCGTTTGGAATTCTATAGGTTTTTTTTCCATTTTTTTTATCGATAACTGACGAACATAATTTATTGCCTGAACACGATTTATTGATATTTTTTTCTTTGTTTGTTTAAAAATGCTGTTATGGGTTTTGTTCGTGCATTCAATTCTAAATTTTATGAGTAAAAATTTTATGAGTTGAATATCTTTCCCTTTCTATTTTTTTATTTTAAGAATGAAGCTACACTTAACCAGAATTAACTGTCTTCTATTAAGTTAATTGAATTATTATCTATATAAAATGAATAACATGTAACCAAAACAAAATTAAATAATTTATTTATTTAAAAATCACTACTGTTGTGGCTATCAATTGAATTTTAATTACATAATCATATGTTCATTCTTTAGATAATAATTTTTTATTGTTTATCTTATTTTATAAAAAGAAAAATAACAAGACCTTGAAATTCATTATCAACTTAAAGAGTAAATCACAGCTTTAAAGAGATAAATAGTTTAAAATGTATTGCACATTTTTTTTGGTTCCCACGATTAAAGAAATAATAGTATCTTATGACATTTAAGCTTATAAAATTAACTTGAATTTATCCCTTATCAGTTACATAATTTCGATGCTGTAGAAAATTGAGGGGAAATTCTTTTTACTGTTAATTATAATTTTATTCATTTCAAAGAAAAGATAAAATCGACAGTCAAGTGAATTCAATATTATCATTATTACAAGTTATTAATGGGATTATGTATATATGATTATTACATATTATTAATGAAATTATGTTTTATCCCTGTTATATTTTATCAATGGGATTATCATTACATATTATTAATGGGGTTATGTTTTTATCCTTATTACAAATTATTAATAGGGTTATGTTTTTATCATTATCAATTATGATTAATGGGATTATGTTTTTATCATTATTACATGTTATTAACATGGCTAGAATTCTAAATTAAATTTAGCTAATTAATGCAAACAATTTTGATTTCTACCAAAAAAAATTTTTTATTTGTAGATCTGAAAATTTCTTTAACGAAATAAAAGATTTTTTTTCTTTATCAAAAGTAAATTTATCTTGTCATTTCGTGGATAAAAGCAAATATTGCTAACAAATTACTGATAAGACTTGTATTATATTATATGTGGTTATGTAAATAATATGTTGGATTAGAAAAGTTGTAATGTGAGATTCTTTAAATAGATAAAAATAATTATAACTTTTTTTTTCTAAATAGGATTATTTTTGATCTGGAAAATAATTAAAAAATTTCTACACATATTTTTCTCCAAAATATTTTAGACTAAACATTAATGCAATGAGAAAAAGTATAAAATACCTTAATTCAAACTATATTAAAAAAAAACAATCTTATCCGAACATTTTTTTACCTTTTTACTATTCTTTTTATAATTTGACAATCAATCTAAGGCAAACTATCTTACAATTTCTTTCAAGACGTTTATTACATTTTTCTTTTACAAAATCATATAAATTAAAAAAATTCTTAAAACAAGTTTCACTTTCATAATTTGTATTTCAAAGAAGTATCAACGTCAACCAAAAAATTAACTTTCACATGGAATTACAATGATAAAATAAGCCTTTATATCCGTTTGTGTTTTAGTTAGCAGCTTGCTTAAAGTGATCAACTGGGAAAAAAAACCGTGCCGTTATCTGAACGTCAAGGTGACCTTCAATTTCTCGATTTTTTGTTATATCGTAGTCTAACGGCACAACTGATAGGGTTCCCAGTCAACAAACACAATTTTGTAAATGTTGTTGTTCTCTGGTAACTATTGTGAGACTCCAATCAATGAAATCTGAAGTACGCTATTCTCAATTAACATTTATTTTTAGAGCCTAAAGTTAACTCTAACGATAAAATCAACGATTTATCGATTAAAAGAAAATACGAAAAGAAGAGATGATTATCACATTAGTTAATATTCACACAGTTTAATGCGAACTGTTCCTTTATATTAAAATTTGAAATCGCATAATATAAGTTTTGATATTTTAAAATAAAAAAAGGAGAAAGTAGTAAAATTATTGTTTGTATGTATTATTATAGCCGAATTTAAATGTATTCTGATATTGTGATATGATCTTGCTGATATTTTAGTTTCAAATATTGATTGCTATTCAGAAATGAAGATTATAATTGGACATTTCAATTTGTATAACTCATACTTATTATGAGGGATCTGATGGCCATTTGGCTAGCTCTCAGGTCTATGGTGCTTCAGATTCAAATTTTGGCTGTAGCATGGATGCTTGTTAGTGGTTCGGAAGCCACTTTAAACTGTAGGTCCCGGTCTAATTAGCCTAAATGTGCAAAAAATGACCGTATTCATTTGAGGGCGCACATTTTTACTGTCTCAATCAATATCGTTACAAGTCATCTATGTTTTAGATAAGGACTGGACCAATTCGTGGTTCAGCATAAAATCGTAAATTTGATTAAAACATTGAAATTTTTCTACACTTATTGTATTTCTTTTTTAAACAAATTATCGAACAAATACAAAATAATTAAATGAATAAAATTTCATTCTATTTTAAATAAAAAAAATATTTCATATTTTATTTTATTATAATGTATCAAATATTTTAATCCTAAAATATTTCATATTTTAGTGATTAAGAATTTCCTTACAATGATTTAAAAATACTTTCTTTAAAAAAACCCAATAAATATCACCTTACATTTTTCTTATTCGTCATGGAGTTTTCGTATTTGTCATATCTTATTTCTGATGAAAATTGTTAATTGTTTGATAAATTTCTTTGATTTATTACTAGAGTTAAATTAAAGATATTTTATGTGTGGCCTGGGAGATTAAACCCTGTCCAAACAAGCTAAGATGTTGAACACCTCTATAGTAACTAAATCTCCATAATTGTAAAGTTCATAACATAATGATCTAAAAATAAAGTTTCTAAGCATTGCCCTTATCATAGAAATATTAAATTACCATAACACTAAAAAGAGTTATACAGTAATTAATAAGCCTTTAATGTTTAAGGTACTATGATCGTAAATTCAGTTATTAAGGGTTCCATTAATTTTATTAATATTTATCTAATTAAAGAAAGATTTGAGTCTGAAAAAAAAAACGATGTTTGTTTCACGAAAAGCGAGTTTTCTTCCTCTTATGCCCTGCGGCCTGATGGCCAATTGGCGAGCGCTCTCGTCTTTGTTATCACAGGCTTCAGATTCGAATCCTGGCGGTGGCATGGATGTTTGTTGGTGGTTCGGAATCCACAATAAACTGTAGATCCCGATATAATTGGTCCAAAGTGTGCACAAAATGACAATAGAGTTACAAACTAAACGAAACCTACGCACTGCCAAGAGTGCCGTTGTGGCGCTCAGGAGAAATGGTCAGATGGCCTACAGACTCTCACCTGCAGAAAAAGTATATTTCGCACATCCTGCGCGTATCCGAGTTTCGGATTTTCGGCTTAGAAGTGAAGTCCTTTCACGAATCTGTAACTATATGTCTTAAAATATATTTAACTATTGTTTGTGTGTTTGTTAATAAAGCTGTTAGTTCTCCAATCTATGCCTCGAGTATCTCAACCCAACCACACCCAGCCTCAATCTAGTTACCCAACCTGCGCACTACATGTTTAATTTTAAATTGGAATATTAAAACATATTTATTCGTCTACATATTTATTTATCTACAAGACTAATGAAATTTCACAAAACATCCATTTTATAACAAACCCGACGTGATATTTTAGATAAAGGTACACATTCCTGCAAAAACATATTTACTGATTTAGTATTTAAAAATTTATATTTTATTTAATATCTACATCTCTTGAACACCTAATTGTCCAAGGAAATAACAGTAGCTTTCCATACTATTCCTTTCAATTATTATTAATTAGCTGTTTTCTTGCCTTTTCATTTTCTTTTATCGACTAGTGAATAAGGTTTAATATATCTATTTCCTAAAAGATATCCTACTACATATTTATTTTAACAACAATGAAATTTCAAAAGCCATCCATTTTGTAACGTGATGTTTTATATAAATCTTCACATTCAAGTAAATCTAACATAATTTACTAATTTAGTATTTAAAAATTTATCTTTTATTTAATCTCTGCACTTCTTAAACACCTAATTGCCTGAAGGAAATAACAGTAGCTTTCCACACTATTCCTTTCAATCATATTATTAATTAGCTTTTATTCTGCTATTTTATTACCTTTTTATTTTCTTTTATCGCACAATCGGCTAGTGAGAACAAAGTTTAAATGTCACCCAAAGTGTGTGCGAAGGAAAGTAATCCCACCTAGACACACTCTCTTTCAATTGTCTCACCGCCAAAGTAGTTTATCTTTCATAATTAATTTCTCCCGATGCGCTTGTTTGTTGTGTTTCTTCTTTCTTTTTATTATTATTTTAAAGGTCGCGACGGTCTGACATTATAAAAGCTCTAAATTTTTTTTTTCTTTTCCGTTATCGTGCGTGGGATTTTTCTCAGATTATATTTGCGCCATGGGGAAGAAATAAAACGGAAAAAGAAAGAAAAATCCCCATAACAAAAAGTAATGCTTTTTTTTTTTTTTTTGCTTTTGTAGGCAAAAAACACTCCCCTCTCTCTTTCTCTCTGTGTTATCTGTATCTCTTCGGATTCAACTCACAACTAAGTTTGCATCTTCTGATAAAGAGGTCTGCTCTTATCTGTTGGAAAACTCTTTTCAGGTACCTTTTAGAAATCAGTCGAAACTCCTCTTGAAGGAGTCACGTGACTCAGACGGTCAGAGGGATGGTTTACAATTTCCGAAATCTCTTCATTCGATTTTTTCCCCCTCTATCGGTTGTTACATTAATCGGTTTTTTTTAAAACTGATCCGTTAAGTACCGATTGGACTAATTAAGAGTGACTTTTTTTGTTGTTGAGTGACCGGAAATGTTTCTGTCGTTAAAGCACAAATTCAACTTTTCAACCACAGATCCCAACGATGAGAAGAGAAGACACACTTTCAGAGACAGAACGGACAATTGCAAGAAAAACAAAGGGTGTGTGTTTCCTTTCTGTTTACCATTACTATTATTATTATTGTTATTATTATTACATTTTACTAATCGTTCTTTTTTTTTCAAATCTGATAAGCGACTTAGATGTATTGATAAATATTATAGATTATCAATACATTATTATCTAATAATTATAATTATTAGATAATAATTAGATATAATTATTAGATAACAATATCTAATTATTATCTAATAATTATCAATAAATTTTTTATAATTATTGATGTAAAATATCTTATTATTTACAATTTGAAAAAATATAGTTTTAGATATATTAATTTTAATAATTTGAAGTAATAATTATATAATTTAATAATAATATTATTGTTATTTATAATAATAATATAATAATTTATATAAAATATTTTAAATTTTTAAAATATTTCATTATCTACAATTTGAGGAAGAATCGTGTTTATGTAATTAGCATGCTTCGCAATTTAATTATTATGATTGTTATTATTATTATTTCATTTTACTAATCGTTTTTTTTCAAATCTGATAATCTGATAACAATTATCAATACATTTTTTTAATAATTATTGATGTAAAACATCTTATTACTTACTATTTGAAAAAATATTCACAATAAATATTTTAAACTATATTTAAAAATATAATTTTAAATATAATAAATTGAATAATTTCAAATAATAATTAATTTATAATAATTTTAATATAAAATATAATTTTAAATGTATATTTAAAAATATTTTAAGTATTAAAAATATTTTAATATCTAAAATCTTGTTTAATATGTAGTTTACATGTTTCGCAATTTAATCTTTTAAATATGTATTTAAACTGAGAAGACTATGAATATTGGCATTACATATTATGATACACATTATATAAATGTATTACATAAAATTATTTATACTTAATATTGGGGAATTATACTTTAATTTCGTTTATTTCTAATAGAATAACTTTTTGAGAATTTGCAAGATCTCACAACCTATATATATATTTCTAAAACTTATATAGTTTAGGCTATGTATGTCTTAAACTTTATATAAGGTTTCTACTTACTAAATATAATAGTTTCTAACTATAACTCATTTTTTAATGTTTCCCTATTGATTATAAAGAAAAACAATAACAACTTACTTCTTAACTGTATGCTAAGTTATTACCCATTGCAACAATAATCTTTTTTGGGTTTAATATTGTTTTCGCTTAAATAATGAAATTGTTTCACGTGAATTTTTATTTCATATATATATTATTGCACTTATAATTTTTCAAAATCTCCAGTATTAATTCCTATTCATATGTTACATGTTTATCCTTTTTTAAAGCTTATTTATTTATAATTTTTACTTTTTGTTGTTTTCAACAAATATATAAAAAGTTTATACTCAATTATAATTTTAGTTTTCTAGAAATAAATAATCATATTATGTGATATTTTATGTGAGAAAACACGTTTTAGTTGCTATTTTACAACTGCTTGATAAAATAAATCAAGACATTGTATTTATAAGGAATACCTACTCCAAAAAAATTTTAAAACCATACTATTCTCAAATAAATCCTTTATACATATTTGCTGATCAAAACTCATTCAATTTCATGAAAACTACAAGCTTATTTGAATAACATAAAAAATATAGAAGATTATCTTTAATTTACCTTAGGCGCATCACAAAATCTTTTTTTGAGTTTAATATTGATTTTATTTAATTAATGAAATTGCTTTACGTGAATTTTTAATATATATATTATTACAATTATAATTTTTCGAATCTCCAGTATTAATTTAATTTCATATGTTACGTGTCTGTGCTTTTTTAAGTCTCATTGTCATATTTATTTATAATTTTTTATTTTTGTGCTTTTCAACAAATATAGAAAGTTTATACTTAATTACAATTTTAGTTTTCAAAAACTAAATAGTCATAGCATGCTATTGTATGTGAGAAAACACGTTTTAGTTGCTATTTTGCAACTACTTGATAAAATAAATTAAAATATTATATTTATTTGAGGAATATCCACTGCAACAAAATTAACAAAATTTTAAAACCATACTATTCTCAAATAAATCATTTAATATTATACATATTTGCTGATCAAAACTCATTCAATTTCATGAAAAATACAAGTTCATTTGAATAAGATAAAAAAAATATAGAAGATTATCTTTAAATACTTAGATCATCTTAGATTAATCTAAGAATATCTTAGACAACATCACAAAATATTTTTGGGGTTTATTATTTATTATTATATTATTAAGGTTTATTATTTTCTTAAGGTTCATCCTCTTTATTTGTTTAGTTTTTCATATTAAAAGAACTGTAATCAATTAGATATTACTTTTGTTCAAACTATGAAGTCGTTGTTGCAATTGAAATTTATTATTACATATTTTATTAACTAAATATTTTTAGAAAAAAAATTACAATAATATGTTTGCAATGAGGGTTTTAGAATAAAAAAAATATATTTCATTTCATTTAAGTATTTCTAATATCTCTGTAGAGATTGTATTTTTACTTTTCATCGATCAGTAATAACGTCGATCTAGAGACAGACTTTTTGTTGACAAAATGAAAATAAGTTTTTTTATTGATTTTCAGTGACACCTATACATTAACAAAGCACGAGAAAGATCATTTCATACAACTTTAATAAGTTGGACATTATTTTCTTAAGGTTTATTACTTTATTTATTTAGTTTTTCATATTAAAATGATTAATCAATTAGATATTCCTTTGTGATACAATATTTTCTTTTTTATTAATGTTATTTAGTTAATAAAAATAAAAATCCTAAAAATAAATATAATATAAATCATAAAAATTCAATCATAAAATATTGTTTCGCAAACATCATTTCTTTGCTAGTAGCTAAACGCAATTGATGCATATTGTCCATATTTTATTCATAACTAGTAAGATAGAATAAAATAAATCTTGAATTTAACGAACGAATTTGATTTTTTTTTTCATTAATTATTTAACAATGGACATTTTTAAATGTCTTTGATAATTAATTAAATTAAATGTAAGCAAATTTAATCTGTGAAATGCCACGATAAATTATATGGTGAAAGAAAATATTCAAACAAATTCAAACAAATATTTGACAAACATTTCGTGATTTGATGAAATCATAAGAAGGCTATAGTAAAATCTTTAATGAAGTATATATGTTTATGTAAATAAGAGAAATATGATTTTAAAAAACATGTCTGTCTTTATATTTACTTTCCATTATTACCGATAACGCAATGAAATTAATATTGCTAAGAACTATCTTGAAGCTATTTGCATAGAATGAAAAAGAAATATCAAATCTAGCTGCTTTATATCAGACTCATATATTTTAAATGTGCTTTATCTAATCATGAAATTTGTTCACATTTCACGCATGCGCACACAATTTCTCACGACTTTTGCCCCTGTTGCATTTTAAATTTATTGAAATTTCTTAGGTGTAAGATGTGTGACAGTAGATGAGGTGACGGAATATTTTATCATACTTACCATAATTCCCCTGTGAATTTATCGTAAAATTTATAAAAGAAAATATTTGATGTAATAGATGTTAAATAATTTTTATTCTACTTGCTACTAAAAGAAATTAGTAGAATGTTTCGCCAGCAACTATTTATGTAACATATTTTAGTTGCCATCTCACATAATTCTAACCTGTTAACAAGTAGTGTGTACTGCCGTTTCACTCAAGTTTCTTCATTCAAAAGCAGCCTGATGGCTAATTGGCTAGCACTATGGCCTTTGGCACTACAGGCTTCAGATTCGAATCTCCACCTTTATAAAAACAGTAACCTCCACTACCAACGGATTCAAACCAATGTCCCTTACATAATAAATGAGCACAATTACTACTAAGCGTATTGATTTCTTCCTCAACAAATGGAGGTCTGATGGCCAATTGGCTAGCTCTCTGGTCGTTGGTGTTTCAGGCGGTATGGCGGTGGCATGGATGTTTGTGAGTGGTTCGGAATCCACATAAAACAATAGGTCCCGGTCTAATTAGTCCAAAGCGTGCACAAAATGACCATTGTGCGAAGTATGTATTCAACAGTTAACGAAACACTTGGAGTTAAAATAAAGTTACCTTTAACGGAAATCAAAATTTTAAGATTTAATTTAATAGGTGTCTTGCGTAATTTTTGCAATAAATGTAAGCGAACAATAGCAGCATTTCCTTGTCATTTTTTGTGGTCTGATGGCCAATTGGCTAGTTCTCCGGCTTTTGCTACCATAGGTTTCAGGTTCGAACTCTGGCCTTTGGCATATATGCTTGTTAGTGGTTCGGAATCCCCATTAAACAGTAGGTCCCGATCTTTTTAGCCTAAATAGCGCAAAAAATAACCGTAGAGAACCAAACCAATCTATGCCTGCCTTGATTCATATATCAAATAGATAATTGCAATTCTTTGTTTTAAAATTATTTTTTGAACTGTAAAACTGATGCGAGTTTTAACTACTTTTCTGCACGAACACATGCAATATGCGTTGATGCTAGAGGAAACTACTTCAGAATTCAAAGCCTTGAAAGATCTTAAATCTGATACTTGAGATTGGAATCCTGGCAGTGGCATCGACGGTTGTTAGTGGTTCGAAATCCACGTTAAACAGTAGGTTCCGGTCTAATTAACGGGTCTAGGTGCACAAAAAGTAGAGAACCAAACCAATCTATACCTGTTTTGTTTCATATATCAAATAGATAATTGCAATTTTTTCGTTACGAAATTAATTTTTGTACTACAAAACTGCAGCGAGTTTGAGCTATATTGCAGAACGAACGCATGCAATTTGCGTCAATGCGAGCTAAAACTACTTCAGAATTTAAAGCCTTGAAGGATCTTAAATCTGATACTTCAGGTTTGAATCCTGGCGGTGGCATGGATGTTTGTTAATGGTTCGGAATCCACATTAAACAGTAGGTCCTGGTCTTTTTAGCCTAAATAGCTCAAAAAATGACCGTAGCGAACCAAACCAATGTATGTCTATTTTGTTTCATATATCAAATAGATAACTACAATTTTTTTGTTATAAAATTATTTTTTGAATTGCAAAACTGATGGCGAGTTTTAACTATATTTCTGCACGAACGCATGCAATTTGCGTCAATGCGAGATGAACTAGTTCAGAATTCAAAACCTTGAAGGAATCTCAAATCTGATTCTGTTACATTATTCCTCTTAAATCTGTCAATGTATTTAACATTCTACTATGCAAAATAAGACGATCTCCTTCTCGCAGTATCATTTAAATCTTAATTATTCCCGATCACGTGACCAGCGAACAGAAGACTTTAAGTGGACGATTAGAATTACCGACGTAACCGTAACGGTTTCGCAAGGCAAGACACATTTCAGCAGTCGTCCTTCGTTACGCAAATCGTCATAGAAACCAATACCGCAATAACTCGTTCAAAATCTTGATTACTTAAAAACTTTACGTGACTGTTAGATCATCAGTGATGTTTGCCTTAATTCGGCACAAGAAAATTCGAGCATTTTTTATTATTTTTTTCACCAGATCTCAAGTAACATAAATCTGACTTTAAGGCTTTGTCGCAATTATGTTTTACGCAAATGTCGTTTTGGCGTTGAATGCAAACTTGGAACGACCTTTCTCTAATTTTATTCAGGTAATATTTAAAAAATACGAAAACCTCTGAATCTAAATGTTATTCGACAATAAATTTTTCTTAAAATTTTAATCTCACAAAATATCTACCATTTTGGAAGATTATAATATAAGTTATCTCTCTCCGTTTTTCACCACAAGTTAATAGCTTTCACAAAGATTTATACCTCTCAGAGAATGAAATACAACTGTATAATTCATGATTTTTTTCTTTATAATTTCTGATGCAATGATTTTTTTTTATCAAAGGATTGAATAATTTAATTTCGTAACCCTTGACAGACTTAGATTTAAGCACTTTATAACTTATGCATTAAATAATCCAAGATCCAAAATGTTGCATTCGGATCATGGATTATTTAATACTTGCCCTAATGAAATAAACAAAATAGGATGAAAGATTAAATTATAATTAAGTAATTTAAAAATGCAAAAAATGAAGAATGCATTTTTTAAACGAAAAACAATTTTGTTTAGGTGGTCTCCCCCTTCAAATATAAAATTTTACATAATGTAAAAGAGATAAATTTAAATTGATTTAGAGTCGGTAGGATATATGAAAGACCTAATGACCGATTGACTAGTGCTCTGGATGTTGTCATGGATGTGTGTAATGATTCAGAATCCATTTTAAACAGTAGATCCCGCTTAAATATGATTGTTGGGCGTACGGGTAACAACCCTACCTTGTAAAAAATAACCATCTCCTGTCTCGAAATCTGTAAATAGGCAAACGACCTGGAATCACCATGGGCCAGTGCCAGTGAATTAGTTAAGATATGTGAAACATCTTTTGTTTTATAAAAATGCTTGAAAGATTTTTGAATAAGAGTTTGAAGTCATAACTTTATGATAACATTTCTCATTATGCCTTCTTTAAAAATACCATGAAATACGGACTCTTTTAAATTTTAATATAGATAATTTTGACTGGCTTAGAAATTCAGCGTCATACATTGAGAATCTTCCATATAATTTGCGAATCTTTTACAAGACGTTCTCCTTACAATAAACAAAAGGAAAAAAATTAAGAATCCTTATGTATAAACAAGAAATTAGGAAAATAGCGTAATTAGTTTAATTCAAATCAATATTTTTGTTCATTTCTACATCAATTAATTGAAAATTTGCATTTCCGACAACGCACTTGCAATACGTATTTTATTATGAAACTAAAAAGAAACTTACAGTAACTAACTTTATAGTATTCTTTATACTTATTCTTTTTCTGTATTTTAGTGCTTCTTTTTATGTTTCCTTTTTGATGTATTGGCTATTAATATTACGTCAGTTTGCGACCTTTCTCGAACACGTTTTGTACCACATGTTTATCTTTAAAAAAGAACAGAAGCTATCCCTCCTTTTTCCTCCATCCATGAGTAGACTGCTCATGGGGTATCCTGTCCCACACTGCAGGACACTGAGGATTAAAGACAACAATTACATTTTAAAGAATGGGGTTTTTTTTTGTATGTTTAAAAAATAGTTAATAGTTTTAAGCTATAATTTTATGGCAATATTTCACATTATACCTCCTAAAAACATATAGCGGCCTGCTGGCCAAGTGACTAGCTCTCTGGCCTTTGAAACCGTAGGCTTCAGGTTCGAATCCTGGCGGCGGCATGGATGTTTGTGAGGTGTTCGGAATCCACTTTAAACTGTAGGTCCCGGTCTATTTAGCCCTCGTGTGCACAAAATGACCGTAAAGCGACAAAACAAATCAAACCTCAAAAACATAGCTTCTTAAATTTTATAAGATTATTTGATCATTAATCTTAGAGTTCAAAAAGAAATCAACTTCTAAATATTTGATGATCTTCTACCATGGGAAAATAAACGCCTAAATTGATAAGAAGAAAATAAATCCAGTTAGATTCTATAGCGAAGAAATATTAAACTTTCTCTTAACTGCACGATCTTCTATTAAAGATCTTCAATTTCCAATTTTGGGAAAGCTGGCTACTTGCTTACCGTTTTCTGAAGGGTTTCACAATCTGCATGTCCAAAAAAAGCGCTCAACTTCGCAAACATGTTGCCAAAATTATAAAACTTATATTAACCTGATTGCGAGATTTACTTTAAATTACTCGAGAACCGCACTTGAGCCGGAAATAGTGTTTGTTGCCAGAAGAGTTTCGCAAGAGGCTCCGAGAAACGGGGTCGCGTGCAACCCACAACGGGAAAAAAAATAAGGCAATTGTCATTACCTGTGACCGGAATAACCCATATTTAAAGTGTCTTCTGTCGCATCAGCTGCTTTTCTTAAACTAAAAGATGACACTTTTGCTTTTATTGCGGCACCATTTCCACAAAATGAGAAAATACATATAAAATGGTTTTTATTTCTTCTTTTTTTTTTTTTTTTTTGTCGTTCTTTGAAAATAATTTTCCTTTTAACAATAGAAAGGTAAACTGGGTGAAATTGTAACATGAAGAACCAGATACAATTCAGTCTCATTTGATTGTTTTGAATGCTATGTCAGTCAAAACATTGAAACTCATCTTGAAAATTTTCTTTTTCCAAACCTTGCCTGTAGCTCTTAATTTCAATTATATTGAGAAAAAAAGTTTTATAATTATAAAAATTTTTAGAAGAAGGTCTGAAATTAAAAAGTAAATTAAATGTTTATCGTTGACATTTTATATTTAAAAAAAAAGATATTTACGATTACTGAATTAGTGAATATTTGTGGTTGTTGTTGTTTTAGCCCACTTGGTCGACAGCAAAATCTAGACCAAGTCCAAGAACCCGTGTGTGTTTTCACGGAAGGAGGGAGGTGTCGCATAGCAACCCCGCTCCGTGGTACATCCAACAGCAGGTATGCTGTACATCCTGAATGTACAGCATGCCTGCTGTTGTAGTAGTACCACAACAACCATTATTAGCATATACGCCATTCTTCTTCTTAATGGTACAGCAGTGCCATGGTAAGCCAAGACCATCTGTCTACTGGCAGATTTCGAGATAGGAGATGTTTTCTTTTTACTTTATAGGGTTGTCAGGTCTACATCCAACAGTCATATTAAACCGGAACCTAGGTTTAAAGTGTATCCCGACTACTACAAACACCCATGGCACCTCCAGAGCTTGAACCCGAAACTTGTGGCACCAAGGGCCAGAGCGCTAATCACTCGGCGATCAGGCCCATATATACCATTCTCCTTCTTTTTCAATGGCGCAGCGCCCCCATGGTGGGGCAAGGTCTTCTGCCTAAGGGCATATTTCGAGACAGGAGATGTTTTCTTTTTATACGGTGGGTTGTCAGCCCTATACCTAACGCTCTTACAGTCATATTAGACGAGGACCTACGTTTTAAAGTAGATTACGAACCACTATAAAAACTCATGGCACAGCCGGGACTAGACCCGAAACCTGTGGCATTGAGACGCCAGAACGCTAGTCAGGCGGCCATCAGGCTCCCATATATACTATTACCATGTTTTAAAAAGGTTATGTTTAAATTTGAAAGTAAATGAGGAATTGAGAATCAACCAGGGAAAAATATGCGTCTTTAATCAATGCGCATCACTCAGGTATGTCACTGCTGGGAATTTCCATTCAAAAATTTGTCAGACATGCCGATCAAACCCCCTGCAGACCGGAAAGTGTTTTTTCCGTGAGCTGGCACTTTTCCCATTCATAGCAATAGACGAACATCACTCTTCACAGAAGCCAGCTTTGTCATCCATTAGCAACGAAAGGGCTAAGTGCGCCACGGCGCCTTTTGTTTCTGTGAAAGGGAAAGGCTAATAATGGATTTGTTTGGCATTTGCGCCACTGCAAGACGGGAAAAATAATTACCTGGTGTGTAAGGGGGGAAATTAAGCACTTCAATGCGTAACGTCAATCTCATGGTATCGATTTTGCATGGCCCTGTAGAAAACAAATTACCGCGGTCACAATGAATAACAAATTTCCCAAAGTAGAAGCTGTAACGTAACTTATTATTCCATTTTATTTTTGAACCTATAATCATAATGAAGTCTCTGTTTTTTTATTATTATTATTAGAAGCGAAAATATCCTTTTATGCAGTAGTCGATAGGGGGTTTTGTCACAAGCAGTTTTTGTTTTCATTTTGTCACGCACTTTTGAAAAGATTGGTAAAAAAATATCCTTTTGAATATAATCAATCACTTTCCAAGAAGAATTGCAATATTTTTTTTATTAAATAATGAATAAATTTAGTAATAAAATAACCGTTTTAATTCATTATCTTCAACCTTGGAAAAAAATTTATTTCCTACATGTTCATAATAGTGCGGAGATATTAATTACGGAATATAAATTGCGTTGCCTGATTCGTACTTACAATAATTTTTTCATGTGAATAGCTGCTAGTTCTGCTTGGTTTGTCGCTCTACGGTCATTTTGTGCACACTTTAGGCTAATTAGACCGGGACCTGTAGTTCAACGTGGATTCCGAACCACAAGAAACGCCCATGCCACCGCCAAGATTCGAACCTGGTAGTTGTTGTAGCAAAGGCCAGAGCGTTAGGCAATTGGCCTAGTTCTGTTATAAGAGCTAATTTTGCAGTGGTTCGGAATCCATTTAAGCTGTAGGTCCTGATCTAATATGACTGTACAGTGTGCGTAGGGACAAAGCTCTACAGTCATATTACAATCTTACCCTGTAAAAAGTCAGCGTCACGGAGCCAAAGTCAGACTTCAACCTACATGTGCTCCATCACAACAGAAGCTACCTCCCCTCCTTCCATGAGAACCACACGTGTTCTTGGACTTGATCTAGATGTTGCTGTCGACCCAGTGGGATAAGAAACAATAAATTAATGAGGATGTTTTCTAATAATAATCAGATGCCCTCCATTACACAAACCAATTTATTATGATATCGATTTGTGACTAACGCAATAGCTTCAAACAAATATTATTTTATACTTTAACTTAAAAAATTTCGAGCCTGAATGGCCGAGTGGCTAGCGCTCTGGCGCTCGGTACCACAGGTTTCGGGTTCGAATCCCGGCGGTGCCATGGATGTTGTAGTGGTTCGGAATCCACTTTAAACCGTAGGTCCCGGTCTAATATGATCGTAAAGCATTGCGGCGGCATTGTTACTCCCCATCCGTGGCTTATCTTCAAGTTACACGCGCCCCCTGGGTAATGCAAAGTGAGTAACGTCTGTGCAGCGCTTGCCTTAAGGCATCAAAGACAAAGCTGTCTAAGTGTTTGCCAGCTGCATTAGAACAAACAAAAAGTTTTGATATTTTAAAATAAAAAAACGAGAAAGTAGCAAAATTATTATTTACATGTATTTTTATAGCCTAATTTAAATGTATTTCTGATATTGTGATATTATCTTACTGATATTTTAGTTACAAATATTGATGTCTAAGCGTTTGCCAGCTGCATTAGAACAAAAAAAAAAAAAAAAAAAAAAAAAAAAAAAAAAAAAAAAAAATTCTTGCGTTAACTCTTTTTCATGACTAACCTATTATTTTTCAAAAACGCTATTCGTTGTTTGTCTTTTTTTGTATGGTTTTAGAAAGAAAAATCTATTTTCTTTCAGAAATATTGCCCGTTAAACATCAAACATCGTCGTTATTTATCTTCTGTAATTTTTTAATTCGGGGTTTCTTTTTAAATTCAATTCCTCTTCAGGTAATTGAGTACTGCGAAAGCAACAGCAACATTTATAATCAAGAAAGCAAGGATACTATTCAAATTCTTTCCTTTAACGTGAACCTCCAATTTTGCAAATCGATTGTTTACTATCTATTTACGGACAGAAAATTTTAAGTAAATATGCTTTACATGCGTGCCAATGAACTCTCTAACAGCAGTAATTGCAGGAAATTATTATTTTTATTTCATATGGCAATTCATGGAAAAAGATGCGCAAGACATTATTTGCCACCTAATATACACTGCGCTTTTGTTATTGTGATTAATCTTCAGTATCCTGCAGCGCGGGACGGGCATTCCATAAATAGTCTATTCATGGATGAAGGGAAGAGGGCAGCTTCTGCTGTGATGGAGCACCCGCAGGTAATAATCTGACTTATCTCCGAGTAGCTGAAGAAGGAGGATAGTGCCTTCCGGAAGGACATTTAGGGGGAACTATCGCGCATTTGTGTATCGTATCGGAGAAAACCTGGAAGTCTACCACCAAGTAGTCCGCATAACGAGGCAAGATGCTGAATATCAAAAATACCATCCAGTCTCCCTGTTTTCTAAAACAGCGTCTACAACTAAGCCAGCGGATTGAATCTTAGCCCTAATGCTCACCACAGGCGCATGTTTCCACTGAGCCTCGAGTCGGGCAATCATGGCTCTAAAACATGGTACCAACTCATTTCGTCTTTACCACTCATCAAATATCACAATGCCCTAATTAATGGGCTACGTTATTTTTACCTGCTGGACATTTGGACATAAGGTCATTTGTTACATAAACAATGGATTTGTTGGAGATTCAACATTAGCAGGATGGACACAGAAGGCTAGCTACCATGCCTCCACATATTGTCATCACAATTTGGAATGAGCAACCCCAGCGGCAGTATATGAAGGTTTCATCATTCTCGTTCCATTTCTCGGAATCCTACAATAAAACTACTGTCCTATTGATTTATCGTACTCAGTTCATGAAGTAGACAAGAAAACGTTTCGTTCGGTATCGTTTTTCGGTATCGAATCCAACTACTTCAGTTGGTTGATGGTTGGATGGTTCATTTGTCGCTCTACGGTCATTTTGTGCACACTTTAGGCTAATTAGTTAAATCACAAATGCCATAAAGCTTCTTCGTTTTTTGAAATAGTATCTACAACATCTGCTCATCAGCACCACCGGGACTTACAGTTTAATGCGGATTCCGAACCACTAACAGACATCCATGACACTGCCAGGATTCGAACTTGAGGCTTGTATGACCAAAGGCCACAGCGCTAGCAAATTGACCATCAGACCTCAACTACTTCAGTTCGGAAACCTAATTCATAATCTATCAATCTGCTTCAGGTTTCCCCCAAAAAATAATCTTCTTAGATTAACTGCTGATTCTACAAGTGAAATAATGAAACACATTATTTCACTTGTAGAATCACACAAGCGACGAATCACAAACGACTTGTAGAATCACAAACGTCGAATTACATTGCTTAAATAACATTTATATGTAATTTAATATTTTGACAACAATTTTATTTTTTCAATTAATTTCATTTCAATGCATTTTAATCTAAAAATTAATATCGATTAATTCGGTCACTTAATTTTTCACACCGTTCTGCCCACACAACCGATTCTAAACAGCGATAATCTTCGCAGTCTTTGGTAATAAAAAAAAATAATAAAAATCAACACAAAAATGTCACGCAATCGATGTCTGGTGTGTTATGAGAGAGAGCGCGATGAGTTGGCCTCGTGTCAAATGGGGGAACCCCAGCCACTGGGACGCTTCTGTGGGTTGCCTTGACGACGGACACCGAATTCCAAACCTCGTGTGCTTCCCCCAAAAAAAGTAAAAAGCGGACCTTGGAATCTCCCGCTATGATAGCGACGGCGAAATAGTTCCGCTTTTCTGCCTTTTACGACGTGCCCACTGATCCCGCTAACTAGAAGTGTGGGATGAGGTCAGCCGATAAGTGCACTACTTTTCCACACACGAGAGGGCTTTAATCTATCGTCCATTTCAACCAGAGAGCACTGGAAGCTGGCAAAACACTTTTAACTGACCACTCTGGTATCTCATCCTCGATTTTTTTTTTTTTTTTTTTTTTTTTTTTTTAAAAGAAAATGCGTTGTGGGTTTTTTTTTATTATTATTTCTCTCTGAATATTTTAAGTTATATAATGGAGTTTCAGTACTTAGAGAAAATATTTTAAAATAAGTGTTCTTGAATAATTTTGAGTGTAAAATAGGAATGGGGATTTAATATTCAAAATACATTGCAAAATAAAACTCTTGTTATTATTTCCCAATGCATTTACTTATTTTCTCATTTAAATGTTGGGCTTTATACAAAGGAATCCCTCACTTCATAATCACATACCCATTTGAAACCAACTCCATCTGGTGAGAATTAAGGTTGAGGTTCAATCCACTGGTGGCGTTGTTGTAGACGCCGTTACAAAAAAACCGTCTGTGATGTTCAGCATCTTACCTCGTGTGTCGAACTACTTGGTGGGATACTTCCGGGTTTGCTCCCATGCGGTACGCAAATGCCTGATAGTTCCTCCTAAAAAGTCCTCCCGGTAGGCACCTCCCTCCTTCTTCAGCGACTGGGTGTCAAGTCAGACTTCTACCTGCAAGTGCTCCATCACAAGAGAAGCTGACTCCCCCTTTCCATCCATCTATGAGTAGATTACGCAAGGGGTGTCCGTCCCGCACTGTCGGACATTGAGGATGAGTCACAACACAAATGCATGGGGAAAATACTATATCCTTATTCTGAATAATGTTTTATTCAATTGCTTCTATTAGTTCACACTCTCCCTATATATATATCGTGTTCAAATTTTCTATCGTTCATAAAATACTTTTTATTCATCCCCTCACGTTCAAATACATTTTTTTGAACTTGTAGTGGATAACACTTGATGTTAATACAGTTTTTTCAAACATTAATTCAGTAATTAAATTTAATTAAATAATTTTAGTTTTTTTTTAGATTTAAGTTGCATATATCTACCAATAGATGGCGACAGATAAACTTAAAAAAATGAATGAAAATTATTTATAAAGGACTTTCTGCAATAGAGTGAAAGAAAAATACTTACTTGAATTGACTTAAAATTTTTTTTTATATTACTTGTTTATTTAATTCTAGATCAGGGGTCTCCAAACTACGGCCCGCGGGCCATGTCCGGCCCGCCGGAAGATTCTATCCGGCCCACGGATAGAATTTTAATTTGCCGGTCCGAGGCAAATTAAAAGAAATATATATTCATACATTATATATAAATCTCCTTTTCTACTTTGATTAAATATTATTTTTTTCTTCTTTTTTTCAAAGGACTGATGATCTTTTTACTTTTTCTATTCTTGTTCTACAAAACCTAAATCGACGGAAATAGCAAGCACAGACAGTTTTCAATCGGAAAGAATTTCCAAGTTGAATTAATTGAGTTACTTTCTAACAATCATCTCAAGCAGTTGTTTCTAAATATGCCAAAGTTAGAGTTTTACAAATCAATATCGAAAGTAGGTTTCCCAAATTCAATATATCACGGCCAGAAAATCAGTGCTGTGTTTGCTTTATCTGATATATGTGAACAAGTGTCTTCAACTATGAATCTTGGAAAGAATTATTTCAGAAGTAGACTGACAGATTTGTGATTCCTTATAGTGAGGTTCTCACTTCGAACCTCACTGTAAGGAACTTTTAAAAATGAAATCTCAATTTCCTTCTGCTCATTAACATATTTAAACGTCGTTAACATATTAAACGTATTATATTGTTTTTAAAATTTTAGCAAAATTTTGCTTGGCCCGCCAAACTTTTTTTTTTTTCAATTTTTGGCCCGCGACCGAAAAAGTTTGGAGACCCCTGTTCTAGATGATCAGATCTTTTGGAAATAAGAGGCTAGCTTCGATGCAGATTCCCTCTCTACGTAATTTGTTTGTATTCCTGCGATATTTTTTATTCTATTTTAAAATTATGATGAAAAAATGAAAAGTGGTCATTGCTAAATAATACATTAAAATACGCAAAGTTATTTTTAGATTTCATACATATTTATGAATATAGATTTTTAGGCACGATCATAAAAAAATTGATAAATATCTATTTAATCATCACTTGAACTTAGTTATTACAAAAAGTGAATAATAAAAGTATGAACTATAGAAGCTATAAAATACTTAATAAACTATTTTAATATCACGCATTAAATTGATTAGTTGTATTTTTATTATATTTATTTTTTCGAACAACCTTCATCAGTCTGCACTAAACTAAACCCTATTTTTTATGATTTTCTTACTTTTTATTGACCTACTTCTTCTTCTATACTTCATTTTAAGAAATAATTAACTTAATCTGTATATTAATTAATCGGTTAACTTAATCGGTATGTATTTGATATTCAGGTTTTTCATTTCGCACCAAATTATTTTTCAAATTTTCTGTGATGCCCTTGACCCTCTATGCTACTCATTTTTGAGCAGTAAATGTGAAACATTAATTGATATATATATATATATTCTATACTAATAACACTTGATGTTTTATCACTAAAGAAGAAGTTATAATGAGTAGAGTAACTAAAAATACGAAATTTTTTTAAATAAAGGAGACCTCTACTCTATATTAATGTTGTTTCTTATCCCACTTGGTCGACAGCAATATCTAGACCACATCCAAGAACCCGTGTGGTCTCATGGAAGAAGGGAAAACAGCTTCTGTTGTGATGGATCGCCCGTAGGTAGAAGTCTGACTTGGCTCTGTGTCGCTGAAGAAACAGAGTAGTGTCTTCCAAAGGGTCTTTTAGGGTGAAAATACCCGCAATTGCATATCGTATGGAGAAAAGCCGGAAAAATTCCCGCCAACTGGTCCAACGAACGAGGCAAAATGCTGAACATCACAAACTAAAATTCATAATTTAACATAATTATTCTAGACTCTACCCAGAATTTTGAATAAACATGAACTCTCAATTAATTAATTTTAATCAGAAGAATTAAGAATTAAATAAACGAAGAATTAATTCAGGAAATTATTTATTTTTTAATGTTTCTCTGAGTAACATGAGCAATTTTTCTACAGTACAATGACAAATTTTTACTATCTTCACAGATGAATATGACAAAAACATTTATCTCTAAGGCTTTGCAGTCACAAAGAACTTTAGTTCACTGCTACAACTATGATTTGTTGTAACTTGAAAAGAAGCAGAAACTATTAAAAACGAAAGTGTTTTAAAGAATAATTTTATTACCATGCCAAATGTATCAAACAATACATGAACAAAACTAAGTGAAACAAACGTGGGAAGAATTCAAGTGTCTTCAAATGCAGTTTTTTTTTAAATTACAGTCGTGTGGAGGAATAAATTAATGCCTTTATTTGTAATGCAATGTATAATAAACAGATGCATGTGTTCAAAATGAGAATGTATAAAATTAAATATGATGATGAATTACTGAAATTCAGCTGATGGGACGTGGACAAAAAATTAATATTGTTTTGCTGCCTAAATCACTTACAATGTCATATCAAAGAGTACAATGTCATAAAATTCTGATGAAACTGTTTATGGTATATAAATATTTTTACTCCATTTCATGCTTGTTGTATATAAATCTTGGCTTCTGAATTTTTTGCTTAATTTTATGTACAAGGATCTTTAATAATGGGTTTTGAAGAACTTGTGAAATAAATTCAATCACTTTTATTGAATTCATGTATCTATAAGACCGACTCGTGGTTCAGTGTCAATGCACGCCGCTGGTGAGCATTAGGGAGAATGTCCAATCTGTTGGCGGCTATATTGTAGATACTGTTTCAAAAAACAACGAGATTCGCCGAGATGCGCTTGGGATGTTCAGCATCATGCCTCGTGGATCGGGCTACTTAAGGCGAGTTTTTCGGGTTTTTCCCCATACGATACGCACGTGTAGGGTAGTACCCCTAAAATGTCCTCCCAGAATGCACTGCCCTCCTTCTTCAGTGACATGGAGCCAAGTCGGACTTCTATCTACGGGTACCTCATCACAATAGAACTTGCCCATTTCTTTCCATTCGTGAGTATACTACACATGGGATGTCCATCCCTCACTGTAGGGCAATGGGAACTGGATACAGACACAACATACGGTTTTGTGGATAGTGCATTGCGTTTACAAACTAGACAGCTTTGCTACACAAGCAAAGCTGAGTTGTAAATTGCCATATCTATGCTGAAGAAGGGCAGATTTTTTTTCTGTGATAAATTTGCAGGTCGGATTATCTTTATACCGGATTCGATGAGGAGAGTGTAAATCCTTCAAATATTATCATAGATGTATGTTTTTCCGTTCCAAATTATGGGTGGGGTGTAGTTAGCCTTTTTCTTTGCCCATCCCAAGCTGGGAATATGTTATCTGCCGTGGTGAATGATCTGAGGTGAAAGTGACTGATATTTTAAAAACAAGTAGTATAAAAAAAAAAAAAAAAAAAAATTAAAGTCAATTTCTACTTTTTTTTCACTCTATTGCGGAAAGTCTTTTATAAATAATTTTCATTCATTTTTTTAAGTTTATCGGGCGCCATCTATTGGTAGATATGTGCAACTTAAATCTAAAAAAAACTAAAATTAATTAATTAAATTTAATGAATGAATTAATATTTGAAAAAACTGTATTAACATCGAGTGTCATCCACTACAAGTTAAAAAAAAATGTATTTGAACTTGAGTGGACGAATAAAAAGTATTTTATGAACGATTGAAAATTTGAACAAGATATATATAGCGAGAGTGTGAGCTAATAGAAGAAATTGAAATAATAACAACCTGCTCTCGACTCCAGGCTTACACCATTTTTGCTAACACGTATACTATAACAAAAATGTTTGTTTGTGATTTTTTTTATTTTGCTTTATATATATATATATTTTTGTATCTTTAGCTACCATATACCAAAAAATAACTGCAAAAAAATGCCCCCCTCCCCCAAAAAAACAAAAACAATTCGGATGTTTTCAAAATGTATCACTGTGATTGCATTACCCTCATTCATTTCAAAAGACAGAAGCTGTCTGATACTATTGCGTTTTCACTACTAAAATGGGCACTAAAAGATGACAGCTAAAGAGGGAGTTTTATTAATGGGATCGATAACATTAAGATTAAGGGAAGATTTACCACTATGTATCGGAGAGGTTGTTTTATGTGACAATGAAGATAAAAGTCCTTTTTGTCTACCTTTCATAAATTTATCAATACATCGTCATTCGAGTGTCACACTTCTGCGACAGAAAGTTGCATCTGCCGAGTTCATATAGTTGATACAGTTTATTATTTTCGCATCTTAGCTGTCATTATGTGTCATCAACTGCCATTCATTATTTTTACCCACCACTGTGCAATTGATCATCACAACATAATCAATCATTGCCCAGTATTATAAATGTTACAGAAATGGCAGGGTTTTATTATTGAACATGAAAGGAATTAGATAGCGGCTGCATTTTTTGGATCATTGAAAGCTCTTGAAAATATATTTTCTTTTTCATGATTTATTATATTCTGAATCGATATTCTATTAAGTAAAGTGAGAGAAGTAAAATAAATTTTTTGAAGAGAAGTTGCTCAAGAACTTTGCAAAGGATTGCTGTTAGTTTCTTAAATAAAATGTTAACAATTTAAAGCATAATTATTCAATTCCTACTATTAGCTCACATTCTCCCTATATATATCTTGTTCAAATTTTCAATCGTTCATAAAATACTTTTTATCCATCCACTCACGTTCAAATACATGGTTTTTGAACTCGTAGTGGAGGACACTTGATGTTAATACAGTTTTTTCAAATATTAATTCAGTAATTAAATTTAATTAATCAATTTTAGTTTTTCAGATTAAAGTTGGATATATCTACCAATAGATGGCGCCAGATAAACTTTAAAAAATAAATGCAAATTATTTATAAAGGACTTTCGGCAATAGAGTGAAAAAAAAGTAGCATTTAACGTTAAGAATTTTTTTTTTTTAATATTACTTGTTATTGTTTATGATTACATCATAAATAATGTAAATATTATTGCTCCATAAAATATTTATAGCTTCATGAAAAAAAACTATTTGACAAATCACTATAAATCGATAAACACTTTTAAATACTAATTTTATTAGTTATAAAGCAAATTTAATTTTTTAATTAAAAAAAATCATAGCAAAAAAATGAATGAAATGAAATAAATTATTATTGATAGTTTATGAGTATTTATTAGGATGTTCGTGATTACAAAAGTATTTCATCAACATCAGGGGCGCAACAGCCCTTTGGGCCAAAGCCGTCTGCCTACTGGCAGATTTCGAGACAGGAGATATTGCCCAAAAATCATATTAGACCGTCTACGGCATCCATGGCACCACTGGGACTCAAATCCGAAACCTGTGTCACTCGGCCATCAGGCCCCATGAAAGTATTTGACTTATAAAAATTGATGGAGTATATACGGAATTAAAAAGTTTTAGTATTCCACAATTTTTAGAAAATTGAGTCTTTTTATCAAGTCATTGAAATTGTTGTATTCTAATTAGTTATAAGGGACATGACAGCCGTGTGACTAGAGCTCTGGCGATCGGTGCTACAGGATTCGAGTCCCGGCGGTGCCATGGATGTTTGTAGGGTTCAGAATCCACTTTATTCCCCGGTTTAATATGATTGTAGAGTGTTGGATGTAGTGCTGACAACTTAACCTTAAAAAGAAAACATCTCAAAAAAAAAAAAAAAAAACATCTCCTGTCTCGAAATTTGCCAGTAGGCAGACGACCTTGACCCACCAAGGGACTGTTTGCTCCAATGAAGAAGAAGAATTAATTATAAAAATTTACTTTTGTTGACAAAAGATCTATTTGTCTAAAAAAAGAAGAAATGGCTTAACTTTAAATGATAAGGGTAAAAGTTATAAACTTAAAGTCTAAAATGATATTTTTTATATTATTTAGTTTAAGTAACAATTAGTTTAAAAAATGAATTTGTATTTATAAATTGAATAATTACAGTTATTTGAATTTTTCGTGGTTCTTATAGTATTGATTCATTAGATGTTAGTGATAAATTTAATATTGTACAAATAATTAAAAAAGCATTATACTATTTAATAAAAAAGTAAATAATAAGTATAATAATTAAAAAAAAGTAAATAAAGTAAATAATAAGTATAATAAAAAAGTTCTGAAAGTAATTAACTTTTAAATACAATTTTAAATAAAGGAATGCCATATTCTGCGGAAATATTTTAAGTTGTAAGGTAGTATGCGCTGCATACGTGCGCAGAAATTAAAATATACTTTCGGAGGACATTTTCTTCGAGATGACCCATTATTCACTAAGAGTACAAACAAACAGAAACAAATTGTCCAGCTAAACGTGTCTTGCATGCATTATAATGAAAAATAGCAAAAGAAAGCTGCAAGAAAAATTATTAATAGCAATAAAAGTTTTACATTTATTTTTTTCACATATATTTAAAAATATAAATGAAACATATCTTTAAAAACATCATCATACTTTATTTTAAAAATAAATACAGTGATGCAACATAATGTTATAAAGACATAAATAAAAAAAAAAAATGTGGTGTTCGTTTTACGACAGAACAATTAATTCTAATTAACACAGTAAGATAAAGATCAGACTCAAAATCTTTTATCAAATATTTAATCTCAATAATTACATAGTTATATTGAAAAGAAAACTATGGCGCGAGCAGTGATGTTTTTAAGATGCCGACTTCTAAAAATAATCGTATGTTTGTGTATAAATGAATTGTGTCAATGGTTAATTTAAAATGAATAAAATTTAATTAATTAGCCATGAAAATTCGGATCAGTTTTTTCCTCATTTAGTGTTGTATTGTGCAAGTTGGGCAACAGATTGTTACAGGTTGTGATTTGATTGAGATACTTGAAGCACAGGTTGAAGTATTCACAACTTTATTGACACACGTCCAAATACCACCGACATACAATTAAAGACATGCAATATTTAACACATTTAAAGACAGATAATTATTTATTCGGGGAAGAACTCCACTTCTACGCTGAAAACTCAAAACTCGGATACGCGCAGGTTGCGAGAAATATACTTCTTCTCCGAGTGAGAGTCTGCAGGCCTACTAATACATAGCGTTGTGCTAAATATATTTACGCTCGGTATTGAGAGACTATAAACTAAACGTTTCTCAGAGGAAGAGCAGGTTGAGCTGCAGTTCCTCTCAGATGAGAGTCTCGAGGCCGTCTAACCACTTCTATTGAACGCCAAAGGTTTCGCTGTTGTATTAGGCTTTTAGGAAAAACATTGTTCCTGTTTAAGTAAAAAAAATGTTACATTTTGCATCATTAAAAATTGATGATAATTATTCAATTTTTAATACATTTTTATTTATTGTTTTAATTTCGAAATTTTTTTTAATTTTAAAACTCGAATGACATCAATCTTACAGTCTCCAAATTTAATTATTTCAACTAAACAAGTTAATCCATTGCTCAAAATACTTAAAGCTTTAATATTGAAAATCCCTTAATTTTATCAAATGTTACAACATTTAAAAGCTAAATTTTAACCAGTTTTAACAATTAAAACATAAACGTAAACCACTTTCAATAGTTCATAACATTAATTTAAACTGGATTAAAATTTAAATTAAGGAACTTCAAATTTATTAATTAAGATCTAATAAACTACATTTGATATGCTTGAATTAAAATGAAGGGAAAAAAAATAACTTGATTTGTTGATATAATATTACATTAAAAGAATTAATTATGTAACAGATTGAATATTTCCAAATACGAAAAAAATTACATTTTAAACTGCTTTACAATAAGAGTAAGATTTATTTGTGTATGCATTTCGGAGATAAATTTTATTTTAAATGTTGAAATGGAGCTTTTTTTTAAACTCTTTTATCGCAATTCGTTTTAGAAGGAAATTTCCGTCTGTTCACAGAAAAAGGAGTGTTTTATTAAGTGCAACTGGTTACCGAACAAGGAAAACCTATCAAATAATAATGAAGGGCCTTTCGGTGTTCGCGAAGTTTCTCCGGATTACATGATTGACTGTAAAAACCCACAATTTCCATCGAAGTCCATAACACCAGCCCGTCTGATGTCAAAAAGTCACTCGAACATTCGAATTCGCAAAGCATTTTAACCTTATTTTTTAACGAAATTTTCGTTTGACCTAACCGTAATTGAGCCAAATTATAGAGTCTTGTTAGAGTAAACGAATCGAAATTTCATAATGGCTTTCACTTTTGACTGAACTCAAACAATAAACACATACTTTTTTTCTGCTATTGTAGCCATTTGAGAGATTCTTTCAAAAATCATTCAACTATTCAAAACTGCTTTTGAATTTTGAAAAGTAAAGTATTTTTTTTTTTGTTTCTTAAGTATTTAAATTATCGGCTTTTTTACTAAATTAGATTTGAATGAGACTGACATTTAGCAAGTTGTTTGAACTCTAAAAACAATACTTCTCAAAAAATGGTATGATTTAAAATTTGTTAGGTTTTGTATCGTTTATAGTTCTACGATCCTTTTTGGCACACATTAGGCTAATTAAATAGGGACCTACAGTTTAGTGTGGATTCCGAACCACTCACAAACATCCATGCCTCCGCCAGGATTCGAACCTAAAGCCTGTGGTATCAAAGGGCAGAGAGATAGCCAATTGCCTATCATAATGCTTAAAGTTTGTTAAGCTATATGATTTAATCATATATAAATATGTTTACTAGCTAAATAAGTTTGCTTTCGATCGCTACAACATTATTTTGTAAGCAGTCAATTTTAATAAAAAATTTACATAGTTAAATAATAGAAAGAACTTTTATTTAACATTTAAAAACTGAAAAAAAAAATCGCATACACTCACACACACACACATACACACATATATATATATAGATAGATATTTAAAACAATATTCATAGAATAAGCGAACTATAAAAGTGGAATATTGTTATTTTTTGTCTAAGGAAAAAAAATTTTGGGCGAATTTCGTTTAATGTATTATTTAATTAACTTTTAACAATTTTTAAAATTTAAAGTGGAAAATTATACTTTAAAAAGATTATAACTAACAACGCCTATCTAATCAATATATTTCTTAGAAATATTAGCCAAATTTAAAAATTTGTTGGATTTACTTGAAATTGTACTTATCTGCACACATTATTATGAGTTCAGTCTGCTGGCGGATTTGTTGTAGATTCTGTTTCAAAACACGAGGAGACTCGAGGGCGTTTGGGATGTCCAGCGTCTTGCCTCATAAGTCGGAGTACCTGGTGGGTGTTTTTCCGAGTTTTCTGCCATACGATACGCAAATGCGGGGTAGATCCCTAAAATTACACCCGGATAGGCACTGCCTTTCTTTTTCAGCGACATTGAGCCATGTCATATATCTAAGGGTGGACTTTTAGACGGAACTACCTCGCATTTGCTTATCATGTGGAAGAAATGCCTGAAAACTCCCACCAGGTAGTCCGACTCAACGAGGCAAGGTGCTGAACACCCCAAACGCCATCCAGTCTCTCCGTTTTTTGAAACAGTGTCTACAATAAAGCCGCCAGCGTATGGAATCTCCTCCCTCATGCTAACCAGAGGCGCGCGTTGCCATTAAGCCACGAGTAGGAGTTTAAAACGTTACAGAAGTTATCAAATTAACAATTGATTAGTTTTATAATGGCAATTTGTTAGGGCTTGTTATTAACTACGTACTCGAAACCTGCATGATAAGAAGTTATCAAATTTCGTAAAAATCACTGACTTAAGTTCCTTATTGCCATTTTTTCAACCTTTAAATTAATGTAAATATTTGAATAAATATTTAAGATCTGTCTCATCTTTTGAATAATAATAATTAGCTACTTTCTGATTTTTTTCGAAAGTTTGTGATAACACCATCACCTGATCTCCATTCACATGATTTTAATAAAAAGAAACATATGAATAGCAACTTTTTGTACGAAATGTATGAAACATTTACATGCTATTCATCTAAATTTCCTTATAAAAATTAAAATATCGGTTCTCGTATAAAAATCTAACAACATATTGAAAACAGCAATGTGTTTTTTTTTTCCCTACGCATGTTTCATGTCCGAATGATATATAATACTTCAAGGTCGTGTGATGATAACCGTAAATTACAGCAGTTAACAAACAAAAGCTTTTTCTCTTCTTACCTTAACCTTGAAATCGTTTTTTCGCTCTCAAAAAAGATTTCTCAATTCCTTGTAGGGGAAAAGCGACTGATTTTTATCCCTGTTTTCAAATGATATCCTTTTAATAACCGATAATTTAAAAAAAAAAAAAAAATTTGTTTCATGTTTTGAACTGTAAAAAAATATCTTTGTGGAAATATTCAAATTATTACCTTGTGGAAAGGAAAAGTCTTTTCTTTCGATCTACCACCCTTTCTATATGTCAAATAAAATTGGCATCGGCTTAAACGTCATCGTTTTGGATTGAAAAATGATGATGACAGGTTTTATCGTTTGTGAATCGACACCGCTTTACTAAACTCATCTTTTGTTCGGCAAAAACGTTTGAAACAGTAAAAGAAAAGGAAAAAGCTATTGCAATAATATTTTTTTTAATTCATTGCTTTGTTTTTTTAGTTAAGTTTAATATTTATTATTATTTTTTTTTCTTATCCCACTTGGTAGACCGCAACAAGTAGACCAAGTCCAAGTACCCGTGTGATCTCATAGAAGGAGGGAAGGGGGGGCAGCTTCTGTTGTCATGGAGCACCCTGTAGATAGAAGTCTGATTTGGCTCCGAGTTGCTAAAGAAAGAGGGTAGTGGCTTCTGGGGCTAGCTCATATTCGCTTATTGTTTGGGAGAAAAAAAAAAAAAACATGAAAGTGATCGGAAAAAGAGAAAACTACGTCGTAAGATTATCAAGCCCAAGATTTAAATTGGAATTATTGAATTTTGGAATTTTTGACACAAATTATTAAAATTCTCATATGATATAAGAAGAAATCTTTTAGATAAGACCTCGTTTAAGAATGAATTAAATTCAAAAAATCAAGATGTGAAACGAAAAGAAAAAAAAAAAAAAACTTTCTTTTCAACTTAGACATTTTCGTTGCTTTGAAATTAAGATATGTGTATTGTCTTCAGTGTATAATCCTCATTGTCCTGCAATGCGGGACGGACATCCCATGAGTAGTCTATTCATGGATGGAGGGAAAGAGGGCAGCTGCTGTTGTGATGGAGTTCTTGTAGGTAGAAGTCTGACTCGGTTCCATGTCGCTGAAATAGGAGGGCAGTGTCTTCTGGGAGCACTTTTTAGGAGGGACTGCACTGGCGTTTGTGTATCGTATTGCAGAAAGCCAGGAAATCTCCTACAAGATAGTCCGACTGACGAGGCAAGATGCTGAACATCCCAAAAGCCATTGAGTCTCCTCGATGTTTGAAACAGTGTCTACATCAAAGCCGCCAGTGGATTGAGCCTAATGCTCACCAGCCGTACACGCTGCCACTGAGCCACGAAACACACACTTAATATTTATAATATTATTATTAACATAAGTGTTGTTTTAAATTATCGGACGATGGTAATCAAGAATTAATAATAACAGTCAATGTTATTATTAATGTAACAAATTGCTTAACTTTAAAAAAAAAAAGAAGTGTTAACTGCCTTTATAGAATTACATCCATTTAAACAGTTTCATTGTTTAAAAAAGTAAAAGATAAAATAAATTTTTCCTAAATAAAAAAAAGAATTTTTTCAATGAATAATTATGTAATTGTTATAACTATGTTAATTATATAATAAATATATAATTGTAATATATTTATAGAGTCATACAAAATGCAACAGCAATGAATTAACAAAAATAAATGTAAACATGTCCAATGTTAAAGTATCTTTAATGCACAAAAATCTTAATATCACTATTTTTCAGTTATTTCTACTTTTTTTTAATCAGAATATTGACATACCATAAAATATTGTAGAAAAATTTTGATCTGCTTTAAGTAGTTTAAGTGCTTAAGATGCAGCTATTCAAAGCTTTAATGATATAAAGAGCATTAAAACATATCGCTAAAGATTCGAAATGGGAGCATTTATTTTTAGTAGAGCATTTTATTATATTTCATCGTAATTTTACTTATTTTTTTTTCTAAAAATAATGACTCCGTAAGTTATTGATCCTATTTTTATGAATCATAAAATATTTTCTTCCTACCATATTAAATTGTGACGACAATATTGTTAGATGCTTACGTTTGCTTAAAGCTTGCTCGAATTAGGTGAAAAATGTATTCAAGTAATCTATACCATCTATATCTTTTTTCCTATATTTTATAAGGAAAAAGATAAATGAAACCATGAATTATGTAAAGGAACATGATCACATATAAATAAGATACGTAATGATCCATAATTGGGTAATATTTTGTAAATGGCATTTAAATTTTTAGACTAATGCATCATGTGTCGCTGTGTTGTATGCAAATTACCCTTTTAAGATAAGCAAGTTCTTTTTAAAACATTGCAGAATAGGAGGAAACTGATTCAGAAGGAGATGATATTTACAAGCAATAATTTAGTGAAAGCTTAAATATAAAAGCATATTATGAATCATTTGTATAGAATTGGTTTGGCTTGGTTTGTTGCTCTATGTTTATTTTTACCGTTGGGCTAATTAGACTTTGACCTACAGCTTAACGTGGATTCCGAACCATTAACAAACATACATGCCACCACCAGGACTCTAACCAAAACCTGTGGCACCGAGCGCTACTCACTCGGTTATGATGTCCTTTTAAAACAGTCACTTATGAATATTAATAAAATATTTCATTTGCCGGGATTCGAACCTGAAGCACCAACAGCGCTAATCAATTGACCATCAGACCACCACTTGTTGAGGAAGAAATCAATAAACTTAGTAATAATTGTGCTCCTTTATCGTGTAAGAGACATTGGTTTGAATCCGTTGGTGGTGTGGGTTTCAGTTACTGTTTTCATAATGGTAGAGATTGAAGACAAATGTGACAGCATATGTCTTCGCATAGACAGCCTTCGATCGCACGTGTGCGTATCGTAAGTAAGTAGTAATTGTGCTCATTAATCATGTAAGGGAAACTGATTTGAATCCGTTGGTGATGTGGGTTTCAGTTACTGTTTTCATAATAGTGGAGAATGGAAGACAAATGTGACAGAATATGTCTTCGCATCGATAACATCGAATACGTTTCGATCGCACGTGTGTGGCTCGTAAATAAATAATAATTGTGCTCATAGCATATGTCTTCACATCGATAACAATGATAACCTTCGATCGCACACGTGCAATCGAAGGTTAATTAATTGTGGTTTAAGTAATTGTGTTCCTTTATCGTGTAAGGGACATTGGTTTGAATCCGTTGGTGGTGTGTGTTTCAGTTACTGTTTTCATAATGGTAGTGAATGAAGACAAATGCGACAGTATATGTCTTCGCATAGACAACCTTCGATACGTGAACCTTTCGAACCTTTGTGATACGTAAATGTGGGGTAGTTCACTGAAAATATTTGCAGAAGTCAACGCGTCGGTGGGTTGTCTCTGGCGTCTAAATTGAAATACAAGGTATACCAAAAATCCCAATGCATAACAAATAGATAACTATTAATATATTTAATTAGTAGATCAATATTAATTTATTTAATAATTAAATCATTAATATATTTAATTAGCAGATCACCATTAATGCATTCAATTAAGGAAATAAGTTTTCTCCAGTCACTAATTCAGGAAGAGGTTCAGACAGAACGAAAATTGCGAAATATCCTCTGACACACGTTGCCTCAATAAAGAAGCTTTATTGAGGCATGCACATTTAAATGAGAAATGGTTCCTTCGTTGCCTTAACATATCTTCCACATTCTTCTAGGGAGACCGACTTCTCGATCTGAATTGTTGCGACCCTTTGCTGCAATCCTTCTTTTCCGATGGTCGCAGTGCGAAATGAATTCGTCGAGTTAGCTAATAAATATTATTCATTTCCAGAAATAGTTCCTGATATTCCATTGTTAGATATTCTAAAAAAAAGTGCAGGCTTACTCAACATGTAGTGAAATCCTTTGAATTCGTTTGAATGAATTTAAATTTCTAAGATAGCATCTTTTGCAATAAAAAAATATATAAATACAGGTTCAGTGCATAGTAAAAGAATTTCATTGTATAGTAAAAGAAAACATGTTATATTACAAGAAATGTACATTAGGATCCAAAAGTGATAAAATATAACCAATATGTTTCTTTTAAAACTAAGTTTGGTTTGGTTTATCGCTCTGCGGTCGTTTTGTGCACACTTTAGGCTTATTAAACTGGGACCTACAGTTTAAAGTGGATTCCGAACCACTTACAAACAGCCATGCCACAGCCAGGTTTCGAACCTGAAGTCTGTGGTATGAAAGAACGCTACCCAATTGGACACCAGGCCGTTTATAAAACCAAAAAAATTTTATTAAAACATTAATGTCTAAAAATGTTAATAATTATGTTTTCTAGTAGTCACTTTAAACTATTTAATTCAAAATGGTAAATTTTTGAACACACACATACATGCAGACGAATGTCTATCTTAAAATCTTCTATCTTCTTTAAAAATTTTATATCTGTGTTTGAATTTAGTAAACAAAAAAATATTAAATTTCTAATGTATTGTGAAATTCTATTCGGGAATTTAACATTACATATATGTTTAAATGAAAAAATGTTGAATAGCGTAGTAGTTACTGATAAAAAATCACATCATTTTCTGTGTTGTAAGAGGATTTTTCTAGCTATCCAACTTATTGAAGAAAAGTTGTCTTATAGAAGAGGATTTTCACCGAATTTTAAATTGTGTTAGACAAAGTTGTGACAAATAGTTATATAAGGTTTTTTTTTATTTAAACTTAAATTAAGATTGTGTTGTGGAATCATGTTAAAAGTGGATTATCTATATTAAATACTAGCAAATTAGTACATTGCTACGTAAAATAAAACATTCATAGTTTAGGCAAATTTTGTTGAGGAAAAATGTCGGTAAAAAATTCAAATTATCGTTTGGTGAATTGAAGAAGAAAAATTATTCCGAATAATTGTTTATAAATAAAAAGAATTTAAAAATTAAAATATAAATAAGCTCATGTAATAAAACATATGAAACAAACAAAAAATATACTAAAAAACATCACGAACATAAAAACTTCAAAAATTTACTATTTGAATTTCGAGAACATAAGGGGCCTGCTGGCCGAGTGGCTAGAGCTCTGGTGCTCGGTACCACAGGTTTCTAGTTCGATTCCCGGCGATGCCGTAGAGGTTTGGAATCCACTTTAAACCGTAGGTCTCGGTCTAACATGAGCGTTGCAGGGGTATTGGTTCTCCGCGTCAGTAGCTTATCTTCAAGCTACACGCACCTCCTGGGTATTACTAAGTGAGTAACATCAGTGCAGTGAAGACAATTGTCTAAGTGTTTGCCAGCTGTATTAGAAAAAAAAATTAGTGTATTTCTAAAGACAAATAAAAAAACTATAGACAAAGCACTCAGGCCACCAGATGGCACCACGCACAAAATAATAATTTTGTTTGATTAAAACAATTATATTCAAAACTTTTCTGAGATTTTTGACTACTCACCAGGCAAAAGAACAATTAATGCAGCAAGAAAAAATTAGAAAGCTAAGTGTCATAGTTTTTAAGTTATGTTGAAACATACATGCATATTCATATCGCTCTCTCTATATATACATATACATATATGTATGTATATATACATGTATAAATTTATATATATATTGATTGGCATATAAAGTTATTAAGTCAAAAATTATTCTTTATATTTTCCTTTTAAAATGAATATCTATTAACGCAATAGAACAATACACTCCTTTAATTATTATTTCCTTGCATTTAGGGATACCCATTGCAACTAATCTTTTTTTTTTCAAGGTCAGACAGATTAAGATGAAAGTAGAAGATTAGCTTGCTTTTTTTTTCATTCAATATTAATTAGACTGAATGACTTACTGCTGCATTCTTGGTTACCATCGATAAAAGAATTAGTGTTTTACATGATTTTCTGGCTGCTCTGTCAAGGTCATTTTTCCGATTTATTTATTTTCCATGAAAGGTGTTATTAACGGTTGTTTGCTTTGAAGTGGCTACTAAATAACTGGATTAGTTTTCTATCAGATTCTTATCTAAAGCCTATCGAATATTTTTATAAACTAATGGAACACTGAACAAAAGTATCCAATCGTTGGTTGTAAGTTAGACATTTTTTATATTATTCTTATTGAAGGATTATTAGATAGAAAATCGTATACAAATATGAACAGATTTTTTTTAGACTTTATTTAACATGTATCTGCTAATATACTTAAGTAATAAAAATCTTCAAATTACATATTTGTAGATTTATTTTTTCTAAACCTTTTATATTCGAATAAGAAGGTAATGAAACGGGATGTGTAATAAAATGATGGACTTAAATTTGTTTTTAATATTTAAATAAATGTTTTTCAGCCGCCGCGTTTTCAGAGTCTTATTTCCCAATCTCTGGAAAAGTGTCTAAAATTCATAAAGATATTTGGAAGCTGTTGGTTCAAGAGGAAATATTTGCACGAAAATGTAGAAAATACGGAAAATCTTTCACAATTCTGATGCAAAATTGATCTGCTTAAGCTAAGTGACTTTTTCACGGGGTAGGGTTGTCAGCCCTACCCTTTACATTCATATTAGACAGGAAACTATGGCTTAAAGTGGATTCCGACCACTATACACATCCATGGTACCCCGGGACTCGAACCCGAAACCTGTGACACCAAGTCCCAGAGGGATAGTCACTCGGCCATCAGATCCCAGATAAGCTTCCCTAAGTAATAATTACACGAAATATTTCTTACAGTTAGGGGATATGTAAAGAACACCGGTTAAATAAGTAACTATCTGTTCCTAAAATGGCAACAATGTAAATATGCCTAAATGTTTTGTCTAAAAGTTTCTACGTTTATTTTAGTTTCAGGATCAAATTTTTACCTTCTAAATGAAAACAAATTTATCTTTAACCTGTACTGTTTTTTCCTTCTAAATGCATTATATTTGAATCATCTAATGCATTCAAAGATGGTAACGTATTTTGAAAATATTTTAATCGTAAAAGAACATTAACTCTTTTTCAAAAATTCATAATGACGCTACGCAAGAGTTGAAATGCATTCAAGCATAACATTTTATTACGCTTACCGCATAGAAAATCAGAATGTATATTTCAAGACTGGATCAATTTCCAATTTTCCTAATAAATATGATTTATCAGCCCGCACGTCTGCTTCCATTTTAATGTCCCCAAAGAAAGATCGTGACGTACTTTGCAAAACCAATGTATAAATTAATTCTAAAAACTCATTGTACTCACGCATCAACAGCAAAAAAATTATCATTCCATGAGGAATTATTCATCGGAAAAGTAAAATTAGGAAAAATAATCAGCAAGCTCTACCCTAGCATAAAAAAATAAAAGAAGCACTCCAACCGTTACGGTTGCGACTAGCTTGCATCGTATATCACGTCCGTTGATAGTCAAAATTAGGTCCGAGAAATGAAATGGAATAATATTGAATAAAGGGCACCTACGTTCTCATTAGCTATTTTAGTGCCCCAAGAAAGTCACCTTCATTTTTCTGTTGACAATGAAACAATAGAAGCAGAGCAATTGTTATTTGTTATCCAATTTGCACATACCCGGAGCTCGCGCTGTTATGCGTCCACGTGAAACGGTGTCGCGTGGTACATCTCTGCGAAAAGTCAAAATAAAGCAACCTTAATGAATAAATGGAATGCACTAAAATTGATATATTTGACCATCTAGTGCCGTTAAAAGTAATTCAGATATGTGCGAGCACTATACCTGTCACGCGCATGGGCAAGGATGAATAAATCAAACTAAATTAATGTTTTGTTTACTCTTTTTGCAGGAGTAATTAAAGGACCTTTAAGATATTCAGAAGAATGAAATTAAAACTAAAATAAAGTTTTAATTATTCATGAAATTATTATTTATTAGAAGTTAAAGGCGGTGCCGTCCTTCCCAATTTTTATTTTGAGAATCCTTTTAATTTAAGTCCGTATTGATTAGAATGATATAATCCATTAGATATAAGTCCATGTTGATTAAATATAAATTTGCTGATCCTTATCTACTTCATGCTGAATTATCTGAAGCGTTAATATGTTGTTAATACGGCTATGTCTGCTTTTTTTTTTTTTAAATTTCCTTTTTCACATTTTTGACAATATTGAACATTGTAAACAATGATTGGCAAAAAGTTTACTTTTAAAATGTAGTAACTCTGTAAATTTCATAGAAAACTCTCTAAGATCAGATTCCGTTTTTAAAAAAATTTCAAAATTAGATATACAATAACCGAATTTCACCAATGTCATCATGGTATTTCAAAATTAGATATGCAGTAATCGAATTTCACCAATGGTATTTCAAAATGATCTTAGAAAGCTAATAGAAAAAGCATTTCATCTTTTACTATGACCTGAGATATTTTTAGTTTTTTACTCAAAATAGTGCTTAAGGTATGAAATTCAGATGATTCCCCTCATAAAGTCTTGTACCAAAAAAAAAAAAATCTTATTTTGCTACAAATAATTTCGCTCTGCAAAAATATGAGGGTAAAAAGCATAAAACACGATGCTGTGTAATGTTTTTATATAATGTTTATCTTATTTTCAAAAACTCGATAATAGGCGGTTCACCATAAATATTATTTCAGTTAAAGTGACAGTGACAGTATCAGTTATACTAGAAATAATAGTCTTAATAAAATTTCAGATTCGTGATTCCAAATTAGAATAATACGTTTCGATTGTTAATAAATGTAATTATTCTTCTATATCCTTTAAAATGTATTATTTTTACATTTAAGTGTTACTTTTATAAAAATGATGCAATACTGATCACAGCGTTTAAGTGCTTTTTTTACCTCACACAAGGAAAAATAATTACTTCTTCGCAAATTACGTAAATGGTCAGCTGATTACGCGAGCATTGGCAATACGTCGACAGTATAACAATTCGAGACATTTTCCTGTTATTCCTTGGAAAGTTTTAAAAGCAAGAATATATACTTAAAAGATTTTTTTTCGTTCTTTTTAGAAATGCGAAGGAGTGTTTATCATTGTTTTTTTTTAAACTCCGTTAGCCAAATAATATTTCTAAAGTGTATGAAATCGTTCCATTAGATTCGATTTTTATAATACTTTTATTTTTATTTTATATGAATTTAAAAACATTCATCATACTTAATGAATAAACTCATTTTTATGAAACAAAATAGATAACATCCATTTAAAAATAGAAATATATCGTTTTCGAAGAATCAAAAAAGGTTTTTGACGGAAAACGGAAACGGAAATGAAAATGATTTGTAGAATATTTTTTTATGTTTCTTAAATTCTAGTAAAGCGTGTTATTATCTTGTACTTTCAACTTTGCAAAAAAATTTGAAGGGATTAAATTATATATACAAATTGAAATTTTTAAACTACATTATGTTGTACTGATTATTTTTTAAAGCCAAATTCAACAATCCAGTTAACAAAAGTCTTTTCTTTTTAACTTTTTGATAGATAAACCTTTGATAAATATTTTGTTCCTGATAGAGCAACTAGTAAAATCAAGTTGAGTAAATAAAATAATAATTAACCATCATTAAATCTTATTATATTATATTTATCTAAAAGAATAAGAATTTTTTTCTTATTCTTCTTTTAAGTTTATAATTGATTCAAAAGGTTATTGACATTAGGAATCAGTTAAGGTTAAACGCGCCGGGGGTTGCTTGATTTTTTTTTTAATGAGAAGCAGATGTTATATAATTGAATAATTACTTAATTAAATGTAATCAAAGAACGCTTTATAGAAAACCATGAAACAAAGACCAAAATTTTCGTAATTTGGTATTTAATACATGAAACAAACAAACAGAGCATGTGGTTTTTTATAATGACCCTTTAATTGAAAATGTTGCAATTATAATAACAAATTATAATTAATATGCTCTTTTTACAATTACAGTTTAATTAGTTATTACTTTATGAATGCAGCTTACTATAATCATAAAGTACAATATACAACTAGAGCTTGTAGTTTGTAGTTGTATATTGTATATTGTTGTTTCTTATCCTCATTGGTAAACATCTAGACTAAGCCCACGAACCAGTGTAGTCTCCTGGTTGAAGGCAAAGGGAGTAGCTTCTGTTGGGATGGGACACACGTAGGTAGAAGTCTGACTTGGCTCCGTGACGCTGACTTTTTTGCAGGGTACGGGTGTCAGCCGTATAGTCATATTAGACCGGAACCAACCGAAAAAGGCTTAAAGGGAATTCTGAACCATTACAAACATCCATGCCACGGGCGGGACTCGCACCCAAAATTTGTGGTACCGAGCTCCAGTCACTCAGCCATTCAGGCCCGTTTATTGTATATTGTAGTTTGTTGCTGTATATATAGTTAGTAGTTGTACTTTATACAACTACAGTTTTTCTATATAAAAAATTGAAGGCGAAAAATTTAAAAAAACGTATATTTAACAAAATTACAAAAAACAGGAATTCTCATATTTCGCATATACATACATATGTGCAAATATTTCAGCAATTAGTTTCTTAGAAATTTATTTTTAGTTTCAGCAATCTTATTGTTTCTTTGTACAATTACAGTAACATAGGCAAAATCAAAGCTTAAAGAAAAGCCTCAACAACCATTGAGGCGTTTTGTTTCGAATGACTTAATTTAAAGTACTACTAGTACTTAATTTAAAATACAGAATTAAAATACTAGTTCTTAACATAAATTATAAGTAGTGAAGTGTATCTAATTTTTTGTGTAATGCTGTCTTACAGTTGACCCATCTATAAAACATATTCTACATTAAAAAAATTGTAATCTATTCATTTAGTTGGACACAAATAAGGTAAAAAAATTCAAATTTCCTAGTCACCGGACAAGGAAATATGTGACACTGATGTAGCAATTGTCCATCTTGTTACCAAGGCATTTCGCTTGCAGTGTCTGTGGATGCCAGCGAGGGAAGTCGCCTCCGTTGCCTACATCTCAGGATAGGATAATTCGAGGTTCTTTCTCTCGGGCAATGGGCATATTCCGCTGGACATGACCGTTCTGGTGGAGGTACTTTTTCCTTTTGTGTCAAGGTACCCTCAAAGAGTTCTTTAAATTAAATCGCTTTTATAACGTAAAACATTATCTTTAGCTGCAAGAAATTTTGTGATGTAGAGCATCGGTTAGAAATGTGGGGTATGTGAAATTTAAATTATGGGCTCTGGTAATACAGTCGCATATGACTAAATAAAAATTGTGCCTGTTTATAATTGATGCTTAAAAAAGTTATAAAGCGATTTATGCATGATTTATTATATAAGTATAAATACATATATATAATTTATTTAAAGTTGATGCTTGCACTTTTTCTAATCAATTAAATTTCTTATTTATTTTTAATAATGTATTTTAATTTCATTACTTGTTCGATATTTGCTCGCTGAATTTAAAAATATTTATCGCAAATATGCATTCATTCTTTGTCATTTATGTAAAAACCAAATGGAGCCATCAATACTTCAATTAAAATTCAATTCAATTTAAAGTAAAGAGTTCAACTAAATTTCTTATTACTTTTTAATAATGTATTTAAATTTCAATATTTATTCGATATTTGCTCGCTGAATTTAATAATATTTTTCACAAATAAGGATTCATTCTTTGTCATTTAAGATGGGTTTTTCGATAGGTAGGCCGTTTGTATATTTTATCTTGCTTCTTTTTCAATACTCGTAGTTGCATCTGTATATTGACATCAATGAATTGGAATAAAGTTTCACATTTTATATGATGAACAAGAGGTTGATCGTATATTTTATCTTAATCAATAGTCGCAGTTGCAATAAGACTCGTCTTGTTCAATAGTCGTAGTTGCAAATGTTTCTTGACATCAATGGATACTTTGACATCAATAAATGGACAACAGTGTAAAACACCGATGAATTGGAATAAATTTTCACATTTTATATGATGAATAAGAGGCCGTGAGTATATTTTATCTTGCTGCTTTTTCAAGAGTCGTAATTGCAAATGTATCTTAACAACACTAAACGAACGTCAGTGTTATGCATAAATGAATTGGAATACAATTTCGCATGTTACATGCAAATGTATCGTGACATGAATGAAAAGCATCAATGAATTAAGATAAAGTTTCATCTTTTATATGATGAAGAAGAGACCATGATTATATTTTATCTTAAATCTCTTTCAATAGTCGTAGTTGCAAATGTATCTTGATATCAATGAATATCTTGACATCAATGGAAAACATCAATGAATTGGAATAAAGTTTCACATTTTATATGATGAAGAAGAGGTCGTGATTATATTTCATCTTGTTTCTTTTTCAATAGTCGTAGTTGTAAATGTACCTCGAAAATCTCTTTTTTTTTCTCTACCTGTAATTAAATACAATTTCAAATTTTAACAATTAAAGCTAATAATTTTTAAAAGATTGGTTTCATAAACCATTATATAAATTTCAATTTATCGATATTGGTTCAGTTGTTAACCATGAAATATCAGCGACTACATTTTCATAGTGTGTTAAAATAGTGCGTTTCATGGTATGATTAAAAAGTGTTAAACATCAGTGAGCTGAAACAAAGCTTCACATTCTTATCGTCGAAAATGGTACTCATCAAGCATTCCATCTTTCATGCTTTAGTAGTTAAAGCAGCAGGTGTTAATAAAGGTACTTTCTGAAAAATATTCCATGACATTTAAACATTAGCATTGCTGATGAAACAAGTTCCTTTTTAATGGCTGTCATTTAAATTCTGTGGCCGGTGTGTGTTTCTTTAAATGTGGTGTGCATCGAATCGCAAGACTGAATAAAGAATGTTTTAAAACTCTCAACAGAATGAGCTTTGTGAGAATTTTAACCAATAATATGCATTTTGTGAGAAACTCGTTTTAAAATTTTCTAGAGGCAGCCATTTTTATATCTTCATCTATTCAATCTTCAAATTCTTATTCTCGTAATGCTCTATGAGACGATGCGTTCATAGATATGGTTCGCTAAATGTTAAAATTAGAAAACTGTAATTTAATCATCATTGCTTTGAAGCGAAATGTTTTCTTCATTAAATATTTTTCTTATCTGTTCTCATAAATGTATGAGGAATTAGTATTATTAGTATAAAAAGAATGTTAACCAGTTTTTGTATAGTTTTTAAAGGGTTATTTATTGTAGTGTTACATAAATCTTATTATGAATGAATATTACATAAATATCACGTGATGTCCATGTCATATAATAATGTAATATTCATTATGTAATGCATGAATATTACATAAGTTATTGACAATTAATCATTAAATTTTGTTTCAATTATTTTCCATCAAATAAAGATTTCTGTCCATTTAAATTTAATGCTTTTTTTCAAAAAATTGTGGGAAAAAATATTAGAATTATCATTATAAGTCCAAAAAATTTTTATATTTCCGATTTAATCAAAAAATAAATTTTCACGAATTATTTTTCCACTTTCAGGTATTTTTTACATCATTTCACTTTATTTCATTATTTAATGTAATTATTATTTTTTTTTTTTTTGTTAGAAGATTAGGAATTTTTCAAACCATTACTAAAAATGAACTGAATTCAAATTGATTTATTGAAATTTTTTCTTACATTTCATTTATTTAGAAATATTATTAGAAATAATTAATTTGAAAATTAAATGTAATCAATTTAAAAAAAAATATTTAGAAAAATTCAACTTAAATTCTTTTTATGAAAATATTTAAATGTTCAAAATTTTTAATTTTAACAAATCAATTTAGAATTCCCGGTTTTTTTAACGAACTATTTATTTCATTTGTAAACAATTTCTTTTCAGCTAGCTTGAATTCTTAAACAATATTTCTCTGGAATCTTTAATATAATTTTTCAAATTTGTATTCAACCTGCATTTTCTTTTAATGTTTACTGGATCATTGAAAAACATGTATTTTTTATTTATTTATTTGCAGAGTAACATTTTTTTCGTTTTATCATTTATTGCATTAAGTTTCATCAATTATGCTCTTTTGCAACATTAACAACATTTGTTTTTATTTTGCTTATGATTTTCGAAAGTATTAATATCAAACATGATTTTCGAACACATTAATATTGAATGTGATTTTCGAAAACATTAATATCGAACATGAGTTTCGAACACATTAATATCGAACATGAGTTTCGAACACATTAATATTGAACATGATTTTCGAACACATTTAATATTGAACATGATTTTCGAACACATTTAATATTGAACATGATTTTCGAACACATTTAATATTGAACATGATTTTCGAACTCATTAATATCGAACATGATTTTCGAACACATTGATATCGAACATTATTTATCGAACATGATTTTCGAACACATATTGTGGAAGTTTTAAAATTTATTACTTTTTATCATAATTAGTCTTGCTCTGTTTTGTATTTTTTGAAGTTTAAAAAGAGCATTTATAAAATTTTGATTGTGAGATTATTTATTTATTTTTCATGTTTGTTGTTACAAATGCATGATCACAAGAAAGTTATTATTTTTTCCAACACTAAATTATTCATTACTTTTTTCTTTGAATAATTATCTATAATGAAGATTTAGTAACAATGTATTGAATTAAGTTCATTTTTATTGACAAAACTTTCACAATATCTCTTTTAATTACAATCTTCCCAAACTTTTAATTTGTTGCCTTTTTTTTCTTTGTTCCCGCATCGAGAAATATCAAAGCAGAAAGTCTTGAACTTGTGTTTACTTTTAATTATATGCCACGAGATCATCCTTTCGCTTTCTTACAACCTTCCCAGAAAAAAATAAAGAAGAAGAACCCACTACTTAACCTCATTTGGGCATCAAAAAACCACCGATGGCTCCTCATTCACTACACAGCGCGGCAATAACTTCGGATTAGAGCAAGACCCACATGATTTAAAGTAAAACTCGAGCGATTTTTCTAAGTCCGTTGTGAAGTTTCTTTTCTCTCCCCTCCGTTCCCCCCATTTTTGAGCGACCAATGGGCTGCCGCTTTTTGAACTACGGCTCACTTTCACGGCAACCGCGCTGGCTTTCCACAGCAGCAGACGATATTCCAGCTGTGGACACGAACGCATGGGATTTTCAACGTGTGGAACTTTTTCGACTTCGAACGGCCAGTTGTGTTTACATCGCTCTGCCTTGACGGGCTTAAGTTAGGTAATTGCACTTTTTGTTGTTGTTACAATAGAATTTTACCTTTTTTTTTTAAATGACATTCGTTATCAAGTATTTTTTAATTAAATTCAACTGATTAAAAGTAAATCTTTAAATGTTAAACTAATATAGACTTTAATTTTTCATCTAAATAAATTTTAATTATTGCAACCAGTTGTGTTTACATCACCCTGACTTGACGGGCTTAAGTTAGGTAATTGCACTTTTTTTGTTGTTGTTGTTGTTTTAATAGAATTTTACTTTTTTTAAAAAAAATGTCAGTCGTTCTAAAGCATTTTTAATTAAATTCATCTGATTAAAATTAAGTTGAGTGTAAATCTTTAAATGTTAGAAGAAGAACTAGAATTTTTCATCTAAATAAATTTTAATTATTTAAATGAATTTTAATTACTGTGACAAGTTATGTTTACATCGCCTTGCCTTGATGGGCTAAAGTTAGGTAATTGCACTTTTTGTTGTTGTTGTAGATTTTTTTTTAAATGCCATTTTGTTATAAAGTATTTTTAATTAAATTCATTTGATTAAAATTAAACTGAATGTAAATCTTTAAATGTTAAAACTAATATAGACTAGAATTTTTCATCTAAATGAATTTTAATTACTGACACCAGTTGTGTTTACATCTCCTTGTCTTGACGGGCTAAAGTTAGGAATTGCACTTTTTGTTGTTGTTGCAGAATTTGTTTTTTTTAAATGTCGTTCGTTATAAAATATTTTTAATTAAATTCATTTGATTAAATTTAAACTGAATGTAAATCTTTAAATGCTAAAACTAATACAGACTAGAATTTTTCATCTAAATAAATTTTAATTATTGCGACCAGCTATGTTTATATCCCCCTGCCTTGACGGGGTTAAGTTAGGTAATTGCACTTTTTGTTGTTGTTGTTGTTATAATAGGTTTTATTTTTATTTTTAAAGACAGTTGTTATAAAGTATTTTTAATTATATTCATCTGATTAAAATTAAATTGAATGTAAATCTTTAATTGCTAAAACTAATATAGACTAGAATTTTTTATCTAAAAAATTTTTTATTTAATTATGTGAAATTTTTTTAAAATTATTAGTTGTAAATAAAGGCTATTATTATTGAATACTTGCTGCTGAGATTAACAACCACAATAAATAAATGAATAAATAAAAAAAACCGAGAATATTTATATTTAATAAGTAAAATTTATTTAAAAATACTATATAGAGGATAATTTTTTTACTTTTGTATTTTTGTTATAAATTTCAAAATGTGTTTATATTTATGGTATTGCTTTTCGAATGCATGTCAAATTATTATTTATTCAATCTTATTTATTTTCGGAATAAAAAGAAATAATTTTCTAATCGTGAATTGAGAAGAAATTTTCTTAAGATAAAAATTATTGATAAGTAGAATGTAAACATTGATTAAAATGAAGTCGATAGTAAATAAAGCATGTTCACGAAATTTGTGTAAATGACAAATTGGGAAAACTTCTAATTCTTAATTTACTTCTTTAAATAGAATTTATTTATTTTAATTAAATTTAGAATTTTATTTTATCAAAACTGTGTTAAATGAAAGTTTTTTTTTTTTCGTTGGTGTTGTTTTACAATTATCTGCACTTTTTTTTAGTTTATTAAATATATTATAGATATTTAATTCGTTAAATTCGAAAGACTAAAGTTGAATCTAAATATTCATATCACTTAAAATGACTCAAATTGGTTTTCGTAAATATTAGTATTTTCTTCCATTATTACTTCAGCACTTTAAATATATTTTCACAAATTTAATTCGATAATTTATTCGATTAAAATTAATCGATTAATTTAATTCGAGTTAAATTCGATAGACTAAAGTTGAATCTAAATATTCATATCACTTAAAATGACTCAAATTGCTTTTCATAAATATTAGTATTTCCTTCCATTATTTCTTCAACGCTTTAAATATTTTTGTTTTTACAAATTTTTATTTTTGTCTCTATTGCTGTATTAGTTCTGAATTCATTCTCACTGTCTTTAGATAATTATAAACGACTAATAATTCTACTTGTGTAAAACTAAACTCTATTTATCTTAAATTAAACTGACTGAACTAGAAAATTTTTTTTCAAAAAATGAAAGATTTATGTAGATTTATATATAGATATAGATTTATATTTATATATAAATATGGATATATTTGTATAGATATATGTATTACTGAATGTTTGATATTTAAATGATTCATACATAATATGAAAAAATATTTAATTGACATTTTAAACGGAATGAATATTTCGATATCAATTTGAATTTGGTTCGGTAAAAACCATAATCATTGATTCAAAAATTTACCTCATTAAATCATATAAAGTACTGTTAATTATTGATTTGTGATATCTTTGAAAATTTCCAATGCAATTATCATATTAATTATTAGTGAAAGAGTAAACAAAAACATAATGTCAACTTGAATATGGGTGATTTATTGCACGTTAAAATATTAATAATACTATAGTAATTACGTGGATGATCAATTTTTTAATCAAACTTAAATTTGATCCATACGATTTTGCTAATGATCCGTACTACATTTCATCATTATTATTTTACTCTATAGTTATTTAGTAATTCTTTCACATTTTTTTTCATTGAAAAACTATATCATTTTATATTAACATATTATTTATATCCTTTATTTAACAGTTTATATATATATATATATATATATATATATATATATATATTATGATAGAAAAGGATAAAAATATTATTTTTTTAATTAATATTATTTAGTTTTCGTTTAGAAAATGATTTGATAATTTTTATTTTTCAAGAGTACTCTTTAAATATCTATTTACATTAAAGGCAACATTACTTTTAAATAAATTATCATAAATAAAAGTTAAATTGAAAAAAAAAATAATAATAAAATAAAAAACAAAAGGAATAAGAGAACAGGAAAAAAAGTTTTACTTCAAGGAATTAAAAACTTTACACAAATATTGAGTAAATTAAATAAGAAATGGATTATCCAATTTATCATTTTTTGTCTTTATTTAATATTTTATAATATCGAAACTAAATTCCTTCACGTTTGGAATAAATAATTAAATTATCAATTCAATAAAATGTATAAATCCAATATTTTACATTGCCAACAAAAACTGATAAAAAAAAACAAATAAATAAAATAAAATAAAGAAATATCAACGAATATATTGAAAACTAGATCAGTGAAAGCAGACTTGACCAGTTACAAGCTTTCTACTGACAAATAAAGATAAAGAAAAAAAAAATCCTTGCAAAATAAGGTACGTTATTTTGCTACTGGAAATCATTTACCACATCATTTACTGAAACAAATTCAATTTATCATTTCATTTATACTTTTCTTCTGCAACCCTAACTAGAGCATGACTTAAGTATAAGTAAACTACCTCTTCTTAAAAAATGGATAGTTGCATAATTTCGGTGGGTCCAGTCTATTCCGGTAATGACCTTAGAGCCATTTCCTCTCTCTCTCTTTCTTCGCAAAAAAGCTGGAAACCGGTATTCTGGTTCAAAGCAGGGATGGAGTACGTACGACAAGGGTGTGCAAGGCTAAGGAGGTGGTTACCCGCCCTACCAGTAGTGGTCGAAGTCAAAGGAAACAGACCGACCTTTGACGTCACCGCTGGACGTTTTTCCTTTTTGTACGCACTTTGAGGATATGATTGATTTTAATAATGTTACGACTTAATTACACATGTGGAATTGCTTATGATAGAATAAGAAAAAAATGGTTTTTATAGAATATTAATTTTGTAAAAATGTTCTCAGACCTGAAAAATAAAAAAATATCTTAGTCAATGTCATTTTAAAAGGTGTGATTTACTTTATGAACAAAATTAACATAAATAAATAGTAGAATATTAAGTTTCCCGTTAAAAATGTCTCTTAATATTTTATTATTATTTTTTTAAGTAGATTTCTTTCTTTTTTTAACTATTATTATCTATTAATGATTTTTTTAAGTTTGTTTCAAATATTCTGATAATATTTATTTTTAAACTATCTCCGTTTTTTTTTAAAAATAGTAGTATTTTCCTTAAAATTTAACATGAATATCAATTTTAAAAAGGAAATATTGAATGAATTTAAGTAGTAATTTAGTTTAGTTTTTAATTTAATACTGAATGAATTTTAAATTAAAAGCATTCAGAGATTAAAAAATAACCTCCCTTTTAATAATAGCTGTCTTAAAATTTAGCATACATGTCAATTTTAAAAAGGAAATATTGAAGGAATTTTAAATTAAAATCATTCAGTTATTAAAAAAGAACTTCCCTTTTAATAATGGTTAAATACTAGTTAATAAATTTTAAGAAAATATTCTTAGAATTTAACATACATATCAATTTTAAATAGAACATATTGAATGATTTTTAAATTAAAAACATTCAATGATTAAAAAAAAAAAAATCCCCCTTTTAATAATAGCAATATTTTCTTAAAATTTTACATACATATCAATTTTTAAAAGAAAATATTGAATGAATTTTAAATTAAAAACATTCAGTTATTAAAGAAAAACAATTATTGTTACAACTTTTCCGTAATATGAATTCTCCTTAACTTAGGAAAGTTAATGAGAATTCATATTGTGGAAAGTTTAACTATGAGCAAATAATATGCATTCAAAATGTGGACATCCCGATAACATACTAGAATCCTTAACTGCACATTGTCTCGTCCACTATTCCAGAAACAATTGCGCAGTCTAAAATAAGAGCATTGTTTACGGAACGAATAGGTCTTACTCAGAAAGAATTTGGAATAACGAGCTCATATTTCTTACGAAACCTACATAAGGCTAAAATTTTCTTACAAGACCTAGGTAGTCCCTTGTTTTGCCTTAAGTGAGTAGTGTTAATTCTAAAGATGATAGCAAATGAATTACTGTACTGAATACTATTTACTCTCACTGACAAATATAAGCTGTACTCTAAGATCAGTTTTCTTTAATCGTATCAATTTCGAAACTTTAACAGAATCTCGACTTGCGCAAATATTTCGCCTCAATTTAAAGGTTGTAGTGTAACGCATAATACTGTAATGCCCGCTTATACAGATATACGTCATAAGAATATCTCTTGATGAAATGAAGGCCTTTTATTATTTTAATTGCTTGGCATGCACAGTAATGAGGAAGGAATTAGAAAAGTTTCACCCACTGTACAGTAGAACCTATATCTATTGCTTCGAAAGGAACGATGGATACGTTACAAATGATGAATATAGATGAGCAAAGAATTAAAATAGATTAAGCCTTATTGCTTATAGCATTCATATCGATACTGTGGCAGACACATACCCCAAAAATATATACAAACAAATTAAACATATAGAGTTTTTTTTGAAAATAAGTTATATCCAAATGATAAATATGGTCTAGTATGGTGTTTATATATGATGATCCAAGATGACCAAATCTATTCATTTTATGAATAGATGACCAAATCTATTCATCCACTGTACAGTAGAATCTTTATCTATTGTTTCGAAAAGAACGATGGATACGGTAGAACAATATATAATATGGATCAACAAAGAATTAGGATATATTCAGTTTTATTATTTATAATATTTATATTGATACTGTGGTAGAAACATATATACAAAAAAAATTGTCTTATGAAGTTAGTTAAAAATAAGTTATATCCAAATGGTAAATCTGGTCCAATAGGATGGTATAGTATGGTATTAATATATAAAGTAATAAAGGTCTAATCTATATAGTCCAATACGGCGGTCCAAGTTGACCAAATCAATTCATTTCTTTCAAATATTGGTTAATATCGAGTTGAACATTTTGGGTTAAAATTTTTTTTTCAATATTTAAAACATTTCAAAAATCTTTTTCGTTAATTTCATTAACATCAATGGAATTTTTCACAAATTTCAAATGCGAATCAGGCGGGAAAATATCCTTTAGGGCAATAATTTATGCAGATTTTATTTATTATTAAAATAGCAGTTGTAATGGGGCCACTGAATTAAAACGATGAATACGTGAAGAGGTAACGACAGATCGAGATACTACCGTGTGCATATATTTTGCATATGTGTAATAAAAATAATTAAAAATAAAAGGTATTCAAGGTTAACAAATAAGTATTCATATTCCGAAGTTATTTAAAAGGAATTCCACGCATGTGATGAATTCTATTACGTATTTTAATAGATACATGCTAAGGTCTCCTTCAATTCACTATTATTCAATATATATAAATTTAATTCAATACTGTCTTCCGTTTGTGCATTTTGCATTTATTTCAAACATACCTTGGATTTATTTTATTGTGCATTATTCTCATTTATTATGCATTTGCATTTCTTTCAATTTCACCTGTGGTTCCATTATGTTGCTCAGATGTCATGTGTGTTTATTGCCAATGGCTAATACTGTTGCCATTCAAAAAAAAAAGGATTCATAAAGTAAATATCCAATTCAGGTTCGTGACACCGTGTATTTGGATACAAAATATATCACACGAAAATACAATCGAGTTTTTAACCTTCATCCAATCGGACCACTACCACCTGTGACGTCATTGAGAAGACAGAATTACAAATTGCCAATCCGACTAAAGCGACTTGCACGATACTTCGAAGACTTCATTATTTATTCGCATGTCGTAAAATACAGTGGGAAGACCTTTTTTTTTCCTTGTTGTTGTTGCTTTATTTGTTCAGATATAGCACACAAACAGAGGCAGAAAATAGTTCAAGATTGGGACTTTATCAATAAAGATCAGCTACTTCTTGTGTTGTGTTTATGTTTGAGATACTACTGCGCCCAAAAAGTAAGACCAATTAAATTTTTTTTTCAAAAACGCTTTATATATTCTTCCAAATTTATTTCATCGCCTTCAAAGTAATCCCATCCGGACACAATGCACTTATACCAACTTTTTTTTTTCCAATTCTCAATGCATGCTAAAATGTTATCGGCGAAGTTCTTTGCTCAATTCATTCAGACATTTCAAAAAGCGCCGGAATCAATTTTAGCGTGTCACAAAGCCAAGCGTAACTCAAACACTAATGAATATTTAGACGTAAAAATTCACACAGATGTCAAGGACAGTGCCAGCAACCTAAAAAAGAAAAAAAAATCGAAATTCCGTAAGCCCCGGGAATTTTAAATTCAAAATTGGTCTTACTTTTTGGACACTGTAGTACAGTGATCAGACTTTCTTTTTCCTTGTTGTTGTTGCTTTATTTCTTCCCATATAGCACACATACAGAGGCAGAAAATAGTTCAGGAATTGACTTTTATCAATAAAGATCAGCATCTTGTGTCGTGTTTGTGTTTGAGATAAACAAAAAGTAGAAAAGAAGCATTGAAGCTTTTAATGTTGTCTGCTAAAAGAAAAATAAGAAAATTCACTTTATTATAATTCCTCTTTAAGTTTTGCGTCTAATTTCTGTATCAAATCCATTGTAGTAAGTACATTGACAGAATAAATTTATTCTTTTAATTCATCAGCGGAAGTAAACTGTAATGCATAAAGTGGAACGTTAATCCCATAACCATCCTTTTCCTCTGTATGCTTCGTTAATCTTCTTTAATCTCTTTGATTATAAAATCTTTTTTACAAATGCATTTCCGTTTGTGTATTTTAATTAATTTAATTTCTGTTTCTACGGAAGGAACAGATCAGAATTGCATCAGTTGTATTTTTATCACATTCACTCTAGCAAATCGTTATGCATTTAACTTGAATCGAGAAAATTTGTTTTGTTTTCGCGTATTTGTTATGTTTTCCTTTGTTATTGCATAATTTCTGAATTCCTGTAAAACGCTATTTATATAATTAAATTGATACATACATTATTAAAATAAGCGTCTTAAAATGTTAAAACAATCTGTAAAACAGTCATGCCTGGGGAGATTATTTTAATAAGGATTGTGACAAAAATATTTTGTAACGACAATTTTTTAACGGTTAAAATATTCTTATTAGGATTAATTACTTTTACAAGCATTCTTAACGAAAGTAGAATTTTTATAAAAAGTATTCTTAATATGCAGAAAGAATTTTTATAACAAGCATTTTTAAAGAAGACAAGAATTTTTATAATAAACATTTTAATATTTAGAGAGAATTTTTATAATAAGCATTTTAATATTTAGAGAGAATTTTTATAATAAGCATTCTTAAAATGTAGAGAGAATTTTTATAACCATTTTAATATGTAGAGAGAATAATTTTATAATAAGCTTTCTTAATATGTAGAGAGAATAATTTTTATAACAAGCATTCTTAATATGTAGAGAGAAGAATTTTTAGCATTCTTATGCAGAGAGAATTTTTATAACAAGCATTCTTAATATGTAGAGAGAAGAATTTTTATGACAATTCTTAGTATGTAGAGAAGAATTTTTATAACAAGCATTCTTAATATGTAGAAAGAAGATTCTTATCCTAATATTAGTTTTTCTTCATATGCAGTCAAGTATTGTGTTGTAAACAAATGCAAATTATTTATTACATGCTTAATTATTTATTACATTTACATTAAATGCTTAATTATTTATTACATTTAAAAAATCACCAGGAAAAGTATTAATTATTGAAATCAAACCTTTTGAAAAACTCGATTTTATAAAGCAAAGAAAAAAAATTTAAATATAATAATTTATATAATTAATAATTTAAATTTAAAATAATTTAATATATTAATTATATATTAAATTAATAAAAAATTTATAATAAGTATTTTAATAAATATTTATTATAAAGGTATTTAAATTTCTGCTTTAATTTATTTCGGCTTTCAATATCTATTACCGTTAACTAAATGAAAAGGGGAAAAAATGGAGGAAAAGGGAAAAAGGGTGGAAAGGGAAAAAAAGAGAGGATTTTTAATTAGTTCAATTATTTATTGGAGACAGAATAAAAATGTATCTTTTGTGAAAATAACATAATTAAAATGCTTGAAAATCAAATTTTAATGCTTTACTGAAATTTTCTTTCTGCATTTAGAAAAAAAAAACTTTTTAAAAGTTAACTTTTCATTTATTTTGATAAGTTTTGAAACATTTAACTTTTAAATATTTGTAAATTTGAAATATTTTTTGAGCAGGGAAAAATTTTCTGATAGATAGATAGATACAAACAACCTTCAAAGCTATCTTAAACTATTTTTCGTTTTTGTATCCGCTATTTTTTCTCTGTATTTTAATAACCAAAATATTTATTCTATAAACATCTGCCGAAAGTATTTTATTGAGCAATAACATGCTACGCATGGATTTGCCGGAATTCTGTAATAAAACCCAATTTAAACTAGAATACATAGTTTCTATACGGAATATTGCTACTTCGTTGTAAATACTGAAATCATAATTTTTTTTTTATGTTATTTACTACAAAATGTCGTTCATCTTTCAATAGAGATTCACATGTGCTTTTAAAAATTTGTAAAGTTTAAAAGAAACGATATAGGGATTTTTTAGGGATATTGAATAAAATTTTTTTTTTTCTTTGTTTATTTCTCCATTTATTTTGTATATGTAAAAGAAATGCTTTTAACTTTTTAGATAGTTTTTCTCTGCATAAAATAATTCGAAATTATATTAATTAAAAAATTATTAATTAATTAATTAATTAAAAGATTAATTTGATATTAAATTAGATAATGAAATTCGAATTAAGAAAAAAAATTTTGACCTGCACATATAATTAAGGAAATGAGGCTGCATCGTAAGTAGCATTCTTAATATGGAATCAAAGCTTTTTTTTTTTTTCTGAGACCAGTTTGTTTTTCGTGTATATATCCATATATCGCCATAAATTGTGAGATTCGATAATTACTAATTACTTTTGAATAATCCTATGTAAATAATTACTTCATTTGTTTTACATAACATTTATTAAAGATATTATAATCTTACAAAAAAAGTTCCTTTAGTCTATTTATAAGGTACATATTCGCTCTTACAATGGGCAGTATTATAAGTTCTCCATTTCGCATGCTAAAACAAATTAATAAAGAAATATAAAATTTTAAAGATACTCGTTCTTGAAATCCTTATTATCAAACAAAGATTTATTAACAGAAAGCAAGCAGTAAATAGTTTAAGGCCTAGTTATTTTTCGAAATGAAAAAGAGATGTAAAAAGAATAATAACAAATGAGGAAGACTACATTGTTTCGATGTATGCTAATTAAATGGCCATTTAATTAAAAGCAATTAATATGATTTATGTTTATGTTTACATTAACTGATATTTAAAAAATTTTAAAATTGAAATAAGTATATAAACATTTTATGGGACTGAAGTGACTTTATGGGGCCTGATGGTCGAGAGACTAGCCTCTAACTCTCGGTGCCCCAGATTTCGGCTTCGAGTCCCGGTGATGTTTGTAGTGGTTCGGAATCCACCTTGAACCACAGGTCTCGGTGTAATATGACTGTAGAGTATCAGTACAGGGCTCGCAATCCTACTCCGTAAAAAGAAAACATTTCCTGTCTCGAAATCTGCCAGAAGACAAACGGCCTTGGCCCACCATGGGACTGTTGCGCCAATGAAGAAGAAGGAATGACCTTATGGATAATGCTTTGAGGTCAACACCTAATAAGCTTCTATGTCTACGTCAGAAATTAGCATGATACATCTATATAAGCCTAAAAGTCCATCCATTCAGCTAGAGGAGAACAGGGTATTAATTTTCTTAGGGGATTCATTCCAAATTGTGATGGTAAACAAGTTCAACCACTTTAAAAATAATGATTGACTCAAATAGACAGAATACCATCCTTAACATAATCCCTTCAAAACTTTATGTACATTTATTTATACATAATTTTTAAAATTAAGAACATTTAACATACACCAAAAGATTCTAAGAGTTCCCAACTTAAACGTTGGAAATATGGAAACTGAATAGCATCATAAATCGATTACTTCTACACAGCAAAGTACCAATATTTCGGATGGAAAAAACTACAGACGGAAATTCAAAAATAAAATATTAAAAAAAGAAATGTTTTGTTTGCCCAGTGTCTTGAAGACTGGCTACCATCTTTCATCGTCATCCAATTTCTCACGACAGCTCCCGGGAGAGAAAGGTAACCGAAAGGCCGACCTATGATGCGAATCCGGAGCCAAGGTCAGACCCGCGCAGAATGTTTAAAGAGTAAATACTGCAAAAAAGAAAAAGAAAAAACTACTTCTCTGGAGAAATTCTTCGTATTTTTTTTTGCCTTCCGATTTCGTTTTATGAGTTGGGCAGACACGGTTAGTTGGCGCTTCAAAGTACTGACAGATCCCAATTTCATTCTGTGTTGGAAGAACTTTTGAAGGGTTTTCCGTCTGGTATGCCACCATCTTATGATATAGGAAGTCACAATATATGTGTGTTTCGACGTTGAATATTCTTGAAGCGTAAAAGTGTTGTGAATTAGATTGGAAAGCAATAATTATTGTCAGAAGAGTCGATAAAAAAGCATGTACTGGAACTAACGCAATTTTGATTGAATATGTATGCAACAGTTGGAAATTAAAAGGCCCTTTTTTTTTTATTTATTTCGCATCCTCTTTCCTATTGGTAAGCAAATCACATTAAAATTATTCAGATAAAAAAAAAGATTTTTTTTTTCTTTTCATTGCTTCCATCTATTATCATCTGTTAAAACAATTAAATTTTTAGTTACGATAATGGTTCAGCACCTAAGCGGGTTCAGTACATAAGAGATAGTTTGTCAACTTTGCGTGTCATTAATTCATCAATAGTCGTGAATAACATAAGAGATAGTTAGTCAATACTGTGTGTCATTAATTCATTAGTAGTCGCGAACAACGTAAGAGATAGTTAATCAACATTGTGCCATTTATTCATCAATAGTCGTGAACAACATAAGAGATAATTAACATTGTGTCATTAATTCATTAGTAGACGCGAACAACATAAGAGATAGTTAATAAACATTGTGCCATTTACTCATCCATAGTCGTGAACAACATAAGATATAGTCAACATTGTGTGTCATTAATTCATCAATAGTCTTGATCAACATAAGAGATAGTTAATCAACATTGTGTAAACTTAATCAATAGTCTTGAAGAACGTAAGAGATAGTCAACATTGTGTGTCATTAATTCATCAACAGTCTTGAACAACTTAAGACATAGTTAATCAATTACCTATTAATGAAACAGAGCTGTACTGTTTTATCAAATTGCTAATGATAATGAATGATCACTTTGCTAACAAATTGGACTAGATTTTTATGAAATATTTACAGTTCATTTTTTTATGTGATGCCCATCAATTTCTATGTGAAAGTATTTATCATTATTTATTCAATTATGTAAAGTCTTTGTCTTCTCCCAAAAATGTACGATTTTTATATGAGCCAAAATAAGAAGTGTTTTTTAAAATTTTTTTTAATCCACATAATTTTCCTTGCATCCTCATATTTTATTTTCAATGTTGTTTTCAAACTCTTCAAAATAATAAAATATTTTTATAAATCATGGAGAGGGAAAAAGAAGAATTTTTAATCCCAATGTCACAAAATCAGCAATTCAAAATATCTGCATGATTGATTTTATACGAGAACAGTTCTTGTGGGAAACAAACACATGGATTATTATTTTTTTTTTTTTTTGCAGGGAGTGTAAACGCACAATAATTCTTTTGAATCCTATTATCTGAATGATTCATTGCTCTGGTCGCCCCTTTTCTTACACTATTTTTTTCCCTACTTCTGGGTTTTTCCCCCAATACATTTCTAATTGAATATGCTTTGCAGCACTCTGTTTTAATGCATCAGCTGCTTCATTTCCAAGAAATGTTTCAAAATAACGTGTTGTGACGAAAAAATCGTGACATTTAAAGCAAAATCTGTGTGTGTCTTGCAGATTTTACGAGAAACTTTTTTTGAGCGGAAAAAAAAAAACTACATTTGTTATTCGAATAGAACCTTGGAGAAATGCATGGAAAAATATCACTGTTATGGAAATTTTGCGGTATGTGAAATATGAAATAGCTTTCGCGTTCAAAATGTATGCGAATTTTTAACACAAAAAGCGGATTTTTTTTTTTTTTTAAAACATCGCCACTGTTATTATTATTTTTTATTATATGTTGAATATACATGTGCTCTTCCTAAACTGTGAAACGTGAAGTTTTGTATTGGCTGATATAGACAGTTTTTTTTTCTTTCTAATGCAACTGGCAAACACTTCGACAGCTTGGTCTTGGATGCCTTAAGGAAAGTGCTGCACAGACGTACTCACTTTGCATTACCCGGGGGGCGCATGCAACTTGAAGATAAGCCACGGACGCGGAGTAACAATGCCCCCCGCAACGCTCTACGATTCTATTAGACCGGGACCTACACTTTAAAGTGGATTCCGAACCACTACAAACATCCATGGCACCGCCGGGACTCGAACCCGAAACCTGTGGTACCGAGCGCCAGAGCGCTAGCCACTCGGCCATTCAGGCCCCTTGATATAGACAATAGTGTGGTGGAATTTCGCCACGCAGTTTTTAGTTCCCACATTTTTATTTTTATTTTTAATTAATATATTTTATACAAAATTTATATTATTTATACTTTTTTCTGTGTCTTAAATATTTCAAGAAGTATATTAAGAAAAATATAGTTATGCAGAATTATTAAAAAAAAATTTAATGATATGTCATTTTTCTAATTAGATGACAGTAAAACTAAAAATAATCACAGGCATTTATGAGCATTCGTGGGTTTTTTCCCTACTTTAATTCTTGCGTGATATTTATATATTAATAAATGGGCATTAGTCTAATGATGATCAGTTAAGAGTAAAGTGTTTCATAATACTTTTATTATATTTTTATGAATATTTTATTAGTATGTATTCTAGTTTTGTGAATATTAATTTTTTTTTCTATTTTTTTAAAATTAAGCTTGTAAAGTTGTTGAATGTACTTATTTTATAGTTATTCATATTCCTATATGCATAGTTATTCCTGTTCAGATATAGTTAATCGTTTCATTACTTAATCGTTTGAAAATTTGCAAAAGTAATGTTGTTAAAGTAATAATGTACCATATGTTCAATTACTTTTAATCTCTTTATTGAAAGATATTAGGTCTTATTTTTTTTATCAAATAAGAGATCGATTTATTTATTATTATTCTCAAATACTGGATATTCTTGTCATTAGTTATTGATACGGAAATTATAACAGGTTCTACGTTATCCAGGATAGAGTTCCAGTAGATAGAAATATACGTTATACAATAGAGTTCCAGTTCCACAAGAAGAAAAGGGTGCCAACAGCATGTACACCTCATTTGGTGTCGTACTTAATAAAATCTTAAAAAAAACAACACCGACTTTAAAAAAAATCCAGATTCTAAAACTAAATAAAAATAAATTCTAAGAACTAATTCCACTCTATTAAAATCCCCGCGGCCTGAGGGCCAATTGACTAGCGTTCTGGCTTTTGGTATCACAGGCTCCAGGTCCGTATCCCGGTGGTGGCATGGATGTTTGTTAGAATCCACGTTAAACTGTAGGTCTTGGTCTGTTTAATTCTCGTGTGCACAAGATAACCGTATAGTGACAAACGAAACCAAACTATTAAAATCCAATCATATGACTTTAATGGGAAAAAAGTTCAGTTCTATTTTTGTATTAATATTTGGATTAAAATAGAGTGAAAAGTAAAACTGCTGAATTTAGCAGAAATTAAGACAGCCGAAATTAAATTGTTTGTTTCATACCTAATCACTTAATTAAATCGAAGCACTTTCATGCGTTCCACTCTCAATTGTGCACAACAGCGTGGCGAGAAAGCACGGGAGAAATTTGGAGCAACACATATCAGAGCGCACTGTGCTTTCGCAGGACAATAGAAAATGTTTGCTGTGGATTAAATTAAAAATAAAATAAAAAATAAATCCTTCAGAGAGAGCACAATCGAACAATAAAGCTTTCACCTGGAAGTAAGCGAGGGCGGAGGTGAGAAAGACATTGTTTCTACCTCCGTTTCTCTCCCACTTTTGTCCCGGTTTTTTTCCATTGGATCTTTTAAAGCTCAATGGTCACAACGAGTTCTTTCATGAAATCGCATGTGGTACGTAAGAGTGAAACGTTACATGAACTAGTTTCTGGTGTCGGGAACACGGAGGGTTATTTCTGGTGTGAGATGTTAAAGACTTATTTTGAGAACAGTAATCGGTTTGTGTCATCTTAAAAGGTTGAGGTCCTCTCTTGTTCTTTCCCTGGGCCTGGTGTCGGTTTCGGGAAGTTTTTTTTCTTTCTTTCCACTTTTGTTCTGAATCTTCATGTTAAAATGGGGAATTAGTTATTTCTTTTATCTTGAATATTTAAATACTCGATGAAATTTGTTTTCTTAAATATTTTAGAAGTAAAATTGTTAATATGTGATTAAAATATCCATATTTTATACAATATATGCATTTCTCATTAAATGGCATTTATATCTATGCATGCCCGACTCGTGGCTCGGTGGGAACTCGCGCCGCTGGTGAGCATTAGGGCGAAGTCTCAATCTGCTGGCGTCTTTGTTGTAGACACTGTTTCAAGAAACGGGAAAATGCGACGGAGTTTATGATGTTCTGCATCTTGCCTCGTGAGTCGGAATACCTGGTGGGAGTTTTCCGGGTTTTATCCCATGCTACACGCACATGCGGGGTAGTTCCCCCTAAAAGTCCTCCCGTATGGCACGGCCCTCCCTCTTCAGCGTCACGGAGTCAAGTCAGACTTCTACCTGCAGGTGCTCCATCACAACTGAAACCCCCCCCCCTTTCCCTCCCTCCATGAGACCACTCGGGTTCATGACTTGATCTAGATGTTGCTGTTTACCAAGTGGGTTAAAAAATAATATCTATGCACATATTTTTAAAATCAATCACTTTTTGTCATTCTTTATTAAAAAGACATATTTGCAGCAGATTTAGCTTTATTAAGTATATCATACAGACAACCTATTATACTACACACAAAAACATTGCTTTCATAAAAGTCTTTCTCATACTAATTAATCCATAGTTAGCGTTACATGCGAAATAGCAAGAATACATCTACATAGCTAGCTATCTTGACAATGGCAAAACATATATGTTAATTTCAATTTCTATTTATGTAATATGTACTCATCATCATCATTATCATGGGACACAGCCCCATGATGGGCCAAGTCCGTCTGGTTATTGGCAGATTTCGAGACGGGAGATGCTTTTTTTTTCTTTTTATGAGGTAGGGTTGTCAGCCCTATGTCCAATGCTCTACAACCATATTGGACTGGGACCTACAACTTAAAGTAAATTGCAAACCACTACAAATATCCATGGCACCGCCGGAACTAGAACCCGAAACCTGTGGCAACGAGTGCCAGTGCGTAATATATATTATTTTTGTAAAATAAAAAACGAAGCACTCTTCATTTAAGTAGAACTGTAATTTCAAGTATTTTTTTAAATTAGCGTTTGTTAAGCTTCTTAACAAAATATTTCTATGTAAACTTAAAAATTAAAAACGACTTGTAAAAATAAATGTTCATATTCCATAAATTAACGATGAATTAATTTCTATTATGAATTCAAACTATAGCTTGGATTGAAAGTCTGCTCCAATAAACTTGTGTATAACGAACAAAATTGACTGAACTCTCAAAATCTTTCTAATCTGAAGACCGAACAGCGACATGAATATCTGATCGAAACGCCAAAGTTCAACTAATGTTTTTCCAAGAAAGAGAAAAACAGAATTTTGTAAAGCTCCTGATTGACTTAATTCGATTTCTGCTTCAGTGAATCCGAACATGAAGTCCTGATCACATTCCTCACGAAATTTCCTATTTTATGGCTCTCCGTCTACTCAGGATATCATTTCCTTACTAATACAGCTCCCGTTGAAATCTGTTCGTTGCCATAGTTACGTTGAAAACAGAGTCATTACTTACATTATATACGGCGGTTTCTTTTTTACTTTCTGTCTTTCTTTTTTTTTTTTTTTTTTTTTTTGCTAAATTTGTATGAATCTTTTTTTGTTTTGTTTTCGTTAAGATCAAGATGTCGGCACGTGTCTAAGATTTGCAATAAATAAAAGAAAAAAATATTTTTTCATTAGTTTTTTTAGATATAAGTACAAGTTTTAAGTTTTAATGATCATTTATTTAACGTATCTTTCATTAATTATGTTTCTCTAAAAAAAGAAATGGAAAAAAAAACAGAAAAAAAAAATGTTGATAAAAGTTTAAGAACTAAATTTTTAGAAAGTAAAAATAAATTTTGATTATAATTATCCATATACAGGTTTTGCAATCTTTTTGCACTGCTTTTGACAATTACGCTTCTTTATATTGGCCAATAAATTAGACTTACAGGTTTGTTTCGGTTTGTCGCTCTACGGTCATTTTGTGCACACTTTAGGCTAATTAGACCGGGATCTACAGTTTAACGTGGATTTCGAACCACTCAAAAACATCCATGCCACCACCAGGATTCGAGCCTGAAGCCTGTGGTACCAGGTCAGAGCGCTAGTCAATTGGCCATCAGGCTTGTAGTCTTTCATTAGCTATTGCCCCGGATATTGGCGAAAGCTCAGAAAACATCAAATCAGGCAATCCGACTAAAGATGCAAGACTCTCTGTCGTCGCCGATTCTACTTGATTTTTAAGACATCGAGTACAACGCACTGCAATAATGAAGTGGTTGTTAAACATTTAACCAATTTTGCAGCAAAATCGGCTTGGAGGGGGTGTTATACATATTTACATGATGTATAGATAAATAGAATAGTGCATAGAATAATCCATCATAGATATGTTTGTATTAAGATCTCTAATTTCTACAGGAAAAAGAAATTTATTCGGTACAGTTTAAAAGCATTTAGATTTTTATTGACGATTTTATGTATTGCAATACAGTAATATTCCGACATATGCCATAGTTTTTTTGGTATTTAATTTCATTTTCAGCATATTCGTTGCTAGAGTTGTTTTTCTTTACAATCCCATGCTATTATTTTGGCTTTACTTGTCAAATTATTGTAGCATGGAAATCACACTGGGATTTAATCAATTTATCTCGTCTATGATTATAGAATTATAAAAAAAAGGCAATTTTCATTCACAACTAGTCTTCATGCTTTCTTAATTCTCGGTCATTGCTCTCTTTATTTCTTCTCTTTTTTAATTAATACATTTTTATTAATCTCCTTTCAATTTGTTTCTTTACATTTGGCTCAATAATTTAATTTATTCCGGTGTGTTTTAATTGGGAAAAATTTTTGACGTAATCAGTATTTTCTTTTCTTTTTCCCCTTATTGTCAAGCATTTTTTTTTTTACCAAGGTTAAAAAGGAAAATTTTAGAAATAATTTTAAAGAAAATGGTCTTTTTTTCAAAATAACGGTAGAATATTTTAGGGGGTGAAAATGTTTAATAGTGAAGAATTATAAAGGGTTAGCTGTATAAAAAGCAGCAATTTTATTCTTTTTTTTTCTAAACCAGTAATTTTATTTGGGGCCTGGTTGCCGAGTGACTGCCTCTCAGTGCTCCAGGTTTTGGGTACGAGCCACCGCCAATGTCATGGTTGTTTGTAGTGGTTTGGAATCCACTTTAAACCGTAGGTCCCGGTTTAACATGACTGTAGAGTGTTGAATGCAGGGCTGACAACAATACCCCGTAAAAAGAAAACATTTCTAGTCTCGAAATTTGCCAGTAGGCAGACGGCCTTGGCCCACCATAGAGCTATTGCGTCAATGAAGTATTTTTGTTTGTTTTACGTCCCAGATAAACAAAATTCATATGCAAAAATTATCCCGACTTACACGAATTCGACTTCAGCTATTTTCGTCAGACCCACCTATCGCTTAACTTGGGGGAAATAAAATTTTGAAAAATTACTGCATTATTATAATGAAATACAATACAATTTTAAAAAAAGATGATCATGGTGTTCGTGACTATTGTGACAAATCCTAAGTGTCCTGCGGTACGGGACGGGCATCCCATGAATAATCTGCTCATGGATGGAGGGAAAGGGTACAGCTTCTGTTGTGATGGAGCACCCGTAGGTAAAAGTCTGATTTGACGGCTCTGTAATGCTCTTACCGTCATATGAGAATTTCGAACCACTACAAACATCCATGACAGCGACGGAACTCGAACATGAAACCTATGGCACCGAGCTCCAGATACTCGGCCATTCAGGCCCAATTGTGCGCATATGTCTTCGCATCGATAATATCAATATCCGTCAAATCGCACGTGTGTGTCTGGCAACATCTAGACCAAGCCCGCGAACCCGTGTGTTTTCATGGTTTAAGGGGAAAAGGAGCAACTTCTGTTGTGATGGAGCACCCGTAGATGGACGTCTGACTTAGGTACTGTGATGCTAACTTACGGGGTAGGGTTGTCAGCCCTGCTCCCAATTCTCTACAGTCATATTAGAGCGGGACTTACGGCTTAAAGTGGATTCCGTAACCTCTAAAAACATCCATGGCACCGCCGGGATTCGAACTCGAAACCTGGGGCGTCAGACACTCGGCCAGTCAGGCACCACATTAAAAAAAAAAAAAAAACATAAAATAAAATTTGCTCTAATCACACACACCCCAAAAAAATCTTTAATTTTTCCACTTTTCTTACTAGAAAAAAATAATATAAATATATATGCTTATTTTATTCTATTACTTTCAATAGAAATACAATTATTCATTGTTATTGCTAATAGGGAAAACTTCGTTAATGTTTATAATAATTTGTTAAAGCAAGCCATACTACAATTCACAGCTGCCTGCCCCAATGAAGATCTGACGACTGGCAGCTGTATCATAAATAAGCTGCATCCGTTGCATGGCTTCCAGTAGCAGGTTTTTATTTTTGTGTTTTTGCTAGCCGCATATCCTCATCCGTTGACGGATCGCACTGCCCCCCCCCATCTCTCTCCTAACAGACCCCTGACCTTTCTATGGTCAAGGGCTTAATGCATATTTAGTGGCCACTGACTAAAGACAATGAGCCCTTTTTAACAAACGACCACCATTCGCTAAATTAGATGAGGCAGAAATGCTGCCTGTCTCTTTACTTTGTTATGTATGCATTCGCTAAAAGTCATTCTGGCAGTTACAGTTACTTTAGTTAATCATGTTATGTTATTCTTTTGGGATATTGAAATAATAATCAAGCCCATGTTTGACATTTATGAGGAGTGGAGATGTCCTTTTTTTTTATGGTTTACAGTAATAATAAAAAAAAGGGGGTTTGTTCTTTTTTTTTCTTGGCCATTACTTTCTGTGTTCGATTGAGAAAAGAGTTCTAAAATTTTGTGGCTCTGAGAGTTAGTGTTCGAAGAAAAAAAATGATGAAAATTAAATTGAGTCTTAAAAGGTTTAAAATGTTTGTATGAGGTACGATATGTTTATTAATCACTTTCTAAAAAGATTCTGCCCCGTATCATGCAAGTATGAAAATTAAGTTATAAAGTTATCTATGTCCAAAAATTTGGAACTTATACGAATATTATTTTACAATTCATAGGTAGTTTATTTTATTATTTACATGTGTTTTTTTATTTTTATTTTAAATGATAAGAATAATAAATTTTAATATTTTAAATGATGATGAATGAATGTTTTTTTTAAATGCTTAGATTTAATTTGTTTGATTCATTATTTAGATTTATGTAATAAAACTCTCTAAATATTCAATTTTATAAAATCTTCGAAATATTAAAAACTCTGCAAAATAATCACATTTAATTAAAATGTGTGTTTTCTTAGATGCCCATTATATAATGTTAAATAGTGTAAGTTCTATATATATATATATATTTATTTATTTCATAACATTTATAAAGAGAACTGGAAATAATATTTCATTTTAAATAGAGTTTTCCTTATCAAAACAGCTCTTTTTGTTTTTAAGGCTGCTGTTACATTACATAATCTCTTACCAGATATTCTATAACTACTATAACAATTAAAGGAATGATATCCAATTTCACATTCATTTGAGTTCTGATAAATCTTTTGAGTTTTTTCTCATGAGAAATTCTTTATTTATTTATTAACTTATTTTCTATTCAGTTCTGTAAAAATCATTTACCAGATATTTTGTAACTACTATAACAATTGAAGAAATGATATCAAATTTCACATTAGTTTTGTTATGAGTTACGTAATTAAATATACTAGATTCGAATTCATTTCTCAAAGTTTACATGAATCAGATTTTTTTCATAACTTAAAAGTTGGTAAATAGGAAATGAAAAGGATGTAACCTAGATTTCGGACGCCTATGTAACCGCATGAATCAAAAATGAACAAAGCAAAATATTTATTTACCTTGAAACATCAGGATTCCTTGCTTTATCATAATCCATGACTCAGTTTAAACATATATTTTATCAACCATCCATGGTCTTGCGAGTTCGTCTACCGCATTGGTGGCACGCTTTTGATACATTTTTTTTTTCACGTGATTCTTTTATCATGAAACATTTGTTGCGCCTTTTGGTGTAACTTCGTTTATATAATATCAAAAATTTTCATTTTTACTTTATAAAAATAATTTTTTTTCATAAAAGTGTTTTATATTGAATTTTAAAATACAGAAAATAATATGAAAGATGTTATGGATGCAGTGATTTCTAAATTAAAGTTATACGTTTTTTTCACGTGGTGAAATAACTAACCCGAATTCATAACTGTATTTATACTTCACTATATAAGTGCAACCCCATTACAAAAGTTGGTGGCTTTATTGGAACTTGTGGTTCAGTGGCAAACGTGTGCTGCTGATGAGGATTTGGGCAGAGGTTCCATCCGCTGGAGGCTTTATTGTGAACACTGTTTCAAAAAAACGATGAGACTCGATGGCATTTAGGATGTTCAGTATCTTGCCTCGTCAGTCGGACCACCTGGTGAGAGTTTTCCGGATTTTCTCCTATAAGTTATACAAATATGAGGTAGTTCCCCTTAAAATGTCCTCCCGGAAGGCACTGCCCTCCTTCTTCAGCGTCACGTAGCCAAGTCAGACTTCTACGTGCGGGTACTCCACCACAACAGAAGCTGCCTCCCTCCTTCCCTGAGAACCCATAGGTTCATGGACTTCGTCTAGATCAGGGGTGGCCAACCCGTGGACCGCCTTGAGCATTTTTCCGGCCCATGAGATTTATCACACTTTTACAAAGTATATTTATTTTAGAATGGCCAAAATAGGGAAAACCAATGTATTAAAAAATACATTACGTGCATCCATATATTCAAAAATTGACTGTCGAAATTAAGAAAAAAAAATTAACTTTGATTTTAAAATAATAGTCTTGCGAATATATGACAGATAGTGCCTGTTTTATTTATGATTTTACAGAATAATTAAATTATAGTCTGCGAAATCATGATGCGCACGTATCTTGGAACATAACAGAATATAAAAATGTACAGACCTACTATAGACATTTTTATGAATATAAAAATGTCTATAGTGGGTCTAAATCTAATATGAGGATATATAATTTTATATGCGGCCCGCGGAGTTACAATGCATTTCCAAAGTGTCCCGCAATATCATTTGGGTTGGCCACCCCTGGTCTAGATGTTGCTGTAGACCAAGCGGGATAAAAAAAACAAGTTAATGAAGCATTGAAAGATCTAGAAAAAAATGAAGGTTGATGTCTAAATTTGGTTATCCTAATATAAACATTCTTCACCGTAAACTGCATATTGATCTAAATAAAAGTAAAAGGTCTCTGTGTGACGTCAAGCTGTGAGAAGACGTACATTTGCCCCACAAACGGAGATCCATCACAACACGTGATTAATTTTAGTAGAGTTTTCTCGAAGGAATATAAAATGATCGTAAATATCTTAACGAAAATCTCAAATAAAATGCTCTCTGTCTCCCATTTTATTTTATTTTTATTTTTATTTTTTTTTTTTTCATTATCTACTGAATACAGTATAGGCTCTCTATTTACTAACAATCAATCACGATTTTTCGTGAAAACAAATTATCAGAACATGTTATTAAAAAACATAAATTGCAGATGACAGGGCTGTCTTGACAATATTGGTCTATAAATTTAACACATTGGACGATGACAAACACGACATTTAACATAAGTGGATTCATTGTCCACTTATGTTAAATGTCATGTTTTTGTCATCGTCCTATGTGTTAAATGCGAAGAGGTTCTTATGTGTTTTTACTACTATTTATCTATTTAATGAAATATAATTTATTTGGAGTAGGAACTCTAAATTAAAGGAATAACCAGTGAGAATTTTAAGCTACAAATCGTGAAAACTGTAAACAGTCTTAAAGAACAGAATTTATTGAAGCTCAAAACAATAAAAAATGCTTTATTATTTCGTACATTTTTTAATAAAAATATAAATTAATATTGTAAATAATATTATAATATTGTGTAATAATAATAGTGTAAATAATATTTAGTTACTTTTTTAAAATAACGTTTATGCTGTGTGAAATGCTATAAATTCATTGTTGCTATAAAGTGTTAAAAAAAAAGGTAAAGGTAATAAATATGAGGTAAACATGATAAATATAAAGTATAATAATTTAACATGATAAATATGAGGTAAACGTAATAAATATAAAGTATAATAATATAACATAAATATGAGGTTAACATGAGAAATATGAAGTATAATAATATAGCATGATAAATATGGGGTAAGGTAATAAATATGAGGTAAAGTGAAAAATATAAAGTATAGTAATATAGCATGATAAATATGAGGTTATGTAATAAGTATGAGGTAAGCATGAGACATATAAAGTATAATAATATAACATGATAAATATGAGGTAAACATGATAAATATAAAGTATAATAATTTAACATGATAAATATGAGGTAAACGTAATAAATATAAAGTATAATAATATAACATAAATATGAGGTTAACATGAGAAATATGAAGTATAATAATATAGCATGATAAATATGGGGTAAGGTAATAAATATGAGGTAAAGTGAAAAATATAAAGTATAGTAATATAGCATGATAAATATGAGGTTATGTAATAAGTATGAGGTAAGCATGAGACATATAAAGTATAATAATATAACATGATAAATATGAGGTAAACATTAGAAATATAAAGTATAATAATATAGCATGATAAATATGAGGTAAACGGGAGAAATATACAGTATAATAATATAACATGATGAATATGCGGTAAGGTAATAAATATGCGGTAAACATAAGAAATATAAAGTATAATAATATAACATGATAAATGTGAGGTAAAAGTAATAAATATGAGGCAAGCTTGTAGTTCTCGCCTATAAAAGAGCGTTCTGTTTTATAATCACAATGCCTTCGAGTAATAATTTTTTGCAAACGATTCTTCTTTCTTTTTCCATGCCAAACGATATTCTAGTTTGATGACCTTCATTGACTGAACTTTGCGCGAGACACATTTGAGAGTCTCTTTTCTCTCGTAACAGGTCAATTATTCCAGATTTCTAGATAGATTGAAAAAAAAAAAAAAAAAAAAAAAAGAAGAAGAAAAGAAAGAAGATACCGATTATTTATCCTCTCACGCAAACTATGATATGCTTCGATTTCTGTTTTTTTATCTTATTGAAAAAAAATTGTTATGATTTTCACCCATGGAAACGAGTTTTTTTTTTTCTTGTGGCAACTCGTTTTAGTTTGTTTACCAAAAGTAGAATTTTCTTTTTTTTACTTTCTTTCTTGGTTTTTTTTATCTGTAAAGAATTAGTTTTAAAAAATCGTTTTCATATTAAATTCGAACAAGTTTTTTATATTCGTTTAATATTAAATCGTTTGATAGTTCGTTTTTACATTAAATTCGAACAAGCATACATTTTGATAAAAACAAGTGATAAATTAAAATAAATAAATATTTCAGCCATGAATTGAAAAAATATATATATATTTGGAATAAATTTAAATAAATAAATTTTAAAACATAATTTTCTTTCTATAATAAAAAGTTTTTTCTTTTCTCGATATTGCAAATCCCTTTTTTTTTCCGTCTATTATTTTTATCTTTTTGTCAAAATAATAAAAGACAATTTTTTCAAAAAAATAACTAAGTTATATTTTAATAACTACGATATCTATAACCTCAGGTATAATAACTAAGCTACATTTTTAATCAAGATCAATTTTTGGACTAACTTTTGTCTTATATTTCGTTTATATCTTTACTAAAATCATACAGTTAAAATTTAAAAATTTTGAATAACAGACAAATGTAGAAGTATGACATTAATTACCTATTTTTCAAGTTTTTAACTTCTAGAATGCTTTGAAATTTTAATTACATAACAAATAAAAATGCCAAAATTGTAGGATTATGTGTTATTTTTGAGATTAGTTTAGTTATTAAAAACTTTTAGACTCGGGAATGATTATAATAATTTGCATGAAATGGACACTAATTTTTTTTATATGCTTTAAAGGATTATGTCTGTATTTTTTATTTAATTAGTTCTCTGGATTCCCTAAAAAGTAAACTTATGGTTTAATATTATTGCTTCTAAAATAATTGGAACATTTACATCTCCTTTTTAATAAAATTAATTAAAATTTGTACAGGTTTTTTTTTAAAGAAATTCCTTTTAAGGTTACAAAAATAATTTTAATATTTTTACTAAAATATTTTATAGCGATTTTATTAATCCCTACATGATTTTAAAATATTAATATGTTGTAGTATGCAGGTTGGGGAACCAGATTGTAACTGGGCGGGGTTGGGTTGAAATACTTTAGGCACAGGTTGGTGAACTCACAATTTTATTTACACACACACAAGTAGAGACATACAATATTTAATACATTTCAAGACATAATCATAGATTCGTGGAAGGGTTCCACTTCTAACCCGAAAATCCGATAATCAGCTACATAAATACCGAAAATACTACTACCGAAATATACTTCCTTTCCGAAAGATTGTCTCGAGGTGAGAGACTGTAAATTAAAAATTCCTCAACAAAGGCGTGTGGCTGTGCTGTACTTCCTCTCGGGTGAGAGTCTCGAGGCCTACTAACTATTTCTCCCGAACGCCACAGGAGGCGCTCTTGTCAGTGCGTAGGAGGCGATAATATTTATTTTGCAACTGAATCAAAAACCTAACAATAAATATTGTTATAAAAAAACTATATAGCATTGCAGATTTCAATATTCACATGTAACATGTCTGTACTCTTTTGTTTTAATTTAATTTTGATTTGATCGAAAGATATAAGATATGTGAACGAATAAAATAATGAACGGAAGACAAACAATTTATCTATATTTAACCTGTCGAAAAAAATTAAAAACTTTTGAATTCTTTACCACAAAAATTTCACAACAAACGAAAACAAACAAATCGTAGTATGTCAACGCTGATATATTTTATTCGAGCTGATAACATTGCTTTGTGAGTATTACATAATATTAGACAGCATTGACCTGCGTTAAAAAAAATGAAACTCAAAGCTCCTATCAACAAAAATTATGAAAGATGAATTAGTTTAATGGGCATAGATGTTGGTATCATTATGATTTTTTTTTACAAACAAGAGACTTAGTCAAATTAAAAGCTTTAAAAAAAAATTTCATAATTTGTTAAGCATATGAGAAACTCGTGTGCATTATTTATTTACATAATTTCCTTATTGTTCTAAGCAAGTTCTAAAAAAAAAGGAAGAGAAAATTCTTTTGATTGGCAATATAACTTTTCTACATCATCATACGATGCATGTCTCCTTTTAATCGAAAACCACATTTTTTGGTCATTTCATTCACGGTCAACTTGATTTTCCTTTTTTAAAATCTTTCAATAAATCAGCCATCTCTGGATCAGGACGAGGAGCGTCTTTCAGAAATGTCGCACCATTTTTGAGTTTTCCATTCCTACACTGGCTACTGTGGCAAACCTGCATCAAACGGCGCATTCATTCTATCATTAACTTAACAGATCTTACCCGACTCGTGGCTCAGTTGTAACGTGCGCCGCTGGTGAGCATTAGGGCTGAAGTTTAATCCGCTGGTGGCTCTCTGGTAGACACAAGGAGACTCGATGGCATATGTGATGTTCAGAAGGTCTTATCTCAAAATTCAGACTACCTGGTTGGAGTTTACCTGGCTATCTCCCATACGACGGGCAAATGCTGGGTAGTTTTCCCAACAAAGGCAGTGCCCTCCTTCTTCAGCGTCACAGAGCCAAGTAAGACTTCTACCTACGGGTGCTCCATCACAACTGAAGCTGCCGCTTTCCCCCTTTCCTTCCTTCCATGAGAACCACACAGGTGTTTGGACTCGGACTACTTGCTGTCTACCAAATGTTATAAAAAGCAACAAACAGCAACAAATTTATATATTATTTTTATTTCATTTATTGTTAAAAATAATAATAATTTAATAATTCGAATTATATTGAATAATTTTACAATTATTTATTCTAAAATAGTTAATGAAGCATTAGGGCGGAGGTTCAATCGGCTTGCGGCTTTGTTTTAAAAAACGAGGAGGCTCGATGACGTTTATGATGTTCGTGCATCTTGCCTCGTGAGTACTACCTGGTGGGAGTTTTTCGGGTTTTCTTCCATACAATACGTAAATGCGGAGTAGTTGCCCCTAAATCTCCTTTCGGGAAGCACTGCCCTTCTTCTTCAGCGACACGGAGTCCAGTCAGACTTATGGGTACTTCATCACAATAGATGATTCCCCCCTCCCCTCCTTCAATGAGACCACGCGGGTTCATGGACTTGGTCTAGATGTTACTGTCTACCAAGTGGGATAAGAACAAAAAAGTTTTTTTTTCTTTCTACAGTCGTAGCTGGTTTGCTATTGATACGAATGAGGCATAATCACATAAAGAATTTAAACATTTTTCATCATTTAAAAAAAAATTCTTCATTGAAGAGGTTTAAGATTGCCATACCGATCTTTTGGCTGTTTGCTTTTAATTGTAGCTTAACGTCTGTACTGAAAGCTGAACTGACTGAAGTAGTTGAACCACTGAAAGTAGTTCCTCCTCTCGAATTCTCAGTTCGAGATCATACATCACGATAACATACGACTTCCGTTGTCGTGCATCTCGAGCGAGACGATTCCAATCTGAGCACGGTTCCTGACATTGTGATAAGGTGTATATTAATCTGGCTGATTTTTTTTTTAGACAAGAAAACAATTAGAAATATATCTTAACAAAATAATCATTTTATCTATTTCTCGAAGTTTACATTTATTATTGCAACCATTAAAGTAACATTGGTATCAAATGTAAATAGTATTCTCTTCTTATTCTGAAGTGTTATCAATAATTTCATCTATCCATTATGTTCTTTCTTTATTTAGAAAGATTAATCTTCCATTGTAGTTTTTTAATATAAATACGTTGTCTTGTGTGGAAATTCTTTAGGTTGCTGTGTATTTATTATTCTTGTATGTGTAATTTTTGTGTGTATGGTAAACCTAATAAAAAGTGCACAATTTATCTTATGACACTTTCTGTTTTCATGTTAATATTTTGTAATTTGCATTGATTAATTTAAATTAATGAAAGCAAATGAAGTAGATTTATTTAAAATAGTCCTTAAACTGATGACTAACATTGAAAAATACGTAATAAGATTACATAGACTATCAAGTTAACTATATTACAAGATTATATGTATAGACAATATTCTATTGAATACAAAATATTTCTATTTTATAAGTGTGATGTTGAAAAAATATGCAGGTTTTTTATTTTGTTAAATTATTTCATTGATTACATATCTACAGTTAGTCACTCGGCCAACAAGTCCCAAAAGTATATACTATAGTGATATTATGATCTCACTGTAGTATATACTTTTGGGACTTGTTGGCCGAGTGACTAGCTCTTGGTTCCACAGAATTCGTGTTCGAGTCCCGCCGGTGCCATGATTGTTTGTAGTGGTTCGGAATCCACTTGAAACCGTAGGTCCCGGTCTAATATGACTGCAAAATGTTAGGCGTAAGACTAACAACCCTACCTCGTAAAACGTAAACATCTCCTGTCTCGAAATATGGCAATAGGCAAACGGCCTCGGCCCACCATTGAGCTGTTGCGCCAATGTTGATGATGAGTGCATATTATGTGCATTTATTGTAATTGCATAATTTTTATAAAGTGGTCTTTATAGATTATTGTGGTTATTACATATATTAATCTGACTCATACAAGTGCAGTAATAAGATTAAAATCATTTTGTCATTAGAATTCTTTAAAGTCAATCCAAAGATCATTTTCACAGCTATTTATAATAATAAGTTAATAACTTAAATATCTGTTTAATTCGTTCGCAATCCATTTTAAACCGTAGGCCGCGGTCTAATATGGCTGTAGAGCGTTGGGCGTAGGACTGACAATCCTACCCTATAAAAAGAGAACATCTCCTGTCTCGAAATCTGCCAGAAGGCAGACAGCCTTGGCCCACCACGAGGCTGTTGCGCTAAACTGTCAAATTAAAATTATCTTTGCTTTCACCAGACGATCTTTTAGAACTATTTTACACTATTTAATTATTAGCTCGCAAAAGAAATTTCAATAAATATCATGTATAAAAAAGTTCGTGAAAGAGATTTAAAAAATAAATCAATAATAAATATTAAAAGTGGTCAGACAAAAAAAAACCGCCATTCTCAAAAATAATGCTCATATATTTTATGGTTAAAAATAAATAAATAAATTGCTTCTTTAATAACATGCCTTACTTTTGCAAATTCTGTTTCATGAATTATGCTGCAAGTAACTCATAAACCATGTACGAAAAATCGTGAAAAAAAATTAAAAAATGGCTTGTGAAAGAAATTTAAATAAACCAATGAGAATAACTCGTAAAGGAAATTTAATAAAATAAATAAACCACTAAAAAAACTTTAAAAGTGGTCAAAGAAATGAAAAACCTCGTTTTTATTTGAAAGAGGCATAGTTTGATTTATATATACATTGAGATATTTAAAGTTATTATTTTCATTTAAATAATCAAAATATTTGGACAAAAATTTAAATTGATTGTATACCATTAACTATCTTTACTATAAATATAAGCAGAACTAACCTATGTCTAATTAACATTAACTCATGATCTTTATAAATCAATAACTCATTTTTTTTCTTAAATTAGTACTGAAACCACTTTTAAATAAAACGGTTCATACAAAATTAAACTTGGAAATTATCATGTATTTTTTGCAAAACCAAAACAAGTAGTTTTTTTTTTACTTCTGAAATCCAATAATCAATAGTCAACTCATTCTTTCTGCAAATGCATATTGCAGAAAATGTTCCTGTTTGTGTTCCTTTCCTTCTGGCTATTAAGTTTTCCGTGGCTCTCAAATTGCTGCAAAATTGCATCTCGCCGCCTTGTTTGTTTAGAGGGTCTGCTGTCGCGAGACACCGCCGAAGGTTCGTTGACCCCCACTGTAATGAGTCGCTCGAGGCTCCCCCTGTGCATCCATCTCGGAAGTTACCTGACGAGATTTTTTTTTTTTTTTTTCTCTCTCTCTCTTTTACTTACCCCTTTTGGCAACAGCAGGAAGGAGTAGGAAGTGTAAAAGAGTGATTTCTTTCTTTAGATCCATAACATGACAGGTGTCAAAACTGCGCGCGTTTATTTCTTTAAAGAATTATTTTTTTCTATAGTAATTTTTTTTAGTTTATTTTTTTCTGCAATTTATTTATAGTTAATTTTTTTTTTTAAATATATATAGTGACTTTTTTTATTTGTTTATTTTTTTTCTGCAGTTTATTTATATTTAATTTTTTTTAATATATAATAACTTTTTTATTTATTTATTTTTTTCTGCGGTTTATTTATATTAAATTTTTTTTTTTTTTTTTTTTACATATATTGTAACTTTTTTATTTTTTATTTTCTTTTGCAGTCTATTTATATTTAGTTTTGTTTATTTTTTATATAGTAATTTTTATTTTCCTATTCATTTTTCTTCAGCAGTTTATTTATATTTAGTTTTGTTTATTTCTTATATAGCAATTTTTTTCCTATTAATTTTTCTTCTGCAGTTTATATTTAGTTATGTTTATTTATTATATAGTAATTTTTTTTTTTCCCTGTTCATTTTTTTCTTTTGCAGTCTATTTATATTTAGTTTAGTTTATTTTTTGTATCACTTTTTTTTTTAGTGAGGATTTTAGAAGTGCTTAAAAAAAAACTTACGGTGAACTTTTTTTCAAAGAAAAAACATTTAAGCGTTTTAGTATGAAAATTCTTAGAACAGAGATACAAAAATGAATACTTATTATTCAAATTCTTAGAGCATGTATTTCGAATGAATAAAAGGGAATATCCGTTCGGAATTCTCAGAACATGCTTTTCGAATTGAAATGGATATTTATTCGGAATTCTCGGAACATAAAACACGAATTTAAAACATATTCTCGGAATTAAATAAATAAAACTTGGAACGTGACAATCTGCTTGTGTTGTTGTTTTTCCTTTGTTGTTTGTATGTGATGTGTGACTTTTTAAAAATCTGTAAATGTAGAAATATAACAGAGAGAAATAAAAACTGTAAATTGAGAACATATACATTTTGTTGCTCAAAAAATAAGGGGGATGGGGTTTCAAATAAGAGGAAGTCTTTCCCCGCCCCAACATTTGTAATTAAGCTTTTAAGACTCTAGTTGTCCAGTATAATAAATAAATTTTCATATTATTTTTCTGACGATTGTATATTATTCATAATAATCTATTCAATTATATTAAATAATTCATACATTTTTATTAAAATCAGTTGCATTTTTAAATTTTTTTTATTTGTTTTGTTTTGAAATGCCAGAAGGATATCACATTTTAATTTATTGAACTAAAAGAATACGGTGCCGGTTTTTTTTTTTCCATTAAATTAATCTCTTGCTAATTATCTCATAGAGTGTTTATTTTTCCAATAGTTTTTTTTTTTTTTTTTTTTTAAACTTCCATCCGTCTTGAGTTAGGATGTAAATAATTTCTACTTCTTGATAAAAGAAACATTTGACGTTTTAATTCATAAATATTGAAACTAAGTTGATATTATAAAATAATATAACAAACTATTATTCTACGATAACTTCGAAATACTTAGTATTAAATGATATATTTATTCTATATCAAAATTCACTGTACAATACTTGTGATTGGATTCAACCATGAGACTACATGGGTTCATGGGCTTGGTCTAGATCCTAAACGGGTGCACCACCACAATTAAAACTTCCCCCTTTTCACTTCAACCACACGTATTCATGGGCTTGGTCTAGATCCTACAGGTGCTTCATCCCAACAGAAGCTGATCCCTTTCGCTTCAACCATGTGATCACACTGATTCGTGGACTTGGTCTAGATCCTACAGGTGCTTCATCCCAACAGAAGCTGATCCCTTTCCCTTCAACCATGTGATCACACTGATTCGTGGGCTTGGTCTAGATCCTACAGGTGCTTCATCACAACACATGCCCCCTTTCCCTTCAACTATGTGATCACACTGATTCGTGGGCTTGGTCTAGATCCTACAGGTGCTTCATCCCAACAGAAGCTGATCCCTTTCCCTTCAACCATGTGATCACACTGATTCGTGGGCTTGGTCTAGATCCTACAGGTGCTTCATCCCAACAGAAGCTGATCCCTTTTCCTTCAACCATGTGAACACACTGATTCGTGGGCTTGGTCTAGATCCTACAGGTGCTTCATCCCAACAGAAGCTGATCCCTTTCCCTTCAACCATGTAATCACACTGATTCGTGGGCTTGGTCTAGATCCTACAGGTGCTTCATCCCAACAGAAGCTGATCCCTTTCCCTTCAACCATGTGATCACACTGATTCGTGGGCTTGGTCTAGATCCTACAGGTGCTTCATCCCAACAGAAGCTGATCCCTTTCCCTTCAACCATGTGATCACACTGATTCGTGGGCTTGGTCTAGATCCTACAGGTGCTTCATCACAACTCATGCTCCCTTTCCCTTCAACTATGAGACCACACGGGTTCACGGACTTGGTCTAGATACTGCTGTCTACCAAGTGGGATAAGAAACAACAACTATGATACAAATATTCAGCATTACTATAATGCAAGTTATTCAATATGTGTGATTTTTTTCATTCATCACGGTTGTCAATAGGACACAAACAATTTGTGATCACTGTAGCACACTTTATTTCATATCACTAAGTGATTTGTTGCTTTCGTTGCAGGTGCCTTCAAGAGAAGCGATGTGTGAGTATGCCCAGTGTCTCCCTGACTTCGTCCAATAGCAGCACCTCCACCACCCTCCACAGATCCAAGCTGCTTCGTCTGCAGGACAAACGATTCCGCCACAGGTTCTCCGACTTGCCGGAAGATGAGAAACTCCTCAACTGTGAGTGGTGGCATCCTCTTCTTCTCCTTCTTTACTTCGCGTGCGTTTTCTGGCTGTGCGCCATGCGTGACGGTAACTGGAGCAATTGGGTGCTGACGTGCATTCTAAAACATATTTTGTAGCCAAAAAATTTATGGCGTCTTTATCAGTGGTGGACTCGTTTCTCTGATCCAAATTTTTGGGGAGAGATTGTTAGTTTTAATAACAGCATATTGCTCCAGGTATTACAATGTACAAAAGGAATCTTAAGTCATTTTTTATGCATGTATATATGTATGAATAATTCCGATTCAAAATTGGGTATCAAAAGTTGAATGAATTTTTTAAAGTGGCAAATTATCAAATTATAAAGATAGCACTATTCTGCAATATGTACAAAAAAAAAGATGATTACGCACTTTAAATGCTCTTGTTGAAATTTAAATAACATTTAGGATATGCATCATCATATTCTATTTAAAGCAAAGTAATTCATTTTTATAGATATACTGAATGTATACTGCATGTATTCTGAATGTATAATTGCATAATCTTTTAAAAAGAGACTTGAAAATTTAGTGTTTATCTATCCTGAAATTAATTTACCCCAATTCATGTACATTTCAGATTTTCCTTCCAGCCATTGAAGTTTTTTAAGTGAAATTTGTTTCAGGATGTAGATAGTAAACATAATTTAAATCAAATTTTATTGAGAAATTATTTTAATAACATTTTATTGACAATAATCTGTACACGCCTATATAATGTGCAAATATATTTTTAATTAATTATATATTATTAATTATAATTGATTAGATTTAACACAACTTAATTAATGAACTGAGCAATAAAACTTCATGTTATTGCACAAACATTCTTTTACAATTTACTTTTCTCAAGAAATTTTACAAATTTTTATATTTCTATTTAGATAAAATTTTATTGAGAATTATTTTAATGATATTTTATTGACAATAATCTGTACATGCCTATATAATGTGCAAATACGTTTTTAATTAATTATACATTATTAATTATAATTGATTAGATTTAATACAATGAAAGGAGCGGCTTCATGTTATTGCACAAAACCAATTTAAAAAACACTCTTTTACAATTTATTTTTCCTCAAAAAATTTTACAGATTTTTATATTTCTATTTAAATTAATTTTTTTTTTTTTTTTTTTTTTTTTTTTTTTTTTTTTTTTGGTGTATACATCTTAAATGTTATCATTATACGCCTTTTTCTTTTAATTTATTAACTTTTAATAACTCTTTTTTTTTTTTTTTTTTTTTTTTTCCGTTTCTTAACTATCAATTCTTAAGTATAGATTTTAAGTTTTCATTCGTCTCTTTTACAGTTTTCAGCTTCAATAAATTAATTAACAAATCATCATAAAAAAAAAGCCCCTTGATCACTAAAAATTTTTAAAATTACTTCAAGATAAACTTTTAAAGATTAAAAGATAATTTTAATACATTCTGAAAAATAGTGAAGCTTTTATAATTTTTCTGGAATTTTCTTACACATTTTTAAAGAGGCTTTTTTTTGAAAAATGAACTTGCCTATTGAGAAATTCAACGAGATCGTCTTAAATTTAGGGATTTAATTAATTTTATGTATACACTTTAAAGTATATAATAGTTTAAAAAATATCTATGGGTCCCTTTTAAATTTGCATTGTTTAAATTTCTATAACTTACTAAAATGCTCCTGGGAAGACTTTTAAACTGATGAAGACGATATGATATTTTTATGAAAGAAAATATTTTACTAGTGTTCTCGCGAAAACAAGTTATTTGTTGCATAATTCTACGTTTTGTTATTCTTTAAAATACGTTGCATGCAAACTATGCGTGAATTCCTCGTCACACTGCATTGCTCTACATTATTGTTCGCTACTGCTTGCATCCGCCTTAGGACTGAATGAGATTATGAAACTACCTGCGGAACAAGAATGAGAGTCGACAATAAAATAATACTTTTCAGTTTTTTTAGAAATATATATATATATTCTTTTTTACTCTGGAAAAGAAAAAGGAAACAAAAAAGTTAATCGTTGACGATCAAGTTTAAAGATGCATACGAATTCTGTAGTTAAAGTGAAATTTCAATAGTGCAGCTTGGGCGACCAGATTGTAACTGGGTGTGGTTGGGGTGAGATATTTGAGGCACAGGTTGGAGAACTCATGGCTTTATTGACACACGTACAAACATCACACAATGCAATGAGAGACATACAATATTTAACACATTTAAAGTCAGATAATTATAGATTCGTGTAAGGATCCCACTTCTAAGGCAAAAACTCAGTACTCAGCTATGCGCAAGCTGCGCGAATTGTACTTCCTCTCCGAATGAGATTGGATTGTAGGCCAACTAATACGTAGGGTTGCGTTAAATATATTTTCTCTGGGGATGAGAGACTATAAACTAAACGTTTCTTAGCGGGAGCGCTGGTGGAGCTGTACTTCCTGTCGGGTGAGAGTCTTGAGACCGACTGACCATTTTTCCTGAATTCCACAGGGATTTCTTGAATTTGGTCTAGATGTTTCTATCTACCAAGTGGATGAGACAACAAATTTATGTATTCTCTTTATTTCATTTATTGTTAATAATAATAATAATTTAATAATTCGTATTATATTGAATATTTTAGAATTATTTAATGTTTCAAAATAAAGCTGTTACATGTGGTGAATTTCTGTTAAAAAAGCAATAACGAAGAGAAATATTCAGATTTGCTTTTTTATTACTTTTCGTGTAGGCCAATAAAAGAGAAAACTTTCGTGTTTTATTAGCATATTGTTTCGTGCATGAAATGTTATTTCTGTTTCTAAATAGAATTTTTTTCTTTGCAGATTTTTCTTGTGCCCTTGTCTCTGACATCCTACTTCAAGGTCACCTTTTCATTACGAAAAATTATTTTGCCTTCTATTCAAATATTTTCGGACATAAAACACAGGTGAGTTTTTACTTTACATGTTTCCTTTTTATATTTGCACTACACTGGAAAAAAAAAAATTGCATTAGTGTATCTTCCGAAAATAAATAGCAATTAAAATTATAGATTGAATTAATAAAATTTTTCTAATAGTAAATACTTTTAAGAGATGAGCATTACTCTTTATTCTGAATGTCATGGTATTGAAATTTTCGCAATATTTAAATATTATTTTTTATGTATGGTGTTGTTGTGTGCAGATTGGAGCTTGATGGCCGAGTGACTAGCTCTCTGGTGCTCGTTACCACAGGTTTCGGATTGGAGTCTCGGCGGTGCCATGGATGTTTGTAATAGTTCAGAATCCACTTTAAACCGTAGGTCTCGATCTAATATGATTGTAAAACGGTGGACTGACAACACAAGACCGTAAAAAGAAAACATCTCCTGTCTCGAAATCTGCCTATAGGCAGACGGCTTTAGCCCTCCATGGGCTAAGAAGAAATGTGCAGGTTGGTCAATTGGATTGTAACTGAGTGTATTGGGTTGAGATACCTGAGGCACAGGTTGGAGAATTCGCAGCTTTATTTATACACGCACAAACACCACAGATATGTAATTACAGACAATATGTAATACATTTAAAGATAGATAATTATAGATTTGTGGAAGGATTCCACTTCTATGCCGAAAATCCGATACTCAGGTACGTGCAGGATGCGTGAAAGTTACTTACTTTTCGGGGAGAGTCTGCAGGTCAACTAATACACAGGGTTGTACTAAATACATTTCCTTTCTGGATGAGAGACTGTAAATTTAACGTTTCTCAGTTTGAGATCAGGTTGCGCAATACTTTCTCTCGGATGCGAGTCTCGAGGCCTACTGACAATTTCTCCTTGAAAGCTACAAATATACTTGATTCAGCTCTACTCCCAACGCTCTACAATCCTATTAGACCGAGTCCTACAGTTTAAAGTGGATTTCAAACCACTACAAACATCCATGGCACCGCCGGGACTTGAACCTCGAAATCTGTATCACCGAGCACTCGGCCATCAGGCCCCATGCAATCAACTACTAAATAATAAATAAAAACAAGCAAAGTTTTAGCTTAATAAACTTTTATGACTAAGAAAACCACATCTGCATATCAATACAATTCTTAATTGCATAATAACACTTTAAGTAAGCCACCATTGAAACCTTCATAAAGTAATCACGTGCAGAACTAAGAATCTTCATAAAAAACCTACAGAATTTTCAATGGATTTTCTTTCTTCCTTCAGATCCTGATACCCATTGTGGATGTGGTGAAAGTTACCAAAGAGAAAATCGCCAAATTCATTCCAAATGCTGTTGGAGTGTATACAGAATCTGATAAAGTGAGTGTCGGTACTTTTATCAGTGCCTTTTTTTTATTTAGTTTTCTTTTTGGCATCATTAGTTTTATTTCGAGATGTTGTAGTTATCTCAATGGCCATTGTTTGATGCCATTAAAGGAAGGAGAAACTTTTTATAAATTACGCCACGAACTTTTAATAAGAGCGCCATTTTCAGTGACGGCGTTGACCTAAGATTAAGTTTTTTGTAATCTGTTTATTTACTTCTCATTTAACATATGGAAAGAGTAGAATTTAAATTAAAAAAAAAATAGAGTAGTTATTTTTTTTATCACATTAGTATATATTTGAATGGTTAAATCCTTCGAAGTGATAAACCTCTTCATGAGTTTTAATTTATTATTTAAAAACAATTTCGTATAATAAAATTCGAACATTAATATGCGCTTCTTATTTAAGTTTTTGACAAAATTAGATTTTTTTTTTCTTTCTGATTCATAAGAAAATTCATTAAAACCATAATTTGTTCACTATATACAAGCTTAAATTTTAAATATGACACGAAATGAATGATTTAACGAACGATATGAGAGATGAATAATTTAACGAACAATATGAGCAATGAAACGAATAATTTAACGAACGATGTGAAACAAATGATTTAACGAACGATAAAACGAATGATTTAACACGAGTGATGAACGAACGATATGAACGATGAGACGAATGATTTAAAGAACGATATGAACGATGAAACGATAGAAATATTTACTGTGAAATCTTTTACTAATGTAAACAAATAACTCACCTTGTTTTTCTGCACATGTATTTTTCTACTTATTAAATAGCGTAACATTATGTTGTGTAGATCACTTTATTTAAGAAAAATGGAACTTAAAAATTTTTCCAAAATGTTATGACAAAAATTAATTACTAAATTTGTTAAGCAATATAAGGAACTGATAAATCCTGAATGTTTTATGGCTGCATTCGCCTGTAAAAGATTCGTTTCAATCAGTGCTTCTTGCTAATAACGCTGTCGCTTTCAGTGGTACTGTTAACCTTTAATATCAACAATATTTTAAATAACATCGACGTTTTTACATTTGTTATTTGCATTAAAGTTACTGCTAATTGCATTATTTAAGTACAGAATAAAGTGAAGTTAGATAGATAACAGTTAGAGAGTTGCACTTCCGCTAAGAGTCCATCAAGGATACTCTAAAACATGAGCAACATCACTTAGCGTTGCGCTAATTAACTTATAAATTCCAACATGTATTAAGTTTTTTTATTAGCAATGTCCATTAGCCCTCAACGCCCACATACCGAACATCACTTAGTTTATTTATTATTATTTTATTATTATTTTTTTTTTTCTAATGCAGCTGGCAAACACTTAAACAGTTGTTTTTTTTATACCTTAAGGCAAGCACTGCACCGACGTTTAGCACTACCCATGAGGTGCGTGTAGCTTGAAGATAAGCTACGGACACAGAGTAACAATACCCCTTCAACGCTCTACGATTCTATTAGACCGGGACCTACGGTTTAAAGTGGATTCCGAACCACTACAAATATCCAGGTCACCACCGGGACTCGAAACCAAAAACTGTGGTACCGAGTGCCAGACACTCGGCCATCAGGCCCTCTTTCTTTATTTATTGCTTCCCCTAATTTTTTTCGGACTTTCTAGGTAATTGTTCGATATAAAATGAATAAAATATAATCTATAACACACCATCGTTTTTTTTTTATTATTATTATTTAAAAGTATCTTTTTATGAAAAGACTAAATGTAAAGCAACAATTAACATCATCCCTATAATAAAACTCTCCTGCATAATCCAGTTTTCTTTTATCCTCCTACACTGAACAATTTCGTCTTCTTTCTTTGTTGCCGTTCAGTCAGCTACAGTTGCAGTCAAACGGACTGTTCACGAATGTACAAAAACAGGATAAAGAGGAAGTTAAAAAGCTGGTCTGCAATTCAAAGCCACTCATTAAGGAAATGACAACTAAAGAGAAACGAGAAGTTTCCGTTGGCGAAAGAATGTTTGATGGACGATTCTTTAACTGGTCCATTAACCTTCACCCCAAATGACAAAGGATTATGCATTTTCAAGCATGATCATTTAATGAAATGATTGAATATACGAAGACATTTTAACTTAGTTTGGTTATTATTTGCACAATGGAGGGACAATTATTTTTTTTAAATTGTAGTTGTTATCTATCTACATATAATCCAGGTCCTATCCAGAAATGTTAAAGATATAATATGTTCATATATCGTTATAACGATTATTTGGTTGGCATCTGTTTTGAAATTTTGCAATCTTTAAACAAAAAAGTAGGAAAGAAAATGATTACAGTTTTAGTGATAAGTTTTAAGAAATTATCATTAACTTTGAAAACTGATGGTGGACGATTCTTTAACTGGTCTGTTAGGATTCATCCCAAATGACAAAGGATTATGCATTCCAAGCATAATCATTTAATGAAATGATTGAGTATACGAAGACATTTTAACTTAGTTTGGTTATTATTTGCACAAGGAAAGGGCAATTATTTTAAAAAATTGTAGTTATCTACATATAATCCATGTCCTATCCAGAACTGTTAAAGATATAATATGTTCGTATATCGTTATAACGATTATTTGGGTGGCATCAAGTTGTTAGCAAGTAATTTGCAATCTTTAGACAAAAAAGTAGGAAAGAAAATGATTACAGTTTTAGTGATAAGTTTTAAGAAATTATCATTAACTTTGAAAAATGATTGTGGACAATTCTTTAACTGATGCATTAGATTTCATCCCAAATGACAAAGGATTATGCATTTCAAGCATAATGATCTAATGAAATGATTGAGTATACGAAGTCATTTTAACTTAGTTTGGTTATTATTTGCACAATGGAGGGAACAATTATTTAAAAAATTGTAGCTGTAGTTATTTACATATAATGCAGGTTCTATTCAAAACTGTTAAAGATATTATATATTCGTATATCGTTATAACGATTATTTGGTTGGCATCTGTTTTGCAATTTTGCAATCTTTAAACAAAAAAGTAGGAAAGAAAATTATTACAGTTTTAGTGATAACTTTTAAGAAATTTTTGCCTTTATCATTAACTCTGACAAATAGCAATATGTCAAAAAAAATTACACATTTTAAATTTTAAATGAATGTTTTCTATTGGTAACCATGCCATCGTGTTATAAAATAAAAATCTAGTGCATTAGTGGAATTTTACAAACCACTTATAAAATAGCACGGCCTTTTAATATCACAGCCAGGTTATAAATTTCTTTGTTCTTTTTACCACAGCGACACTTACACAAAAAAACAAAAAAAAAACAAATGGTGTTGCTCAGCAACTAACAATAACTCGTTCTTGTTTTTTTTATATTAAACAATTATTCTCGGTTGAATGGGAAAGTGACTCCCATCATGGCAAACCAATCGAAATATATGTAATGTAACTGGCATCACGAAATCCTTGTAGAATCCGAAACAAATGTGCGGAAAAAAAAAGGACTTTGAGGTCTAAGAACCTACTGCACTAGAATTAATGATGTTTCTCATTTCGTTAAAAGTTAGAAATTTTGACTAACTTTATGTATGAATAATTACTTGCCAAACAAAAAAACAGAACCATATTAACTTTTGTATTCTCCAATAAATTATTATTAAGGAATAATTATAAAAGAACTTTATTTTTAATTTTTAACGAATTTTTTCACAACTTTCATTGTATTGTTTGTAAATAAATGATATAACACGAAATTTAATAGTCTATTTAGTTGTATTGTGGATAAATACATTCCTTAATTTTGAAAAGTTTTTTAGAATTTTTTGAAAGCGAAAAAATAAGACATTAAGGGAAAATTTTAATTTTATTCATTTTTTTTAAATTTTTTGAAGGCGAAAAAACAAGACATTAAGGGGGAGATTCAAATTTTATTCATCTTTTTAAAAGATTTTGTAGGCGAGAAAATAGATATTAAAGGGGAAATTTTAATTTTATTCATTTTTTAAAAATGTTTTTGATGCCGAAAAAACAAGACATTAAAGTAAAAAATTGCCTTTTTTTATTTTTAATTAAATATCAATCTTAATTTCATTCATTTAAAAAAAAAAATTACGCTCTCTGAAAAAATTCATTTAAAAATTAAACATGAACTTTTAATTTAGGACTGCTCAATTAGGGACTAAATGCAGACCGATTAAAATGTCTAATTTCTTTAAACCTTGACATTTATGTTACCTTTCGAATTCCTAGTGGCATAAAAATATATTAAAAAATGAAGTTTTTATTTTATGCAAATATCAACCTGATATTTTCTATTTTTATTTACTCAGATAATTTGTATTTAGTATTATTTTTTTTATTTAGTAATTTTCTAAGACATTTCTTATTTCTACACTTCGTTCTGCTCAATGGTTTAACATAACAAGTAATAATAAAAGATTATTGTTATATAACATTGCTTCTTTATTGTCGCGGTTAGTTGAAACAACTGTCGCTAAATTAGTATAATTTATGTTGCCACCCAAGACATTTTTCCCACGTTTAAATGCGATCCAAGGAAGCTGAAACGTTGGATCCCCCCCCCCTTCCTCATTTTAATGCAACTTAACTAAATGACTGATTTAATTTGTAATGTCCTCAGGACATTAAAAAAAAACCGCAAGGCCGTGTGCACCGTCAAAACTGCTCTAACACTTCCTTTCGCATGATGAAGACCATGCTCATTACGATCCACAATTTGAAGTCATCTCTTCCTCCGTCACTCATATGTCTCATCGTCGGCTCATCTAATTTCGTGTTGTTTATTAAACAATGGTTTAATTTTAAAGAAGTAGTTCTGTTACAGCGCTACTTCTCTTTTAATTATAAATACATTTTCACGGCATACGTCTCACAGAATTTTTAATGATATCTTGGCACTTCGATCTGAGATCATTCTCTACTAGAACAACAGATTCAGCTTTGTTCAGGCAGGTGAAGGAGCTTTTACATTGCACCCACATTTTACTCTCACAATTCAGAACGAATATCCAGGGAAGGCATATGTCCTCTTATCCTAAATCCCATTGAATTTATCTCACTTATCAGCCGCATGAACATGGTAGGTTTCGTTTTAGTTTAGCTCAACCGGTTTCGAATCTTTAAATTCGAAATCCCCCTCTATGCCCACTAAGAACAAAGCACTCTAAGTTCCAAAACCCAAAGATCTATTTATAATGTATCTCTGGTTCTTTTTAACAGATTGTTAAACGACACAAAAATCCATAAAATAAAATAAAATCCATAAAACTCATTGCTGTTATCATGTTCAAAACTTGAGATAGATTACCAATGCCAGACATTCAATCACATTCTATCACAATCGGTTGGAAAATCGGTCTGTCTCCTTTAGTTGCCTCACAATTTCATAATTTCCGTCCGATACTAAAATCTCACGTCTTTGAACACCAATCAAGAAGCAAAAGTAGATAAGTAACCAAACTTCCTATTGGCTGGCGTTTCATGATGTGAAATTAAAACTGAATACACACCGTAGACTGAAGTGAACAGGGAAAAGTACTGGTTTTTTCTGCCAATGTGGCTTATAATATAATTTAAATTTTCCGACCCCACTGATATCCAGGTTTTCTATTGGTTAAAGAATCATCTTTTCGTCCGAAAAATTGAATGAAATTCAAGTTTGAAACAACAGGTACAACGCGAGGCTGGAGAATAGGGTTCTAATTGGTTAGCGATCTACGTCTTGAACTTTTCATCTTCGGTGAAAATCCAACTACAAAACATCACACCACCAGTAACAATCGAACCATACCATACCTTGCATACTAGCTAGCACTCACTACCTCTGGATGAGGAATTTGGCAATTCTAATATAAAATTTTGGTTATTTTAATTCGAATGAAATAAAAAAAAAATTAGCTTATATATTGAATTTATTATTGTATTGAATTTACACCTATCGCTTTGTATTTTATATGGACAATAGAATTCAACTAGCTCTCCTTTTTCTTCCAGTATGTCTTCGGGTCCATGTTGTCGAGAGATACCGCTTTCCGTGTCATACAACAGACCTGGATCTTATCGACGGATCACGTAAGTCATTTACAATGCACACATTTTAGAGTATGAGTTTTAAATGCTTTTCCCATTTCGCAATGAACATATTGGAATTCATTGCTTATGTTTATTTGAAGATTTTAGTTGTGTAAGTTAACGGGCTTGTTTTCATTTCGCAGGGTTTAGGGTTGCCCGATGACAGTGATAGTGAGGTATCTCCTGCTATCATGCTGGTAAGTTTCTATTTTTATTTAAATGTTAAAGAACTCCCTTTTCCTTGGAAATAAAATTGTCGATATAAAATTATCATCACTCATAAAAAACAAGTAATATATAAAAAAAAAATTTTAAGTCAATTCCTACTTTTTCCTCACTCTATTGCAGAAAGTCCTTTATAAATAATTTTCATTCCTTTTTTAAGTTTATCTGGCGCCATCTATTGGTAGATATATGCAACTGAAATCTAAAAAAATATATAATTAATTAATTAAATTTAATTACTGGATTAATATTTGAAAAAACTGTATTAACATCAAGTGTCATCCACTACAAGTTCAAAAAAAAATGTAATTGAACTTGAGTGGATGAATAAAAAGTATTTTATGAACGATTGAAAATTTGAACAAGATATATATATATAAGGGGAGTGTGGAAGATATTTAACCAAATACAATATACTTATTATTTTATTTCCTTATTACTTATAAAATATATAGGTATCGTTTTGGGAGCGGGTTTTTTTTTTTTTTTTTTTTTTTTTTAAACCACTTTCAATCATTCTTATTGGATAATTTTTTTTAAAATTTCTTTCACGAGATTTTTCTTTTAATTTCTTTCACGAACATTGCATAATTAAATTATGCAAAATTGTTGTAAAAGATCATCTGATGAAAGCAAAGACAATTTTATTTCAAAGTGAAAATAAATTTTTTCAAAAAAAAGAAATCGTTTGAATGTCTATAATTTTTTTAGTTTTAAGATTGCCGTTATGCATTTTGTTCTTACATTAAATTCTAAATTTTATAGGTAACTTGTATATCATCCCAGCCAATTATACTTTTTTATTTGTTCTTATATAGATATTAGGTTTTTCCAATAAATTGTCTTTTATTCGGCGGAAACGTATCAATAGAAAGTTTTTGTAATATCATTACAGTAACATAAAATCTGCTAATATAGCATACTCAACGATGTATAAGATTTGAAATTTAGCATTAGTACCATTACTGTAATGACATGTAAAAGCTCTCTGTTATTTATTCCCATGGAAACGGCAGTGCGGCGTAAAATACAGCAAAATAAGTCATGTTACTAAATACCATTCGCCAAACAAGAATTGCATACCATCCGTCGCGGTAAAGTGCAGGAATAAAATTATCAAACAATAGCCATTGACCAGTAATAGCAAATAGTAGTTATTATTGTCTTTTTCCTTCGATAAATGTATCTTTTTTCCAAGTGAACGAATAGGGCTCATGGCGAACCACGGATCAATCTTGTTTGTCAATTACTATTATCAATGGCTACTATACGTGAACGTTTCCTGGGTGATTCTTGGCTCCTTGTTTATACTGATGGTTCGGCTGAAGGGGCCATAAGAAATGCTGGAGCTGGAGTTTATTCTGTTGACTTTACATTATCTTATGCCATTGGAAGGCACTTTGATCATGAAATAGCTGCCATTTCTTTGGCCTTAGACAAAATAGAGCAGTGTGAAAAAGAAAATGTCTTTTTTGTTGATTCCATAGCGGCAATTAAGACCGTGACAATTCCCATTAATTGTGAATGTGAGATTTTTAAAAACTGCATAGTAAAGATAGACTGTCAAACACCATGAAATCCATTGCTCTGTAATGGATTCCAAGTCATTGCGATATATAGAAATGAACAGGCTGATATGTTGGTCAAGAATGGATCACAAATGATGCAACATGATCCTCCTTTGCGTCATACGTACAAGGCGATATATATTTTTTTTCTATTAAATCCAATCATTTCAACCTGTATAGAGAGAAGGCTTCTGGAAAAAGTGGAATTCCCTATTGAATAAGTCAACAAGAGTTCCCAGTTTCTTGCCTAGAGCGGTTGGCGTGGCCTGCTTTAGACTTGTCACGGGCCATGACCATTTACAGAGTCCCCTATATAGAATAGGTCTGGCTGCTACAAATATCTGCCCACTTTGCGACTATGGCGTGTCCATGACAGGAGAGCACCCCTCATATCCCTACTGTTCTTAAATGTATTCCCTTTTGTGATACTGTCAATGCCTTTAGTGATTGTTTTTGTCCTTCTTTACTGTATTGGGCTGCTCGTCCACTAATGATCAGAAGGGTGGAGACGGGCATAGAATTAAAAAAAAATAATAATAATAATTTAAGAAAAATTATCAGAAAGAACATCTTTTTAAATTTAAGATTAGATATATTGAGTGCCAACAAAACAAATGAAAAGCTAAAATATATATATATATATATATATATAAGTTTCTCAATCAATTTTATTAGACAGGATTTTTTTTTAACTTATTATAATAACCAAATGTCAACCCTTCCCCTTTAAATCCGAATCAGTCGGTTCTTTATTTAAAAAAAAACAACAACTAGTGAATCGATTGATTAGGATGACAAAATACTCACCTATGAACCACATTGTGATTGATATCTCTAGTAGAGATATTAAATCATATAGAAATGTATTTGCAATTATTATCTGATTAAAATAAATCAGATTTAAAAAAAAAAAAACGAAACACATTTACATTGCTTGAGCTTCTGTAACTGATTAGTCAATATGTTTCTGTTTTATCACCAGTAAACCTGGGCTATATAGTGTTCCTATTTGCTACAATGTGATCCATTTCGCTTTCAGCTAGCAGATGAAGATTCTTCTGTAAGCAGTGGTATATCAGGCAACTTGATGTCCGACGAGATGCCAGTGACCAGCTCAGAGATGCCCACCACGCCGGAAGTGGTGGACCCTCTGAAGGCCCGCATCGCACCAGACCTCACCGTATCGAAACCCACAAGAACAGCCCCCCTCCCACCCCTGCTCAAGCAGCGACTCAGCATCTCCAGGTGTAGTCTGGATTTTGCGAAAGGTGATTTTCTTCCCAATTTTTACTTTGCTTTAAATTGCCTCTTCCTGTTAAAACAAGTAATAAAAAAATAAAAAAAATTTTTAAAGTTAATTCCTACTTTTTTTTCCCTCACTATATTGCATTATTAGTGAAAAAAATAAATAAATATATTTATTATAAAAGAAAATTATTTATTGTCTCCTTTACAAATAATTTTCATTCATTTTTTTAAAATTTATCTGGCGCCATCTATTGGTAGATATGTGCAGCTTAAATCTAAAAAAAAACTAAAAATTAATTAATAAAATTTAATTACTTTAACATCAAATGTCATCCACTGCAAGTTCCAAAAAAATTTATTTGAATTTGAGTGGAAGAATAAAAAGTATTTTATTAACGGTTGGAACAAGATATATATAGGGAGAGAGTGAACTAATAGAAGAAATTGAAAAAACAGGTAAAAGATAATTAATTAGTTGATAATATTAAAAGAAAAATTTTTCTTTTGTTTCAGGTTACATGATCAAAATAGATGAAATTGTAAAAGAATTATCACAGTAAGAATTTTTTTATTATTTCTATTTATTGTTTTGTATTTGCTGAGAATGTAATACTTTCATGTTTATATTAAATATTTATTGATATAAATTTGCATCGCAAAACTGGAGAACTTATTTTACAAACCCGTTTTTTTTTTAAAGTTAATTTTTATCGAAAAAAAATTAACTTTTTTGTGAAAACAATTTTTTTAAGATTGTTAAAAACACACAAGGTGTTAACATTTTGAGTTAAGTTTTTCCACCAAAATTTGAGTTGTAAAATATTTAATAGCAATATTAAAATAATTGAACATTTCTCATGGTTTAGTGAAAATTAAATTGATAAAAAAAATTAATTAAATTAAAGAAAAAACTTATTACAAAAGACTTTTTTGAGCATAGACTTTGATGACAAAAGTATTAATTCACATAATGGTTCTACAACTATCCTATTTTTCAAATATTATAATTTTTACATAATTACAAATTTTCTAAATTTAATGCAAGGAACTTTTAAATAGTCAATGCTAAATCAAAATTGCAACATGATAAAAAATTTATCTACCCTTTGTTTTCTTTCTTCACACAAAATTATAGATTACAGCAGGAGTATCAATTGATTTTATTCTTATTATTTTGGATACATTCAAAATACCATATAAAAAGTATCAATAACCGATATTTTATCACTTATACATTAGAAATTTAATTTAAAATTTAAAAAAATTAAAAATTACTTTAAAAATGTTAACTTATACATTAAAAATTTATTGGAAATGGTATAGTCTAAAACATTTAAGTTTTCTCTCATTTAAAACTGTAAATTAATGCGAATTGAAGTCTTAAGTATTGGATACTGCATTTTGGCTAATTAAAAATGCATATAATTTAATTACCACCAATAAAGAAATAAAGATGACTTATTAATTTTAAATTATTCTCTAAAAAAAACCAATAATATTTCCTCTTTTTGTTATAGATTATCACGAACTTCTCTCCTGTTTGTTATGTCCACATTTCTGTAAGTATTCTTCACATTGTTACAAAATGCTTTAAAAAAAAAAGTTATATCAATCTATAGAAATTAAACTTTTGTTACACGTATATAATGAAAACTTACATATTTTTAATAAAAAAGATAATTTAATATTTACATGGATTTTTATTAATGGTTTAACATGTTTTTAACTATTACAAGAATTGAAAAAAAAAACTCTCTTAATGGCCACTATCTTACATTTTTTTATAATGTATTTAAACTAACATAATATATATATATTAATTACATGCATTAAAATTTGTATACCCTATTATAATGTGTGCTAATATTTTAATTTTTTTATTCATTACAGCCTTGTTGTACTTTTTATTTCAACTACAGTTCTCTTGTATCGAATACATTTACTTCACCAAAAGCTTTTAGTCAAAGACGATTTATACATAGGCATTCCAAGGTAATTATTTTGCAACTACTTAAATTGAAAACACATTTCTTTGAACTCAAATGTATAATATTTTTTAAAAAATTTTATGAAATGAAAAAAAGTTTACTCACTTTCAGCTTTGAAAGAATTCCAGATCTCCTTGTAACAGATTTTTCTAGTGTAGTTAGAAATTTAGAAGAAAGAATACAAAGTTTATCTGAGGTACGTATTTTCCCTTCATTCTTTTATAAAAATTTATTATTAAAATTAATTAATTTCTTTCAATTAAAATTTCATATTTACACAAATATTTATTTGCTATAGTGTTAACTAAATAAAAAAAAAATCGTACATTTCCAATTAAAAAAAATATTAAATATTTTAGAATTTGTTGACTCATTAAACTGTAATTATTAATTTAGTAAAAAATGGCCACTAATAACAATACATATCATCATCATTGGCACAACAGCCCCATGGTAGGCCAAGGCAGATGTTTTCTTTTTACAGGGTAGGATTGTCAGCCCAATGCTCTACAGCCATATTAGACTGGGACCTACTGTTTAAAGTGGATTCTGAACCACTACAAATATCCATGGCACTGAGCTATAAATATGTATACATAATATAATCCGCCCAATATTTAAAAATTTAGAATTTATTTTAAAAACAAAATGCATAACAGCAATTTAAAAAAATCTATAGAATTCCAAACATTTTTCCGCTCTCGAAAATTCTCATTTTCATTTAGAAAGAAAATGTATTTGTTTTCACCAAATGATCTTTTATGAACAATTTAACGCATTTAATTATAAGCTCGTGAAAAAATTAAAAATAATCAATAAGAAATGTTAAAGTCATTCCAAGACATGAAAAACCCTGCTCCTGCAAATAATACCCATAATTTTATTAGTTAAAAAAAAAAAAAAAAACCACCTCCTTCAGTAGGCTATTAGCATTTCTATTAAGTTTGTATTTTAAAAAAAAAAAAAAAAAGAAAATAATAATAATAATACTCATCTTTAAAGTTGTATAATTCTTGTATATTCATTGATAACTTTTTGAATTTATTTTAATTTTCAAATACTTCAATTTCTGTAAGAATTTAATAAATAAATTTAAATTATGCTGATTGTTATAACAAGAAATCTATGGTTATGATTAAATATGGATATAATCATTATAAAACTTGAAAATAAGAAAATTTTGAATTTTATAAAACATTTTACTTCAAGCAACTATTTGAAGTTTATTATTAATGATTAATATTACAATTATGTTATGCATGTAAATAACAGATGATATCAATATTTTATTCATCTTACAGGTCCGGTCAACCTTGGAAAAATTAATAACGATGTCCAACAATGCTCACCAAGTGCCTCGATCTATTCCTCAGCATGTTACATGAACAGAGAAATTAGCAAAAATCTGAAGCTTGGTATACCAACAGAGCAACTATTTTTCAGGGATACACAGGCCTATTTTTGCTCTTCAGAGAGAAGAAACTGCCTGTATTGGATACAAAAAGACTTCTGGACCTTTTGAACACTTCACAAAGGCCATATTGCTGCACCACAGAAAAGCAGGACTTCAATGTGGATGTGCATTAGATGTTTGTTTTTTGCCTTATTTTTAGTACATGTTTGAATATTTGGAATAGCATAATTTAAAAAAGAATGTGTTTTGTTGTTTTTTCCAATAAAAGAATATGTTTGAGTTACATTCTTCATTTGTAATGGCTACTTTGCTCATTTTTGAGTTTGCATTTAAATGAAACTTTGATAAAATAAATTGTCTAAAATCTACTAACTTTAAAAGACAAACTACTGAATAATAATTCTATGTCGAATGAAATAAGAATTTTTTTTGAATATGATAAATAAAAATGCATCAAATATAAATAAAACATTTAACATTTTTTTTACCCCGTCTTTCAAATGTTTAGTAGTAGGGCTGCTCATTTATAGGCAAAATTGGCCTGGATTCAAGTATAATCAAAACGTAAATGAAAAATAACTTGATACAAATCAATTTCTCACAAATAGCCCATTAGCCAATAAGTATGGTACATGCATTACATATTTTTTTTTAATATTCTAGGGGAGGGGGGAAATATCTTTAATTTTACCAGCCAATAATTCTGAAATGAGATCTCGGATAAGTTATCAGTAAAAAAATTTTAGAATGCATACAGGTATAAAAAAAGTTTTTTTTGTACATATATATAAAAAAAAAAAATTTTTTTTTGTACAGACTAATAGAGGAACTTAATTATATATGAAATTAATTATTGCATTTACAATTAATTATTTGCTTGGCTAATAGATCAAATCAAATTGAAAAAGGTATTAAAGCAATGGTGGCCAATCAAAACTTAAAAATTAAATTAAGGCAGCTTAAAAAGATAAACATAATAACAAGTATCCCAACATAGCTTCTTTGATGAGAAAATCTATGCATGTTAATAATCATACACTTTTATAAATGAAATGAGTGCATCTACCACACACATTAATTTTTATGTTTATAGATTTAATTGTACAGTTGTACATAAGACATCAGAAGTTCTTGCACAGCTCTTTATAAGACTAACTCAAAAATTTGCCAGTTATCTAGTCAAAAATCATACACCATCTTAAAGCAGCTCGTCCATTTCAGATATTTAGATTCAAATTTATAGTGATGCATATTGTAATTTTCCCGACAAAATTAATAATTAAACATAACATCCCCCCACCCCAATATTACATGGGAGAAAAATATTTTGATGCACTCTTTATAATTTGATTTTATATTTTCAGAATACTCTACATAGAAAGGAACATTCTTTCTAAAACAAATTTCTATGCCTATATGATACCAATACATACATTTAAAATTTCTTATGTGATGCTATTTGTATATTGCTACCAAATGATTTTTAGCACTTTATAATGTATATATTAAAGAAGGAAAAATTTTAAGTTCATGCCAATTTTTAATACGCTTTTTTTATTAGCTTCACCTGTATGTTTGTATGTAACTCACTTTTGGGCTCGATTTTGGGACTGATGGCGCCATCTACTGGCGAGTCAGTCATGTAAACTTAGCGGATAATCAATACCTACCTATTTTGTATATTAAAAATAAATTTTGTTTAATCTCAATTCCTAAAAATAATTGTTTTTGTTTTATTTAAAAGCTTTTATCTTAAAATTTTTCATTTTAACTCGAGCACCTCACGTTAGAACAGTAACCTTTTATTTTTTTTTTGGGCATCGCCATCAACGGACTCTTATTTATTTTGTTTAATCTCAATTCCCTGTTTTTATAGCTTTAGCTTTTTCGATCTCCTGCTTTAATTGTTGCCAACGGACTCAATTGTACCGATAGCTTTAGATGTTTTCTAAATGTTTTTTTTTAAATTCATTTATTTATTTTTAATTATTCTTATTCATTAATTTAAGAAACTACAATTTATGCTAATGTTTTAATTAATTTAAGATGTGGAGGGTTTGTGATGCTTAAAACCACCAAGGAACTCCGTAACCGGTATGCATGTTGTCCAGCTGTCTTTCACCCCAGGTAGAAATTCAGTAATATCCGCGATCGAATTGCGCTCTTCCTATTGCCGACAATTTCGGTGGCTAAAAAGAGGCGGATCTCAAAGGCATAGGAGTGCGATCATGTCAAATTACGCTCTTCCTATTGGGCGAAAATTTCGGTGGGTAAAAAGTATGTAAAGGTAAAAAAAAAAAAAAAAAAAAAACCCCGCTTTTAGAGTTAATCAGACGAAAAAGTAAAAAAAAATTCAATAGTTTAAGAAAACTAAAAAATACGCTTTTATAGTTAATCAATAGCAGATATAATGCTACAGAGGTGAACATAATGAATCAATTCTTACAGACTAATATATATACAATATACTTAGAAAATGCAATAGATTTTTTTTTGTTTTTTCTTACTTTTCATATATAACTTTGAAAAGTATACTAGTTAACGTTAACATTATGAATTTACAAAAATAGAATTTTATAAACAATAAGTTCAACATTTAATTTAATTCATAATACAATATTTTCAAGCATTTTTTTCCTATTAAATAATATATTAAGTTTCATTTATTTTAATGACTTAATAATAATACAAAAAGAAACATTAATAGTACAAATAAATATAGAATTCAAAGAATTTTTTTTCTCCTTTTGGTTTTAAAAATTCACAATTTATTCAATTACTTGTTTTTTATTCAAAACCTGAAAATAAGAAAAAAAGCACTGAAGGTTTTTTTTTAAAAAAACAAGAGTTTAATGAAATAATATGAAAATACAAGGTCCTTGAAAAGTAAAATATTTAGCGTCTGTATGGATGATAACCTTGGCCTCTACTTGCTGCAGCAGGCGCTTGGTATCCTGGTCCTAGGAGAAAAAAAGAAATTCTTATCAATTTTAAATTCAACCAAAAAAATGGTTTAAAAAAAAAAAAAACAATTTTTTTTTTTTTCACCTTCTTAAAAAGTAAAAATTTTACACTTTCAATTCTTTCACATGATTAAATATCACAATAACACATGTTTTATTCAGTTTATTTATTAACAATACATAAGTATCAAGGGCTTCTTTTTAACTTAAAATTAAAATAGAATAAACCTAGAAAAAAACTATTATTACTTTCAATTAAATAAATATAAGTATTGAAATGTGATAAATATTTGCTTGCTCACAACAAACATTTAAATGTCAAGAATCATCAATTTCAGAGTGTTTGTAGGAGTTCTTTTTCATATGATGTACAAACCTAAATCTTTCTTTTATGCGATAAGATACCTTAAAAATTGCATACAAAAAGAACAATTGACTTGATGGGAAAATCATTACAATCATTTATTTTATTAAGATGATTTTTTTTTCATGTAAGACACACATACATATAAAGAATTCCACTAAGTTAAAAAGGAAAACATTTGATTTTTGCCATTTAAAAATTCAATAAAATTTTTCATCATCTGTTTTTGACAATAATTGCAATAATTCTCTGCATGATGACATCATTAAACTTAATGTGGAAAAAAAAAAAATGTAAACAGCTTTTTTATTCTCAGTTATGTAAATCTAAGAAATTCCTAATAAATGAAATTAATAAGAATCAACTAAGTTGAACAAAAGGGGAGGGAGGGTGCTTTTATTCAATATGAGAAATTATAATTTTTATATTACTTTTTTCCAACTCAAGACTTTGGAATGCTCATGTTAAAAGTAAATAAATAATGCCTTCCGAAAATTATATTTCTGAAATTTCTCTGATTAAAAAATAGTTGGATTTTATTGTGATTTTAAAGTAGAACAAAAAAATCATAAATGTGATATTATAAATGGAATTAAAATCTTAAATATTTTAGATATTAAATCTACAACTTTTCAATAAAAAAAATTTACAAATTTTCTTTTTCATTTACTTAATTGAATAATTTATTAGAATAAATATAGTTTTTTAACAATTAAATTCATTGTGCATCAACAGCTCGAAAATCACTGCTTAAAAAGAATAATACATTGAGCCATATCTAATAAATACTTAATTTCAATCCATGAATCTGTTAGCAAGGATTGAAAAAAATGGCACTGATAATTTGTATCACTCGTGTCTTTAATTCTTCAATGCTTGGCATTAGTAAGTCCTTCAAATGCTCCACACAAAAAAATCAAGAAAAGTTAAATCTCAAAATTGAAATGCCCATAATAGAATCCCAACTCACCCATTCCATTAATTTATCAGGGAATTTCTTGTTTAGATAATCTTAAGCATGTTTACTCCAATGCGGAGGAGCAAAGAACATTTGTGTATAAATATAAAATTTGGAAAATCAAAGAGGAAAAGAACCTGTGATATGATCAGCCATTAAACTAATGATGATTCAGCTATACAATGTGGATTTTCATAGCTTACAAAGCATATGGGGGGAAAGATAAGGATATTCCCAAATCTTTTGAAGGACCACATTCATTACAATAATATTTTTATTTGTTCTGTAAAAGTAACTCAGATTTACAATTCACAGGCTTTTTCATGAAGTTTCACAAAATAAGTTCATGGCTTTTCACCATATCCTCATATTGTGTCTATAAAATCTTGTCATATGAATAAAAGTTGCTGTCAGTAAAAATGATACATCATAGAAACTCAACATATCTGTTGATACATATTAATAACAAATTCGCTATAGCAATGCATTAAGTCGTATAGCTTGAAATAACTGTGCTTTGTTGATTTGGAAGTGAAATCTCTTCAAGTAATATATGTGAAAATTCATTTAAATTTTTCAGCAATTCAATTTTTTCAGGTTTTTTTAATGCTTATTTATATCAACATGAAAATACTGTAATTGTAAACTGGAATCTAATTCATGAAAAAGCTTGTTGATTGTAAATTTATGTTAATTTTATAAAAATAAAAATGAATATTATTCATCAAAAGAATTATAAATGTTAAGAAAACTTGGTACTCATACCATTTTCAGATATTTGGTCTTTTTGAAATGTGCTTCCAAAAGATTTGGTTGGTCCGAATGCAGGTGCATTTTGGGGATATGCATTAACAGCTGCAATAAAATAGAAAAATGTTTTATGCATGCATATGCAGTGTTAAATCTTATTTTTAACAAATTTCTTTTAATATTGAATAACAGTAACTAGAATGCACAACTACACGATTTTGAAAGTTTAAAAAACTGCAAGTAAATATGACATCAATGCCTTAAAAATTTTCTTTTTCATAATTACATTCATATTAACTGATATTCTTTTCTATGAAGCATGATTAATATTACCAGATGTTTATGTGCTTCATACATAAATATTTCACTTAATTCAGGAAAATTTCTTAATGCACTAGGTTTCTGAAATATATAATCAAAAATTGAAAAAAAAAAATTGTTTTCTAAACATTAAAACTGTTTAGAAAGCTTGCCTGAACTGAATTCAAGATGTAGTATAGATTAGGTTGATATTAAAAGCATTAATGTAATTTGAAGAAATAAATACTGATACCATCAAGTATTTACATATGAAGAGCAACTCTTCTGTAATTTTTCCTGATATCTTTGAAAATTCATTATGGATTGATATCTAAAGAAAATTGACATTTCACTATAAGGTAAAGCTTGATGAAGAAATGCCAAACAGCTGGAATGATAATGACTGTGATGGCAGTATAGATGCAAGCTTATATAAAGAGGCAACCAGGCCTTTGTTTATATAAGACAGAAAATGTAAGTCTAAAGAAAGCAACATCATTTAATTAAAAATAACGTAAATGAATTTATTAATAATCTCTATGATGTTAAGATAAATACAAACCTAACCATTTACTAAATATTGATGAAAGAGGGATTGCAACAGCTTTATAAAGTATTTACACAAATCAGAAAGAAACAAGCAATGTTTGGAGAATGCAGAGAATCAGTTGCATTTTGTGGATTTATGTCTGAAACTGGGTATATACATATATCAATATATGAAACTGATATATAGATATATCAATATTTGATATATCTATATATATTTAATACTATGCAATTGATTGAAATTGGGAATCTTACCATCTTGTGCATTAGTTGAAGTGGCAGCAGCTGTTGCAGGATAATTTGCTGCTTGCGGTTGAGAATAAGCAGTTGGAACAGCCTGTGCATAATTACCTGCAGGTTGTTGAGTGTAGCCATAACCTTTAAAACAGAATTTTAACATCTTAATTTTAATTTGATATTATAAAAATACATCACTAAACATTTTTTATAAAAAATTTAATAAAACTATTAATAAGCTCAAATTCAATAAAGTCTGTTTATAATTATTATTCTGATCATAAATTTATCTTATTTATTAATCATTAGATAAGTGTATGAATATAATATTTAAATGCCTTCCTTGATATCTTAAAAACGGGTTCCCATTTTCGTTAGCATGAAGCAGGGGTGGGGATCCATAAAACAGTCAAATAAAGGCAAAAATCAATCATCTACAATTTTTTAAATAGTTTTAGTTAAGAGGTAATGAATGTCAAATAAGTCATTTAGACTAAACAATCTAATCTGCAACTCAACATAAAAATTTAAATTTTCTTAATACACTGATACATTTATTTTTATAATTAATTCTTAAAAATATACACAAAATAAACAAATTAATGAAGTTTTTATTCCATTTAAATTATAAGTTAATTTTTTATTATATTTGACAATAAAAATTTCTTCATTTGCACATGAAGTCAATAAAATCTGACAGAAAACAAACAAAAAAAATTGAATGCATTTTATTTTTTTATTAATGCAATGACCAGAGCAGAATCATTTACACTTATACTCCCAACATAGAATCAAATTTAATATGATACATATATATATATATACTGTAACATCGATTAAAATAGTTTCACTAACTTGAAAACAATCATAATCTATTATAAAACAATATACCATAATTGGGATAAGCAGACTGTGCAGGAAACTGAGAAGACGGTGCCATTGTGTTGTAGGGCACAGTTGGATATGAATTTCCACCCATAGCATTGTAGCCTTGATAATTACCGTATCCTTGTCCTAGAAATATAAAAATACTTATAATTCATATAAATTTATATTTTTTCATGCACTGTAATTCATGTTTTTCTTCCTTTTTACACTTTACAAATTCTAATAAATGCCCTAGAATGCACTTTATTTAATAAATGCACTTTATCACTGACACAGAATTAATAGAATATTATTCTCTTATATCATATTTCATCATGCCTATATGCGCTTACGCAATTAATCATACACATTTTTCCTTTTTCTATGCCCAACTATCTAGAGAAAATATAAATCAAAAATATTCTTCTTTTATAGTAAGAATTGAGCTTCTCATGGCCTTTATATCCAAGAGGTTTCAAAATTATAGAAAATTGTAACTTTCAACAGAACCATTAGATCAAATGAAATAATTTAAAGAAAATAATTTTATCTAAAGAAATCTAAAAATCAAATCTAAAGAAAATAATTTTATACACACCCATTAAAATTTAGTATTAAATCTAAGAAAAAAATTAAAATATTGCCTTGCATACCATATGGCTGAGCATTTTGATTCCATCCAGGTTGATATCCAGGTACAGGTCCAGGTCCATAACCTCCTTGTCTCATCATACCATTTTGATTCATTCCATATGGTTGACCAGGTACACGTCTTTGGTTATTTTCTCTTGGCTCTGCTTTTTTACATTCAACCTTAAAAAGAATAAAAATGAATTTTACAAAAAAATTTACATAATAAGCTGTATATTCAAAATAAATTATTAATAATACCAATTGTTTAGCAACAAATAGAATTTAACTTCAATAGCAATAGCAATTAGGTAGTTTGACTTTTTTTTTTTTTTTTACCTTCAAACCTTTTTACTCATACTTGATATTTATTCAAACATTTTACTTAAAATAAAAAGTGATAAATAAAGAAAATTACAGACAGATTATAATTTTTACATAAATTATAAATCTTTGTGGAGTCAGATTATTTTTTCTTAACTGAACTATTCAGACAGACTTGTCTGTTTTACCAAATGGATGCATGTTTTGTATATTTTTACCAAATAAATGCATGTATTTAATCAACTAAGAATGTAAAAAAATCTTGTATAAGATAACATAAAAATTTTAAGTTCATATACACATAATTTTACAATATTAATTATTAGAACTTTATAAAAAGCACTATTACTACTGCAATCAAAAAAAGTATTGAAATTATTCTTTTCAAATAAGTAAAAGCGAGAAATCACTTCCACCATTATTTCAGACGGTTATTAATATGTAGAAATAAACTATATTTATTTTTCTTCAGTTTGCGAATAAATTAATTTAAAGAATTTTTCTTTGACAATTACTCAAAATTATAAAACACAAAACTTTATTTTATGATGGAATTTCATTTAAAATATTTTCAATGATAATTTATGAAAGTGCAAGAGATTAAAAAAATTTTTTTTTTTAGTAACATAAGATGTTTAAGGAGAACATAGAAGATGAGCTAAGTTCAGATATGGTGCTTAGTAATTGATCATTGATTAACAATTAGAGTAGTTATTGATAAGAACCAAATGATATAGAAATTTGATCAAATAATTCTTTCTTTTCTTTTTCTCAATAATATTGTCCAAGATGTTTTTTTCTGTTAAAGTCTTTCTTTCTAAAATAAATTATTATACCAGAGATTAAGTATGAACTATACATTTGAACATTCACTAGTTTCTTTTCCATTGAGCTGTGAAATAGCTTACTACAGAAAAAGACTATTGAATGGCGAAACAAAACCAACAGAAACACATTATAAGTCAAAAATTGAAGAAATGTTTTTCTCTTAAATTTTTACAAACAAACTAAATTCTTTAACAAAGAATATTACTTAATTTTTTTTATAGTGCTTTACAAAACAATTAATAGAAAATAATCTGGATTGTGGCAAGATAATTCATGCATTTTACATTATGTTAATGTACACGCACACAGGAAAAAATAAATTAGCATCTAAATTAACTTTCTTTTTTAACTAGCCCCATAAATTCTTTTTAAAAATATACATTTTAAATCATTAAAAAAAAAAACTTGGAATATAACTTAATGAAAAGCGAAAGACCATTTTGAAAACATAAAATATTAATAAGCACAATTATGTATTAATTATTATTTTTATACAAAATGTTAAGCAGTTAACAGTAATATCAAAAAAATTATTTAATAAATATACATTAATTACATACCTTATATTTAAAAAATTATTTTGCATAAAAAACATATTTAGTTCCACAAACATAATTCATTAAGTATTCTAAGAAAAATCTAATAATAATTTCCTCCTTAAAGCAACACCATTGGATTTCAAATCAAGCAAGAACTTTTCTTAGACATTTATGTCTGAAGTACTTATTAGTTAAAAAGTAAATATTTGTTAACACATAAACATCCATCTAAGTTTTATAATACTGCATATATTTGTAAATATATTTAATTTTAACTAGAAGATATGATACTATGCAAAATATTAAAGTATAGTTGACAGAAAAACACATAATTAGACGACTAATTGAATATGCATATAAATGCTAAGAGATAAAAATATCAATTCACATGTTTTTTTTTTTAATTTTTAGATAGCTTATATATATATACATCAATTATTCCAAACATTTAGCCTAATAATCCAGAATATTTATAAATAGCATTTGCTTTCAGTAAGTTACAAGGGATTTATAAAAAGATACACAAGCTTAAAATCTAAAAATAAATTTAATTAGTGCAATATAATCAAACAGGGCTGTAACAAAAAGAAACATGCAGAAAATATTTATTCATAGTCTGTAGATAACACAAAATTTCCATCTCTGTAAATTAGATGCTCCCTTCCCATTTTTACACCTAAATAACATAAAATTTTATAGAAAGTGTCATTTGCTCTGCTTAACAGGTTGTACTTTATCACTGCCAACAAAAAAGCATATGAAATTAAGAGTTTTTACTTGAGAGACTGAGAAGTAAACATCTTTTATATATATAAGATATATTTTAGAAATATGAAATTTAAGGATGGGTAACAGAAATCTGTGGACAGATAGCTTCACATTTTCAGAAGTTTTCACGGATCACAATCACTTTTGGTCTAATTATAACTGACAAACTCATTGTGCATACTGAATGCAATGCAGTCCATTCCAAATAATCCTGAACATTTCAAAGCACTCAGCAACAAATTTTTTACAGTTAATTTTATTACAACATCTATTAGAACTGATTTGGAGGGCAGTAGCTCCCATAGTAGCCACTTCTATATAAGTGAAATTTGTATATGTAACCTACAGTAATCACTTTTATAATCAATGAGAAAAAACTCCCATACACTTTTGCAATTATCATTAGAGTTTCACATAAGTAGTATCGTTGGAAATGATTTGAACGTAGCTTGAACTTATGGTATAATGCAGTTGATTAGCAGGCTTAATTAATCAAGTCAAAATTTCTCCATTAAATGAGATATTTTAGGAACAATCGAATCATCAAGTGAAAAATAGCATACATACCAATTTTTGTGATTTAATTTCCATAACTTAAAATTACAGAAAAGGGAAGGAGGATATATAATATTACCATCATTTCATTCATTAACTGAATAATACACCAGTCTTCTTGTTGTGATTACATAGAAAAAAGCAAAATAAAATAACTAATATATTAATAATTACAAATTTTTATTATTTTATTGCAATTAGTCAATAAAATCATATCCCCCTCCAATGATTAAGCAAGAAAAGCTAAAATGCTTTATAAGATCATTCAATAAAATTTAATTAAATCCAGTTTCAACCCTTTTTATTTATTATTTTAGTTGCTCTCTATGTATTTATTTATCAAATGCTTAATTAATATTTGTGTCTATGGTCTTTTATGTATTCCTGATTATATGATTTTACTTATTTTTGTAAAAGATTTCAAATAGGAAAATAAACTTTTTTTTATATTGTGTAGTGATATAAGATTTTATAAAATATATTTTAACTGCTTTGAGTTTTCTTTTGAAATATTTCTAAATTCCAATTTTGAAAAATGTCTTAAGATAAATTAAAATAATAAGTTTTAATCAAATTAACTTGTATGATGCCTTGCCATGTATGCTAGTTGACATTAAAATATAATATATTTTAAATATATACGGGAAGAATTTCTAAATTTAATATTAGATAGATGCAATTTAATATTTTAAAATAAAAAAAAAACATGAAGCATAATTTTTTAATTGTGAAAGTAAAATATTTTATTTTAGGGGAGAATATGCCTTGAATGTTATTGTTGAAAAGAGTTTTTAGTTAACACATTAAGCTTTTGAAGCACTACATTATCTGAAAACTCTGAATATTAACACCAGGGATAAAAATAATAAATCTGTAAGCTGTAAAAATTCTATATTAGAAATGAATTCCTCAGAACTTTAGGGATAAAAATCAAACTGTGATGGCATTAAAGATCAAAATTGGTGCACTAAATAGGTATCTTAATTTTAAAGTGACCCATAAGCACTGTAGTCATGCTCAATGCTGAAAGTTTTAATGGATACTATGCATTGACAATTATTGGGAAAGGAGAGCTTTTCAATAAAGATCGAATAATATTTTTTTAACTTCTTCCATGACAAAAAGAATTTTTTTTACCATTTTTTAGAAAATTATTTTTCTTGTAATATTCACTTATAAAATTGAATTTATTTCTTGGATATCTTTATTTTTCATTGGATGACAAATGATATTTTGATTGTATGAAGAGTAATTAAATAGGAAAGTACATTTTTTTTAAGCTAAACGGTTTCAGCTAAATTTTTTTAAAAATACAAAGAATATTTATCCATTTAAGAATTAGATCCATTTTAAGTATTTTACATAATGTACATTTGAAATAATTTTAAAATTTTGTAAAACTTGAACATACATTAGAATTTTGATAAATTTTATTAATTATATTTTATTCACAATTTCTGGAGATATTGTGTTACATTTAATAAAAATACTTTTCATTTCTAAATAATTAGAACTACATTTTATAGTAAATAAATATATGTTATTACTTTAGTTGTTGATTTATTTTTCTTTTTAATGTTTCAATTATTATATTTTAGCAAATATTCAAAACTGAACTAAATAAAAATGGTGAGCAATCTGCAGCAGCTTAGAGAGCCACATGCATATCTGTCTGTGCTTAAATCCAACTTAGGAAAACAGTTTATTTTTATATTAAATTTGAAACAAAAATTGTCTGAAGCCAAAACCATTAAACAGATTATTGTAATATTTTATACACCAATAAAAATTAAAATCTTATCTAATCTAAAATCTATATAAATCATGATACATGAAAAAATAGTTTATTTGATTATTTTTTATAAAAACATATATTCACATTCAAATGAAATCAAATGCACATAAATATAAATTTAATTTATAATTATAATCTGCTAATTATATTACCATATTGAAGTCATATAATAAATTATATAAACTATGAATATAAAATAATAAAAGTTAAATGTCTATTAATATTTCATAGACTAACTTAAAATCTATCATTAAAAACCCCTTAAATTTACATCTTAATGGTTGATGATATTAGAAAACCAATTACATAAAATTTTTAGTATGTTGTAAATCAGTTCTTTTCATAATGATATTTAATATTGAATGCTCAAGAATATTCACAAAATTGTTTCAAATTTGGAACAAAATTGCCTTTCGAACTGCTGCATAACCTAAAACATATATATATATATTAATTAGAACACAAGATATTGTTCATTAAACAGAAGTTTCACTTGACATCATGCAAAGTCAATTTTCATAAAAACTTTTAAGCAGATCTGTACAAAAAAAAAATTTTTACTAATTTTATAATGCTGAATCAATTTTGTAAAAAATCTTGTTTCTCAATGGAAAATTTTCTAGTAATTAACAATGTTGTTGTTGTTGTTTCTTATCCCACTTGGCTGGCCAAGCCCACGAGCCCATATGGACTCATGATTGAAGAGGAAGGAAGCAGCTTCTGTTGTGATGGAGCACCCGTAGGTAGAAGCCTGACTTTTGCTCCGTGACGCTCTTACAGTCATAGAAGACCGGGACCTACGGCTTAAAGTGGATTCTGAACCACTACAAACATCCATGGCACCGCCGGGATTCAAACCCGAAACCTGTGGCACCGAGCGCCAGACACTCGGCCATTCAGGTCCCATTAACAATGTAAATATAATTAATCAAATGCATTGCACCATAAGTTAGTTCCCTTCAAGCCATTTATAATGATAAGATATGTGAAGATCTAATGATAAACTACAAGTTATTAAAGGTGTCCTTTTCTTTCTTTTCGTTCAACTGTATAACCAAAAGGGTTCAGTAAAGTAAACAGTCTAATCACTTAAGTTCTAACTTCCCCTTATTATATATTATACTGTTTAATTATTTCTGCTTCTATTCCAAATAATTTTTTTTTCGATATGTCATTTTTTTCATCTGTTTCACCCACCCCCCTCTTCGTTTCAATTACTGTATTTTGATGATATTATTTTTTGCAACAGTTACACATCAATTTTTAAGACAAATCACTTATAAACCGAGAATGAAAGTTTAGACAGCAATCTTAAAAAATGTAAAATTTAAGCAATACGCAAAACTTATTTAAAATCTATCAAACAATAAAATAATTATTTGACAAAAAAACATTTAATAAATAATTCCAACGGAATTATTATGATTGGATAAAATCTTTTGTAACTGTTCAATGAAAAACAACAAATATTTTGATATCTTCATAATGATTAATACAATTAGGAAAAAGAAAGAAAAATCAATAGCTGATAAATAAAGTGAAAATTTTGAAATCACTTAATTAAAATCAAAACATACGATTAATGTTATTATAAATTAATATTAATGTTAAAATATATATAAAAAATCTTCTTACTATACATAAAAATAACAGCAAATATCAATTTTACACAATAAAGAACTTAAATGGATTAGAAATATATTGTTAAAAGAACATGAAAATAAATTTCTTTCTATTATATAAAATAACCAAAAAAATATGCCAATCTGAATTCATTTCGCATAATTTGTTCATTTTCTTAATCTTTTATCTCAATGTTTGAATAATAATGATAAATTGTGCATAAGATTCAAGAATTTCAAGTCAAGCAAATCTGTTTGCAAAAATCCTAACACAGTCTTAGAATTTTTAATAAAATACTTATTTCATGAATTTAAAAATCCGCATTTTCTTAACATTTTACTTATATGTAAGTTTGATCATTATAGATATTTGTAACATCCTTAGTAATTTTAAGAAATTTTTGATTTATATACACATATGAAGACAGCAGCTGTGTAAGTATCCAATTTGACTGAGGACCATGAAAGAACACACAAATTTTAAAATTATATATATCATATATGCTTACATATATAAATATACCCAGATCTCCTTTTATGCAAATTTTTTTATGTGACCTTTATTTACTTTTAATATACCAACCCAGAGTAACTGGAGATAAATCTATAATTAAAAAAAAAGGCAATTTATGAATCTGAGAATTTTACTTTAAAGATCTTAAACTAGTTAGTAATTTAGGCAACTATTTATCCTAATTCGGTCTTGAAGATGAATGTGCTTGGAATATTTCATATAGTTCTGTTTATGTACAATTTTTAGGAACATATCTATTGCATAGCTGTCAATATTAGGGAATGAAAATTAGAAGATTTTAGTGAATAAATTTCAAGACAAAATAAAAATTTATGTAGGGAGTTTTTAATTAAATATCAATTTTACAAAATAAGCACAATTATACTAAAAATAAACAAATTATAAGGAATAAAATAAAAGGTTAAAAATTGATTTAGAACTTACCAATACAAATATTAACATTTCTCTAGAGTGAACGTTTAAAGTATGCATTTTCTCATATAAAATTCTTGATAAATAATTAAAATACATCTTTTGTTAATTATAGTTCTTATTTTTCTTGAATAAATAAAAAGGTTTACCATACTGCTATGCTTTGATATGTTACATGTAAATGCATTAAAAAAAACATGAAAAATGGTGGTAATACAGTTTATTTTTACCTGTTAGAAAAAAAATTACTAATGTATTTATAATTAATTGCCCTAGGTTTCTACCAGTACAACCCCCCTTTAAAAGCGAGTGAGATAACAAACTGCTTGTAATTTCTTTAGTGTTGTAGTTACAATATGTAACAACGATCAGGTGCAAATTTTGGTTGTTGCAATAGAAAATGATTGATCCTTCAATCAAGTAACAATGTCAGATTTAGAATCATTAACCATTAATTACTTAATGGCTGTTGTTTTAGCTCCACCTGGGACATAATGTTCTGTTCCGCATTTTAGAAACATTTTTTTAAATACCTATATGGTAGATACTAGTTATAGGCAAATTATATTTGACTATAAATGAGGTAAACAAACATTCACAGAAAATAATGCTGTTATCTTCAAGACAAAATCTAAATAAATCATTTATTATTATTATTATTTTACTTTTTCCAATATGTTATTGGACTTGGTATGAGTAATTATATCTCTGCTTCCGCAATGAGCTGTATTAATGTCGGTACACGAACCGTACAAAAAGCATAATAATGCACCTTCCCTGGACTTACTGTAATTATGTAAGAAAATTCCTTTACATAGCACTCTAAGCTGAGTGAGGTACTGTTTTTTTTTAAATTTATTTAGCACACATTGTTAAACATAAAATCTAGACATGTTTTGTTCCTACCTCACATGAGCCATTACTCAGTTCCGAGATTTTCTTTCCTTCTTTTGCAAACTACCATGCGCCATTTCAAAGATAGACATAATGCTAAGTTTTGAGATGATATATTTTCTACTTATAGATTGTTTTTTATTTATTTTTTTCATTTGTGATGGATTATTTTACCATTTTATAGATAGGGATTTTCTTCAAAATTCTGCTATTTCCTGTACAAAAATCTCTTTCTAGAAAGTTTGAATGAAAGGGTCAAAAGTCAGGTTTTCATGGTTTGGTTTGTCGCTCTATGGTCATCTTGTGCACAATTTAGGCTATACAGACAGGAACCTACAGTTTAAAGTGGATTCCGAACCACTGCAAACATCCATGCCACAGTCAGGATTCGAACCTGTCAAAAGTCAGGAGTGTTGGCATGTCTGCCATTGTATAAAAAGTTTAGGTATATAACGAATAATAGAAAGTATATGAAATGTGGATATTTAGTATTTGGATTGATTACTGTAGTATCCAAATGCAAAAGTAATTATTTCTATTGCCCTTACTTTTAAATATTTAAGCCCGAAATTTCTTTCTTGGAAATATATATTAATCCATCCAAGCATTATCATTAAGCTAACAAAAATAGAAATGTGCAATAAAAATTAGCAATTTAATATAAAAAACTGGAAAAAATAATTTTTCATTAAAATTTATTTTAACTTTTCAAGTAATAAAATATAAATTAATCATAAGAAAACTTGTTTTCATCGCTTATTTTACAACATTACAGCAGCTTATTATTTATTTACTATGTTTTAAAAAAATTGCTAAATAAACGCATAAGCTTTGACACTTTAATGATCCTGAATTACTTTAAAATTAAAATATAAAAATTAGAAAAGGCAATAGAAAACAAGTGACCTTAAGTTAAAAATACCATACATAAACTTTTCATGTTTACTTTTTAAATTTGAAAACATTTATCCATTAAAACTTGGACAACACTCTCAGCTTTCACACATAATTTTTTTTAATTTAAAATAAAACAAGAGACAAATAAATATATATTAAATAAACACTACACCTGCTTCCCGTTGATGTTCACAAAACGCTGAGCACATGCTTGATCAATGCTGTCTTCAAGTTCAAAAGATAAAAATCCAAAGCCTAATTTTAAATGAAGCATAATCTTACATCTCTACACTATAGCATAAATGGATAAACCAAAGGTGAAAAGGATTATTTTTTATAATTTAAATTAAATCAAACACACTTAAAATAAAATAAATTGCATATAATTTAGAATTAGAAAACAAAATATATCGCATCGATTTTTAAAAAAATAAATCCCTCTTGTATTGATTATATTTTATTCCTTGGAATATTGAAATTTCATGCGATTCGATTAGATGTATGGTATTTTTTATTGAAATATTACTGATCATTATAATTGCCTCAAATTAAGGAATACTTGTATATGTATACTTTTGTTACTTTTTAAAATAAAGTTTTATAAAATTCCATTCTTAAATATAATACCTGTAACATACACTGAAATGGTAAAAGAAAAGGATGTGTTGCAAATATTCTTTAAAAAAAATATTCTACAGCATTTTAAAAATCTAGCTGAACAATTTTTAAGATTATAAATATTCTAAGATACTTAAAGTTGAAGAGTAGCTAGAGTCAACAAATTCATTGTGTGCTGAACCAAATTTAAAGAGCTAATGAATACTGTAGTAGTCCATCAGTATTGATTACTTATCAATATCGCGACAAATGTATCCGAATTAATTAACAAGCAACACATAACATTCACACAGGGAAATATGAGCTCATTACAATTAAATATATCATTTAAACTGGGATGTTTATATGAAAGTCTATTTATAACTAGAGTAAATTGATTCCAAAAAAATGTGGGGTAGAGGAGATGTTTAGTCAGAAAAAGTTTTAGTTCCAAATAGTCTATCTTCAAAGAATATTTGGAATTAAAAGAGAGAATAAGAAGTAACAAGGTTAGACACTTGATATATATTGCTGAAATATAACTAATAGAAATCTTATCTGATAAATACACATCCTGTTTCTATTATTTCAGTATATGTTTTTGCAGTAAAAATTTTTTAAGGACTTCAGACTAAGAAAAAGAAATTACAGCTATCACTAAGTTCAAAAATATTAAAACTATTTTTAAAAAATGAATAAAAATTTAGTTAAAATTTTACAAAACTCTTCTTATATTCTATTATAGCTTCAATTACAGTTTATATTTTCCAATTAATAATGTGACTATATTTTATAAATATAATCTAATAAATACAAATTTTAATCCAACAAATGAACAATGTTTTTCTCTTCCATAATATTCAAAATTTGAAACCATTCTTGGCAAAAAAAAGCTTATGAAATAATTTTTAAAAATTAATAGATTCTATTACTATTCAAGCCAACTGAAATGCCCGTTACAAAATTATTCATATTTTAAAGACAATAATGACATGACTTAAAGAAGAAGACATGAAAGATATTTGATCATCTATACATATTCTCTACTTAAAAAATTCTTAATTCACCAAATGAAATATAAAAGCAAGACATAATCTAATGTTATTTCACACATTTTTTCTGCTCTGTAACAACCCAGCATAATTTCTATCTTAATATCCTATATGTAGTAAATTATAAATTTCTAATGAAAAATACAACAAAATGTAAATAAATTTTTAAACCTTTAGCATAATGCATATCATCAAAAAAATAAACATTTGTTAATCTTTAACAGATAACAGGATTCAAAAATGTTCTCAAATTTTTATAGAAAATATAGTCAATTATAAGGAGCAATAAAAACTGCAAATGAAATAGTAAAATACATTTGATTTCATGTATAATTAAGTATGTGCAGTTTTTCCTTTTAATTTTTTATACAATATAATGAACTGTCAAATGTGCTTTCTTCACCAGAAATAAAAATATTTAATTTTTTTAAAAATACAACACTTTAACATATAGAAATGTTTAATTGCATACTATAAAAAAATTATTACTGATGTTTGCTAGCTAATGTTTCTTCACTATTCAAATTTAATTTTAAAAAAAATGTTGGTGACAATCTTTAGGCTTTAAGAAGCCAAACAATTCATTATGTATTTGAAAGTAAATTTGAATGTGTTATCTTGTTAAGCAAGCCATATTTTTAAATACACACACTAATAATATTAGATAAGCATGAATGAATAATAGATAATCTGTAATAAGGAAAAAACATTGAATCTAATACTTAAATTAAAATCAAATATACAAATTTTAATATTGTTATTGTAGAACCTTGTACAATGGAAAAGATGCTTAAGAAATGTAAATAATAACAAAATGAGTAAATCTGATATTAAAAAAATCTGTTTAAGAATCTAAAATGTAAAATGTACAAGTTTTGGAACTGATGATGCTGCCATTTGAAATAAAAATCTTAATGAATTAACAGCTTGGTTTAACAACAAAACTATACAACATTCTAATGAATAAATTCACTGACAACAATCAATATAAAAAGGAAAAAAAAAACTTTCAAAGCAATTTAAAATAGAAAACTCACTTAACAATTAAAATGAAAACAAAATTTATCTCAATTCAACAGTTCACAAATATTTGCTTATCTCCTCCCCCCTTTCCTCACAAAAAGTTATTAATTCATATTATAAGCATTAAAAAAAAAAAAAAAAAAAAAAAAAAAAAAAAAATCTAACTACAATTTGGCACCAACATTTTTTTAATCAGCTATATTTTTAAGAAGGGATCACCATTTTAGTAAAGGGAATAAGATACAATATATTTAAAATAAGAACATATAAAATCAAGAGATAACTTATACAATTAATAAATTGTAATTATTCAGAAGTAATTTTTTTAATTATCTATCAGGAATTTTTAAAGGTTATTTTTAAAGACATTCTGAAAATTGCTTTTTGAATTTTTTTTATTATTATTATTTAATCTAGAAACCAAGAATTTTAAACTAGTTTTTTTTTAGTTCATAATTTATTACATTTTTGAATATCAACAAAATAATTTTTAGATATATTATAAAATCAGTGAAATTATTCTCATGTCTCATTATATTATAAGTTACAAATTATAATTATTATTTATTTATTAGTGCATAAGTTACAAATTATAATTATTTGTTGAGATAAAAAAGAATGATTAACAATTCAGCGAAATTATGTTTTTTTATTGCCCTATAAATATATTTAGATAGTTAGAAATTAAAACAACAGCTAGATAAAGGTATAACACAAAGCAGTCAAAGAAAAAAAAAGAATTACCTCTGCACTTCTTTGTCTCTTGATCACACATGATTGTAACTTGATTTACCTATGGTAATGAAAACCATTATAAATAATAAAAAAAAAACTGTTTATTGCAAAAATAGAATACAAGACTTCTATATATACTAATATTTTAATTAATAAATTTAATACAAAATAGAATAGTTATCCAAAAAAATGAAACAAATTTACAGAAAACATACAAATTATACAATTTTAAAAAAGCATGCAAATTTTCAATTGTATAAACAATAATAAATATTAAGCGACTTGAAAATAAAAGCAAGCATCAAAAAATATGTTTTTAAAATAATATTCAAGAAAGAGTGTAAATTATAAATATTTTAATAATTTGGATTTTATGTCTTTTTAAGAAGACTTTGTTATGAAAATTGTTTATGTGTATCATGGCATAATAGTAAGTTATCAACAAAACAAACTTAAGCCAGCAAAAATTGTAGGTTTAAAAATGATGGACAAAAAAATTCCAAATAAAATTACATATACAAATAATAAACCCAACTTGTGACAATGTGAGCCACTGGTTAAGCATTAGGGTTGAGCTTCAATCGGCTGGCAGCTTTGTTGTAGACACTGTTTCAAAAAATGAGACTTGATGGCATTTGCAATGTTCAGTATCTTGCCTTGTTAGTCATATTACCTAGTGAAAGTTTTCTAGTTTTCTACCATACACTATGTTAATATGGGATAGTTCCCCCTAAAAATCCTCCCAGAAGCATTGACCTCCTTCTTCAGCAACAAAGTGCAAGTCAAACTTCTATCTATGGGTGATCCATCATACAAAAAGCTGCCCTCCCCTCCCCCACTTCCTAAAAAGGGTTCATGAATTTGGTCTAGATGTTGTTGTTGACTAAATGGGATAAGAAACAACAACACAAAAAATATTTAAGGATTGCAAAGCTGCAAATCACAATTTTCAAAAATACTAAAGAAATGATTGAAGAAAAAATTGTATAATTTTTATAAATATAAGGATAAATATAAAAATAAATATTATGTATTAAAATAAATATACATATTAACTATTTATATACACTGAAAGGTATAGAATAACTTGAATTTTACACATTCTGATTATATAAAATTCCTTACATCATACATAAATTAAGCAGGATATTTTTTCTTTATAAATGTTAAACATTTTTTTTTTTCAATTATTTCTGTCAAAACTTATATTAGTACTCTTTGTATTTAACTTGATTTAAAATAAAAACAAACTAAATAGAATTCCGATTCTCTTTTCATATAATTTCATACAACTTGAAACAAGGCAAAATTAACACATCTTGATTAGAAATAGCACATTTTTATTTTATGCAATATAGTTTGGCATTGTTGTCTAAAACAAAATTTACTTAGAGCATTATTTCCAAAAAAAATGCAAAAACTACCTTTTATTTTTATAAAAATATCTTGGCATAAATTTGAAAGAAGCTATTCAGTCTAAATTAAGATGTGTCTTCCATTTCAAAGTTAAATTTTACTAATCCAGTAAAGGTAAATCATTCAATTCTTTGACTATCCTGATGGCAATGAAAATTTAATCGCCCATGCGGAAAAGTTAAAATGCAGAAGAATTAGCATGCTTATTAACATGTTATAGTATGTGTGGAAAACCTGATTTACCTTTCCAAACTTTGACAAAGCACTTCGAATATCAGTCTCAGTGATATCTGGAGGCAATCCTCCTAAGAATACTTTACATTGGCTAGGACCTTTTCTATTCTAAAAAGAAAAATAATTTGATAAACAATGTTTAAAATAAAAAATTATACAAAATAGAAATAAAATGATGTGTAAAAAAAAAAAAGAGGTTAAAATTCTATATTTTAAAAAGAGAAAATTTTACCCTTTGAAGGCTCCTTGGAGTACATTCTTTTGCATCAACCTAGGCAAAATAAAAGAAATGTACAGAATATTGAGAAAAAGCATATATAAATTTTTCAAAATTTGTTTTTTAATAATCATTCACTCATAAAAAAAAAATTACTTTTCAGCTAAATATAAGTAAATATTTAAAAATTTATTTTTTCAAAACAAATAAATTACAATCAATAAGCATATAATGTATCCAAGACATTTTTCAAATAATCAATACATTTTTTATCAAATTTCCACATAGTGATACTTACTGTACGTCCGTTTATTTCATGTGGTTTTGATTGTAAAACTGCAGATACGCAGCCAGGATCTTTGAAGGTTACAAATCCAAATCCTCTTGATCTGCCTGTTTCATTATTTTTCATTACAACACTATCTACCACTTCACCAAATCGACTGAAATAGCTTTGCAATGTTTCTAAATTAAAATAAATGAATGAACACAATTTAAAAAATTAATTTTTTAAACATTAAATGAATACTAATTATATTGCACTATTAATAAAACTACATTCTCACATACTATTATATAAAAAAATTGCTAATGTATTTTTATGGAACTGTTAAAACAATATACTAATACTTTAATAATCATATTAACAATAGTTTAATATTTATGACTTGTTATTGACTTGGTTCAAGTTATTTTTTCAGTATCTTATAATTAACAAAATAAAAAGTCTTCATTAGGAAATTTAGAATTTCAGGAATATAATTAAAAACAAACTTAAATTAAGCTTAAATTATATATTTATTATAAATGGACAAAAAAAAAAAATTTTGTAATTTTTTATGTATTTTATTTTTTTTATAAAATCTTATCGTCTTTATTTGTTTATACTTTATTTTATTTTTCTTATCACCTTTACTGACATACAATAAATATTTCAACTCATTTCCCACCCCTAAAATTTTTTTTTTAAATTATTAATTCTTATTCCAAATTGATATTTTTAAATGTCAATTTCATTTTTCACAAACTAAAAATTTAAAAAAATATTTTATAACAGAAACTATAATTAACTGCAGTATTTGCTTTTTTAACTCTAAAAATAAACAAGAAATTTGGAAATCATATATAGAAGAAAAAAATATTTTTTAACCGATTTAAATATACCAATTTATATACTATTTTTAAAGCATAAAAACAATATAAAAGTACAATTTATTTACCTTTGCTAGTTTCCCAGCTTAAACCACCAACAAAAAGTTTCCTAAAAAAATAAACCATTATACTTAAAATAAAATCTTAACAAAGTATGATTAAAATAATACTCAAATGCAACACACTTGATAATACTTTTTAATTTGTATTAATATTTAATAAAATGAATTTAAAAATTTCAGTTATACATTAAGACACAAGTTGTCAATACATTTATAAATATATGTCAAACTGTACCCAAACTGTTTTTAATTCGATAACCATATAAAAAAAATGTGTTACTTAGAAGTCATTCATTTAGATAATTTTAATAAACTAATTGATAACTGGAAAATTAAAACAAAATATATAAACAATAGAATTCTACTAGAAATTAAATATATGTTGAATACATGCACGAAAAGAAGTTTGTTAATGATATCTAACCTGACTACAGTAACAATTTAAAGATTCAGCATTATCTCCATAGAAGATGTGACATACTATATGCAAATAACATGATAATCCAATAAATAGAAAAGCATTACACTTATTTAAGGAAATTGGCATACATGATAAAAATTATTATGATTCATAAGAATTAATACTAAGATGTTTAATTTCATCCAAAGTTAAATCACATAACAAAGTAACCTGGCATACTCATATTTGCAATGTTATACTACATATTCCAAATATAAACCCTTTATTATAAAATAAAAGATTGAGAAATATTTAAGAAAAACAAATTTAACCTGTAAAGTAACTGCTCCAATTGTGGCCATATTAAGAGAAAAGTTGGAAAAAGTATTTTACTGCGACAAATTAGATGAGGCAAACCTAATGCCTGTGATATCATGTTACAACAAATCTAGCTGACTTTTATTCTGTAATAATCATTCATCAATAGCATAAAATGCCAGAGGTACACAAACTTAAAAAAAAATATATATTTTCACCAATTCGGCTCATCCAAATATACAGTTTAGTTCTGTTTCATTTCAAAGTTGGCAACAATATTTTAGTGTTGCTTAATTAAAAAATTATGTTGAGAAAATCTAAAATATAAGGTTATTATGTTTATATGTTAAAAATTATATATATATTAACTATCATTCAGGAAAATATAAAAGATATTGCTAAATGATTCTGAACAAAGTAGTTTTAATTCTATACTAATTTTTTTTCCTTAAATTTTTTTTGAACACAATTATATAAATTTATCCTTTCCTTATCATGTTTAATACTGTGATATATCATTTTGCATAAATGAACATAATTATCTCTGTTTGACAAAAGTTTCATTTATTCACAGCAAAGGTTTTTGGAAACAAAATTTTGTTGACTACAGAACATTTTTTTATAATTATAACATTCAAATTATTTTAATTTACATCAGCATTTTTTTTTTTCAAAGCAATTTTATTAGCACATAAAACATACCCAGTCATTCTTTTTAATTTCTATATAATTATCGTATATATATAATTTACTCTCTTGGAATTTTTTTTATTATCTAAAGCCTATTATTTGGCAAAATCACTCTACTATGACTTCTTTTATGTTGACTTATGTTTTTTTTATGCTCTTTACTACCTTAACAAATGAGATTTACTAATTTCTTCGTAATTAAAAGTACGGTTAAATTAATACATGACGATTATTTTAGACCAGGAACTTCTTTTTGCTTATTATTTTAAAAAATGGTATGGGCGGCCGAAACCAGAACTTTTGAACTGAATCACAAACCTAACAAAAAATTTACTTCGTAGTACAAAACACGAAAATATCAAACAAACAAACTAATAACCAATTTAAAATTCATCTTTTTAACTATATTTAATCAATATATGTAAGCATAAATTTATAGCATGTTTAAATTATTAGTTTAAAATACAACTTAAAAATGACACTTTAATCAAATTATATGCATTTAGAAGTGTGTTTGGTTTCAGAAATAGAGAAATATATAAAAGTAAAGCAAAATCAATACATAGATGTTGGGAAAAAAATTTTGGGAAACGAATGTCATGAATCTTCATTTATTATTCTAACTAAAAATTTTAATTATTCATTTCTTCAATCATTAACAATATACCATATAAAGTTTAATTTACAAAATAGTTTTAATTTTAACACATGTCATGATATAAACCTGAAAAATTATTAAATTTAATGGAATAAAAAAATTTGATTATGTTTCGGAATAACGATTCGATAAAATGGTAACGACATTCATTCAAATTTGTATCGATCCAAATGTTTTAATAAACTTACCCCACGTCGTCAGTCTCTGTCATGGTCATGTTATTTAAAATCTTTTAATTAATATATTAGCAAAACTTCAACAGAACATAAAATTATTTTATAACATTTAAGTTTTTTACCGAATTCCAACCATGAAAAGCCGAAAAAGAATTATGAGTGTTGCCAAAAACATTTTCTTAAGTTTAAAATAATCGGTGTCTCAAATATGGCCCATTCATGTCAAAGAGATAAAAACTAGATTTCCATGAAATATCACAAATGCAAAATGTCAGCCACTTAGAAGCCTGTTTTTTTACTTGCTTTCCCACGTTCTTACATTCACGTTTAATTTAAACTATGGTTAACTTTTTGGCGCAAGTCTTTTTTACCGATTTCTTTTGATATAAGTACTGGATACACACGTTTTGTGCTTTCTCGTGTTTTACCTTGCCAGTTCGTGCCGATATTCAAGATTGTGCTCAGCAAAAAAAAAAAAAAAAAAAAAATGTATTATATTGTTTGATACTGTTCATTTAATAAAATTTATTATAATTGGATGAAACAAGCAATAGAAGATCAAACTCTTTATTTTGCCAATCCAGATGATTTTTCTCAGGCGGAAAATTTAAGTTCTCAAGTTCTGACATAATGAAAAAAAAAAAAAAAAAAAAAAAAAAAAAAAAAAAAAAAAATGCAATTTCAGAGGAATAAGCTTATTAAAAAGAATCTTTTCTCAACTGAATCTTGAATTAATTTTACATTTTTGGAATATGTAATTCAAAGTATGTTATGGTAGGAAAATTACAAACAAAGGATAATAAAATATTCAATTTAGACAATATCGAAAGATGCCCTGGAAGAATTATAATGTGTCTTCTCAGTAAATTTTTTAATCTGAAAATTTTTTATAATCATTTAAATGGTACAATCTATTTCCTAGGATATTTTGTGAAGCATTTAATTCCTGTGCTAATGAAAAAGTAAATATAAATGAGAAAGCAGTTTTTTCTTACACAGAAATTGTAACAAGACAAGTATATAAGAAAATTAACTTCGCGTTATTTGGTAAATAATTAATTAAAAAATCTTGAATATGAAACAATTAAAGGTTAGGGCCGGATATGCGTGTAGTCATAATTCAGTGTTGTCCATGGATAGAAATCGAATTATTTCTTTAAAAAATTACGCTATGTTTAGCTTTCATATTTATGAAAATTACAAGGACAGCACTTCACAACTGCAACACATAACACAGAAAGCACAATTATATGACAAATATTTACAAGATCATTTTAAAAGCATATTCGTTTAAGGGTCTTTGTACCCTCCGTAATCGCTGGAACTCTTCACTCACTCCTATTATCGGTTCCAAAGTCTAACGAGCGAAAAAAAAGGGGCAAAGCCCAAAGTCTAACGTAAAGGGTCAACTCGTCCTTGAAAGAGAAACCTATTAACTTTGAGTTCAAGGTTATAGATTTTTGTAGGAATGCATGGTGGATCCTTACTTGAAATCTTTACGTGAATATGAAATTAAAGAATATTTAAGCATTATTAACAAAGTAAATTTTAAAATTATCCATACAATATTTGTTGTTGCTGTTATTGCTCAAATTTGGGTAATATCATTATACTTGGATATTAAAATGTATAATTTTAGAAATAGTAGTTATAAAACATTATTCTTGTTGTGTAAATCAAAAATTGTCACTGGACCAATTACGTTTTGAAAAGTTGAATTTATATTTGATTTCAGAAACTCAATGTATCCGTATAAATAATATAAAAATTTTAACTAAATGTTCTTGTCAGTTTCAAATAATATTTTTTATAGTTATGTTATAGTAAGAAATAACAAAATTAAGATCATAAAAAATGAAGTCAACTATAAATTCTTACCAATATAATGAAAAACGTTATTTGGCTAGTTTAATAATCATCTGAAGCATTCATTATGTGTTTAATTGCATATATTTTGTGTAATTATTCAGAATTGGAATATTAATTATCAATTACGTATTGTAACATTCTTTCCAAGGGAAGAGTTGTAGCATTCCGTTCCCAGGAGAGATGAATGTATGTTCTTTAATAAGTACATAATAATAAAATATCACTTAAATTTGATAGCTGATAAGCAGTGTTGTGGATAGTTATATTACATACAATTAGTGTTTTATATTAATGAAAACAACTTGTCACTTAAATCTGATAGCAGATATTCAGTGTCTTGGATAATGAGACCTCATGAAATTAGCAACTGTCTGTACTACCTTCATGGTTGAATGAATTACAGATGGAATATGGACTGCACCATCAATTGTTGCATCGTAATTGGTGATATACCATGGGCTGATATAGTGTCTACTCCAATAAAAAGTGATGTGAAGTTGACTCCTCGCCTCTTAGTGGATTTTCTTAATGGGGGTTTTTGGAGAAGAAGAAGAGAGTTCTGCGACGAGTCGACAAGAAGTTTTTTTTCTGAAAGTGCCTGAACAGGCCATAGTTTCTATCTGTTTATAAAGTGAGACTCTTGTAGTTTGGTGTATCATACCATGTGGTAGTTGAAATCTGCCGCAGACCTGTTGGACTAGATTCGTCGTAGACTAGAAAACTCTGAAAATCTCCGTCCTTGGAGTGAACTGAACTTATGTATCTAATTTATATCTTTAATTTTCATTTAATTGTAAATCGAGCTCTGTATATAGTTATAATTTTCGTAAATAAAAATGAAAGCGTTCCCATGAACCTGAAAGTGGCCCTCTTCTGGAAGCCGTTTATAGGTCTAATATAGGACGAGACGTTAGAAGCTTTTATTGTATAATGCTGTTATTTAAATATATTTTGATTATTTATAAGATTAACAAAAATTAATAACATTCCAATGATTACGTGTAGTAAGTTATTCAAAACTTTCTGACATTCACTAAATTGAGAATTTTTCAGATATGATGTAATGAAATAATATGAAAGGAAAAGTATTTGATAACATGTGTGATTTTATAAAATTTAATCACGTATAAAAATGTATGATAAAATAATGTAATATTCATAATAATAGAAAATAATGCAATGCAAAATAAAATTAAAGAAAGAGAATACTAATACAATATCAATTACAATTGAAATCTGCTCGGCAAATTTCAACTTATCATGTGTGAATAAACTCAAGGATATGCCAATGTTTAATAAAGCAAGAGATATATGAAGCAATTGATTGAAATACTATAAGAATTGCCAGATTCAATAGCCACATGAATATAGCAATGTTGAATAGACCAAGAACTTCATGAAGAATGAATTGCTCAAGAATCTCTAAAAAAATATTCAAAAGTAAGATAAATGTAGTCGTAAATGAAGAAGGTAGTATTCGCAATTATACAAAAAACGTAACCACATTCAATAGCCAAAAAGATATATCAAGTTTTAAAATTCTAAACATAAATGAAGAATGAAGTATTCCAAATATTATAAGAAGCACTATACAGCTCAATAGGCACCGGAAAATGCCAAAAGTGATAAATATGAAACTTCAAAAAGAAGGAATTGATCAACGCATTACGATTACTTATAGCCATTGGAAATACAAATGTTTAAAATTCCAACCCAAAACATAAAAAGTGATTCAAAACCATACTAAAAAACTCTTCAATCTAAAGCCAAATTTTCCAGAAAATTCTTTAAGATTAACGTTATTCATATATCATTTCAAGAGTTAAGGGGCCCAAAGTACCATTTTCCGCCAAAATTTGTATGGCCCTCATTTTCAGATAACGCCCCGGACCTCTAAACAGGACAACATCATGTTTACACATGATAATAATGAAAAAGTCAAAAACATTTTTCTTAAAAGCAAGCATACTAAATAACGTACAAACAAAAAAAATCTTTAAAAAAATTTTTTTAATACTATATATTTTTTATTTTGTAGAAAACAACTTTTCCAGACTACATATAATTATGCGAATGAAAATTTAGAAAATATATTTAAATTATCAGGAGAGAAACTACACATGGACATTCAGAAATATTCACGAATAAAAAATTTTCTTCGGGAAATTAATTTTGGCAATTAGAAAATATTTGGTGTTTTTTTAAGAATAAAATAAAATTTATGATAATAATGATTTTTTTTTCTTAGATTGGTCAAGTTCATCACCTTGATCGAATATGAAGTTTCAAAGTGATTAAAGATATCATAACTTTCATTCTAATCTACTGTCCATTATGGAAAATAATATAAAAATTGCAAAAATAACTAATTTAAAAATTAAGCATGAGCGGAGGATACCGTAAACAACAGTCGTCACAGAAAATCATTCTAAAGTGTACGTAAATGACATCAGATGTACACCCTCTATGAACAGAATTTTGATCTTCATAGAGCGGAATATTTAATTCTCGGTGTAAGCTGACTAGGATTTGGTTTGGTTTGTCGTTCTACGGTCATCTTGTACACACTTTAGGCTAAATAGACCGGGACCTACAGTTTAAAGCGGATTCCGAACCACTACAAACATCCATGACACCAGCGGGACTCGAACCCTGTGGTAACGAGTGCCAGAGTGCCATTCAGGCCCAGCTGATAAGGGAGAAAAACGAGTTCTTTCCTCAGACCTTCCGAATCTGTAGTATCTAGTGAAAATCCAGCTTAAGAATCATTTCCAGCTAGTGTCAAGAAATATAATCATATCTTTGAAATATGAGTAGATTCAGTATATTCAAATATTTATAAGCGCTGTGTTACATTCGTATATTAAAAACAAATGAATGAATTATTTCCTGTTAAACCTGAGAAAAATATTGAGAAATATTGATATACTTGTAGATGTACTTTTCATGAAAATAAAAATACAACTGTTAGTAATTTTAACCTCTACATTTAACTAATCGATTCAATATAATTTTCTGCAAATGTTTAAACATAATTTTTTCATATCATCATCATTAGTACAACAATCCTATGGTGGGCCAAGACAGTCTGCCTACTGGCAGATTTTTAGACGAGAGATATTTTCTTTTTAAGAAGTACGGATGTCAGCCCCACGCCCAACAGTCACATTAGACTGGGATCTACTGTTTAAAGTGGATTCCGAACCACTACAAACATCCATGGCACGGCCGGGACTCGAACCCGAAACCTGTAGTACTGAGCGCCAGACACTCGTCCACCAAACCCAATTTTTCACATATCATTCAATATTCCACTTTATGATTAGATAAACACGCTTTACAGCTTTTTGCGTGTTTGCGAGTAAACCTTTCAGCAAAGCAGATGATATGGATGGCACAGTACAATTCAAAGGGGTACAACCAACAAACAGTCATTCCAGGATTGAACCTGAAACCTATGATACCAATGTCCTGAGCGCTAGTCACCAGGTCACAGATGTCTAGTTCACTACTAATTTTTAGATGTCTAGTTTCCATTCTACGGTTTTTAAAGGGAATATTTCACCACTTCTCTAAATATTTTTAAATGTTTATATACATATTTATAATATTTTGTAATGATATTTATAAAGTTACTATGTGAATTATTCATCTGATTTTTTATTTATAAGGCGTGTTTATTTTTAATATGAGGCATAAAGGCAAACAAAATAATTTTTTAGCTTTAACAAAAAAAAAAATCTCAAAATTGTAAAATGTATTGTGTCTCAGAGTTAAATACTTACATAAATAAGTATTAGAAGTTTAAAACTATCGATTTTAATCAGTTATATGCTAAATTTATTTTATTTTAGTTAAGACTTGCTACTGTCATATTTTACAATCGGATGTAGAAATACGCCATTTAAAATAACGGATGTTATTGAATCGAAATTCAAATTTGCATAAAATGTGGAAATAATTCTCAGTATTTGATTTCAACTATTGTTTATTTCACTACAATTTCATTACATAAGCTTTAAAAATAGATACAGTTGTATTCTGAAATTATGCAATACATGGAATCGATGAATAATCGCACAGTGGTATGCAACTTTGCTTATAAATATAAATTTTAATCAATTAGGACAAAGGATTAAAAAAACGTTATTTTAAAAGAAAAATATCGAATAAAATTTATTGTACATAATAATAGAAAATATTAAAAAACAATTCAGTTTCAATATTCCTTATAAATACTAAGAAATTTATTTATTTATTTTTCACGCATACTACTGTGCCCAAAAAAGGAAGACCAATTATTTATTTTTTTTTTCAAAAACTCTTTGTTTATTCTTCCAAATTTATTTCATTGCTTTCAAAATAATCCCCTCTGGGCACAATGCACTTATGCCAACTTTTTTCCCAATTTTCAATGCATGCTAAAAAGTCACTCACTGGAAAGGTTCCTTGCAATAATGAAGCATTACAAGAGATGGATGGAATGAGAAATTATAGACCACAATCAGCTTCATAAATTAGAAACGGGAAAAAAAAAAAAAAAAAAAAAAAAAAAATAGAAAGCGAATAAATAGTAATGAACCCAACACCATAAAAAAAATTAATAAAAAAAAAAAAAATACGCTTTCTGTTTTTCAAACTAAAAAGTAAAAAATAATAACATAAGAATAAAATGACTGACGAGAAAATGAATGTCACTGTTCTAAAAGCGTTGTTGATTTCGTTTAATTTCTCACTAGTTTGGCTGGCCGAAATGCCCAGTTTAAAAAATGTCATACAATGGACTCATGATTGAAGGGGACATTCATTTTCTCGTCAGTCTTCTGTTGTTATGTTAGCACCTTTTAGTTTGAAGCTCTAAAAGCGATTTTTTGCTCCGTAAACTATTAATTTATTTTTTTACAGTCTGATTAACTCTAAAAGCATATTTTTTAAAGTTTTTTTAAAGTATAATTGTTTTTACTTTGTTTTCCACTTGGCCGGTTATCCGCTAAGTTTACATACTTTTTACCCACCGAAATTTTCGGCCAATAGGAAGAGCGCAATTCGACATGATCGCACTCCTATGCCTTTGAGATCCCAAATTTAGCCACCGAAATTTTCGGCCAATAGGAAGAGCGCAATTCGATCGCAGATCAGTTGTTCGCCAGTAGATGGCGCCATCAGTCCCAAAATCGAGCCCAAAAAGTGAGTTACATACAAACATACATACATACATACATACAAACATACAGGTGAAGCTAATAAAAGCGTATTAAAAAGGAAAAAGGGGAAAATACAAGGAAATTCGCTTTCTGTTTTTCTACTTAATAACGTATATACATATGTATATACTGTATATGTATATGTATATACATATGTATATATATAATGTATATACTGTCATATGTATATACATATTAATATTAATTTTAATTATTTAATAAAAAGTAACTAAAATACAATTTTTCTTTGTTGTTCACATTTTAGTGTTGTACTGCTGTGCCCAAAAAGTAAGACCAATTTTTTTTTTTTCAAAAATTTTTTATTTATTCTCCCAAATTTATTTCATCGCCTTCAAAGTAATACCCTCCGGACACAATGCATATACTTTTTTTCCAATCCTCAATGCATGCTAAAAAGTCATCGGCAGGGGTGGCCTTCAAATCGCGCGGCGATTCACGTTGAATCTCTTCAATCGTCTTATAACGGTGTCTCCGGAGTGGTCTTTTAACTTTATGGAATAGCTAGAAGTCGCACGATGTGAATACGGTGGTTGTGGAACTGTATGGGTTTCATTTTTGGCGAAAAAGTCATGAAGAATCAATGTAGTGGGAGCTGGCGCATGAAGTGTTTTCGGTACCAATCGAGATTTGACGCGTTTGAGGCCCAAAATGGAATTGATCGATCCTTTTGAAATTCCAACATCATCAGCAAGGTCTCTAATTGCAAATCGACGGTTTGCAAGAACGAAATCTTTAGATTTTTTTGACGTGAGCTTCGGCTGAGGTTGATGGTCGACCAAAGGGCTCTTCATCTCAACGCGTTCTCTGCCTTCCTTGAACTGTTTATACCACTTCTAAACATTTCCTTCCGATATAGGAATGCCCACCGAATGCCTTCTGCAACATTCTATACGTTTCCGCGAACAAAATTTAATGCAAGTACTTTGCCCAATTAATTCAGACATTTCAAATATCGCTGGAATCAATTTTAGCGTCTCACAAAGCCAAGCGTAACTCAAACACTAATGAATATTTTGACGTCAAATTTCACACAGATATCACAAAAGATTGACATACTTTTTTTCCAATCCTCAATGCATGCTAAAAAGTCATCGTCAGGGGTGGCCTTCAAAACGCTCGGCGATTCACGTTGAATCTCTTCAATCGACTTATAACGGTGTCCCCGGAGTGGTTTTTTAACTTTATGGAATAGCCAGAAGTCGCACGGTGTGAATACGGTGGTTATGGAACGATATGGGTTTCACTTTTTGCGAAAAAGTCACGAATAAACAATGCAGTGCGAGCTGGAGCATGCAGTGTTTTCGGTACCAATCGAGATTTGGTAGGACAGTGTCAAGGACAGTGCCAGCAACCTAAAAAAGTAAAAAAAAGAAATAGAAATTCCATAAGCCCCGGGAATTTTGAACTGAAAATTAGTTTTACTTTTTGGACACAGTAATATTTTGAATTTCGTAATTTTCGTAATTATTTTTTCATGCATTCTTTCAGACGTAAAAACGATTGTTTTACGATTCAAATTTTTTTATGTGATAAAATCCATCATATTTCTAACTACCAACGCAAAGGCGCCTGCGCAGAGAAAATGAATATATTATCTTCTAATGACTTGTATAAAAAAGAAAGTATTGTCTTCCTTTCTTCCTCTGATCAAGAGTTTATACGGGTAAGAGAAAGCACTATTCAAAACAGTAATAAATTATTTGTGAATGGATGCAAAACCATTATATTCAGCACAGCTAAATGTTATTTATGTGAGGATTCTGAAAATTCATATGAATTAAGAGCTCTCTTAGATCGAAATTCTATGGCTTGTTTTATAACTACAGAATGTGCTGATAGATTTAATTTAAAGAAAGAAATAACAAATCTAGTGTTAACAGGATTAAATGATGCGTCTTTAAATATTAAACTACAAGTTATTGCCAAATTAACAAGTAATATAAAAAAAAAAAAATTTTTTTTCTAAGTCAATTCCTACTTTTTTTTCACTATATTGCAGAAAGTTCTTTATAAATCATTTTCATTCATTTTTTTAAGTTTATCTGGCGCCATCTATTAGTAGATATATGCAACTTAAATCTAAAAAAAATTTAAATTAATTAATTTAATTTAATGAATGAATTAACATTTGAATGAATAACATCCAGTGTCATCCACTACAAGTTCAAAAAAATGTATTTGAACTTGAATGGATGAATAAAAAGTATTTTATGAACGACTGAAAATTTGAACAAGATATATATAGGGAGAGTGTGAGCTAATAGAAGGAATTGAAAAAAACAAAAAAACAAATCAAATAGCTACGAAAGAGAATTGAAGTTTTTAATCCTTCCCCGAATTACTAATATAACTTCTACAATATTAAACATTAATATGCGTAATCTGAGTAATATTGAATTAGCGGTTCAACAATTTAACATTCCAGGTAAAATAAATATTTTAATAGACGCAGAGGTTTATTTTATAGCCTTTTGAGTCCAGGACAAATATATCCCCTTGACTGCAGCTTAGTTTTACAAAATAGGTTCTTCGTATATCTTATTTCCGGGAGTGTTCCTAGTGATTTAAATGAGAATATTCATTGTGGGTCAATTATGGGTAGTTAGATAAAACTGTTAAATCTTTCTGGGAAATAGAAAATATAGAATCGGACATTAATTCCAATAACGAAACTCAAATATGTGAACATTATAAGAAATTTTTTTTATAGAAATAAAGAGGGGAAATATGTGGTTCAAATGCCCCTTAAAGAAGATCCTAACTATTTGGGAAAATCCAGAGATATTGTGCTAAAAAGGTTAGATTCCTTATGGAGACGATTAATAAAAGATCCTGACTATTTATTGTTATATAAAGACTTTTTAAGTGAACATGAAGAAATGGGTCACATGAATGAAATTAAAGAAAGTGTGTAAACTTAGGGTGCGTATTATGTATCGCACTTGGGTATATATAGTCCCGACAAATTAAAAACAAAACTTCGTGTCGTATTTAAATCATCAACGCCGATGCAGCATCAATTTTAGTACGGAAAAGAAGGAAGATGCTGGCCTCAATATTCTATTCAGGGTGCGCAGAAGATCTACCCCCCCGTGGTGCATCTGGTAATACTTTTTAGTGGCTAAAAGATCTGCAACTTGGCATTAGTGTTAGATTAATGAACTCTGTTTCAGCATGTTTTGTTGTATTATTCTGTTGTTGTTGTTGTTCTTTTTTTTGCTGTAACTGTTCCTAATCTGTCATTGGAAAATATATATATATATATATATTCTATTCATTCCGAATAGGGAAATGTGCGCTATTTTATTATTAATCTATGACTCATATCCACTTTTCGACTATGTCAGGTGACGAATGTGGAGAGCGAGTATTTACTTTATTTTCCAGCAGCAGCGACAGTTACACTTTATCCAGGGCCGGATTTAGATGAAAAGAGGCTCTAGGCTATTCCACTTATGAGGCCATCTAATTTACCATCTCCCATTTTTAAGTTTGTAAATTAGATGAGAGATAATAAAATATATCATTACTGTGGTATATATATCAATATGTTAAATGAAACATGTTGTGATCGGTACTAATCTTTATAAAAAAATGAGGCACGAATAATAAAAAAAAAAAAATTCGAGAATACTTATTTGAACATTTAGTCTCAGCACCCTATATAGCACTTGAAACAATAACTAATCAAACATAACATACGACATTTACAAAGAAACAAAATTCAAATAATAATAATCTTTGACTACGAAAATAAAATATGCAATAAAAACTATCATATTTTCTATCAAATTAAATTAAATATCTTCAATACATTGAAGATTAAAGCAAATTCAATTCAGATAAATTTATTTCATAATAATTCGCGTTTAACGTTTAAGTATAAATTATTATGAATTTTAAGTTTTAAAACTAAACCAAAAATGGAACTTTATTCAAACAAAATCCAGATCACAAATCCAGACCCCTTTTGATCTTGAGGCCCTACGCTGAAGCCTGGTTAGCCTATAGAAAATCCGGCCCTGACTTTATCCCTCGTTATCTCTCCAGTATTACACCCTTCAAGTTGCCTAAGAAAGAAAAGCTTTTCACAGTCATAATATCTGAGGAGGTAGGGAGGGGTGAAGCAAAACGACGACAATTTAACTCATTTGTATATAATATTCTGAAGCAACATTATCTTTTACGTATACAGCGTAATTTCTTTTTTTTATAAAAATTGTGTTTTTTTTTTAAATGTATTTTTGGCTTTGCCATCACAATTTTTCTTATTAAATTCCTTCTATTAGCTCACACTCTCCCTATGTATATCTTGTTCAAATTCTCAATCGTTACTAAAATACTTTTTATTCATCCATTCAAGTTCAAATACATTTTTTTTTGAACTTGTAGTGGATGACACTTGATGTTAATACAATTTTTTCAAATATTAATTCATTGATTAAATTTAATTAATTAATTTTAGTTTTTTTTAGATTTAAGTTGCATGTATCTACCAATAGAGGGCGCCAGATAAACTTTTAAAAAAATGAATGAAAATTATTTATAAAGGACTTCCTGCAATATAGTGAGAAAAAAAAAGAAGGAATTGACTTAATTTTTTTTTTTTTTTTTATATTACTTGTTTTTCCTAATTTTTTTTCTTGAAATCTCTGCATGTTATACCATTTGCATAAATATCTGAGAAAGAGATGCTGCTGTTTTGTCCAAATTATGGAAAAGATATTTCAATCTGTATTTAGGGTCATTCGTCTAGGTGTCAATATCATTAAAGTAATTTATTATATAGATTTTTTTTTCCTGTTTCCCTCTATATTATTAATTCTGAAGTGTGTGCCTCCTTCTAAATATTCTAATAGATTTTTAGCAGTTTAAAATACGGAATTGTAAAAATATCTATAAGGTATCTGTTGCCTCAAAACCCAGGTCCCTGTGCATAGAGGAAGTCAACACCCTGTAATGTAAACATCCTGTATGCGTGGGTGTCTGGGAGGGGTGAGATGACGAGAGGAAGAGGAAGAATGTAATACAGTGAGTTGAGTAAGTGTATGTAAAAAGAGAAGTTGTATGGCGAGATGATGCGATGGCTGCCTAAATAAAGGAGAAATACAGTCTACGTCGTGCTTTTATTTGTGTGTGTGAATGAGCTATCGAACAGTATCAATAACAAGTAATACAAAAAAAATAAAACATTTTAAGTCAATTCCAACTTTTTTTTCACTATATTGCAGAAAGTCCTTTATAAATAATTTTCATTCATTTTTTTAAATTTATCTGGCGCCATCTATTGGTAGATATGTGCAAGTTAAATCTAAAAAAGCTAAAATTAATTAATTAAATTTAATTACTGAATTAATATTTGAAAAAACTGTATTAACATCAAGTGTCATCCACTACAAGTTCAAAAAAATGTATTTGAACTTGAGTGGCTGAATAAAAAGTATTATTACAAACGATTGTAAATTTGAACAAGATATATATGGGGAGAGAGTGAGCTAATAGAAGGAATTGAAAAAAATGATTTAGGTTTTTAATGGCTATCAAAATAAGTAAGAATCGTTTAGGGACTTTGCAATATTTGATTTACAGAATTAATGTATGACATAGCATAAAAGAAGAGAATATAATAACTGATAATTTGAAAAATACTTTGTACATATTATCTTAGCTTTATGTTTAGTTACTTGATCAAATTGTAAATCAGAGTATGTTTCAATTACAGCGTGGTATATTTCTTCTGCTTGATGTCGCTGTCCAATGAATGAAGAACATTTCTTCGGTTTTTCCCATCGAGTATCAGAAAGTGGTTATAATGTGTATTTAAAAAAATATGCCTATAGCATGGAAACTATAAGTTGTTTAATGGTCACAAAGAACTTATAGTTTTTGAATTTACTTTTTGAAGAATCATTACTTATTAAATGAAACTATGAGTTACGTATACTCTGATGCTCGGTGGCCCAGATTTTGGTTTCAAGTCCAGGCGGCGCCATGGATGTTTGTAGTGGTTCGAAATCCGCTTTATACCGTAGGTTCTGTTCTAATATGACTGTAGAGCATTAGGCATAGGGGAATGCTACCCCGTAGAAAGAAAACATGTCATGCTTCGATATCTGCTAGTAGGCAGAAAGCCTTGGACCACCAAGAAGCTGTTGCTCTAATAAAGAAGAAGAAGAGTTACTTATACTTAAAAAAGTTCTAGAATTTTATTTTAAAATTAATTTTTGAAGGCCATTTTTATCTCCTTCAATATTATCCCACTCCTTCATACCTTTTGTCTATTATATTTTATGCATCTAAATTCCAAATTTTCCACATATTAATTAATTCATTTCATAAATGTTAGCATTTGAAATTCTTACTAGTCAAAAGTTTGAAAATATTCTTTTCCGTAGATATTTTTTTTGTTGCATGAAATATACTAGTGTTTCAGGAAACATTATATTATTATTTATGCAAAGTAACTTTTACCTGTAGAATAATCTAATATATATTATCAATCTAATAAAAGATAGAATTTCATGTGTGGTGATGTTCAACCAGAAATTGAATAACTTTATTTTGTACATCTTTTCTCTCGAATCCTCTTTATTTGAAGATTTAGAATTTTTTTAAATAAAATCAAAAGTGTTCCGGATTGTTTTTTGTAATATTTTCCCATTTGCAGCCTTCATTTTTCTACGCTGGAAATCAGACTTTTCTTTTATTCCATACTATTATGAGAAAGGTGGGAAAAGTTAGTCACTTGTTAAAATATTATATTTAAAGTTCTTCCATTAATTTTTACATTAATTTATTACAATAATATCGCGGATTTATGAAATTACTGATTAATTTTAAGTAATATAAAAATTCCCATATCTGTTACGTTGGTATTATTGCATTTAACAACTACGGTATTAAAAGTTTATTAGGATAGCATCTTTATTCTTATAAGATTTATTTTATCAATTTATCAATTTAATTGGAAAGACTTTTGTCTGTCTTAAGACTTAAGTTTCTGTCTTAAGACTAAGACAGAAATTAACATTTTAATTTATTTCTTGTCTTTATCTCGCATATGAATTTAAAAATCTGTTTCTTGTACTTTATTCCAATTCACACTTTTCAGTTCTTTCCAATTTCTAACTTAAAATAATCACGAGCCTTCAAATTTAACATTTACATAGGTTATGACCTACGTAAGACCATAACTATTTTAAAACGTGCAAATTTCCCCTCTTTTCTCTGTTTCACGTCCCTTAATTACTTCAATTCAACGAGAGAGTTCTAATACAATTTATGAGGAAGATAAACTCTAACACCCTGATTCTAATGATATTTTCAATTTTCTTCTACGACCAATGAGAAGATTTAAATGGAAATATTAAAATTTAAGGGGGGAAAAATCTAATATATCAAATGTTTTACATTAGTTATACGACTCCAATACACACCTTTTAAGCCTAAAATCATTAAATATATATAGTGTTTTTAAAAATCTACTTTGAAACGTGTTTTTACAGTATTTCGGGCACATAGGCGGGTTATCCGCCAATGTTGAGATATTAGGTAGAGGCAGTGTGGAACATTCTGCCCAAAAAGTTGCCTGAGCTGCTAGCCTGTGAATGGTTTAATTTGACATTTAATCTTCAAATTTTTGAAAATTAGTGTTTCTATAAATGATTTTTTAATTTCGAAAATTTTTCTCTTCCTTGCAAAGAACGGTTAAGTAGAGGTGTCGAGTAGATGCAGCTCTAAGGGATGTCGTACTGGACGAACACTGTTTATTTCCTAAACTTTTTAATTATTAAATTTTTTTTTTATCTTTATTGTACCACTTCTTTTCAGTTGAAACTGGGAAATATCGGGTAATTCAGCTAGTTATAAATGCATTTCCTATTTGGTTAATAACAACTCCAATGGTATAATACAGTACAACTTATTACAAAAAATAGGCTTCCAGAAAAGTTAAAATATTCGGGCTACGGGCGTACCGGTTACGGAGTTCCAAGGTGATTTTAAGAACCATGAAATCCTCCACATCTTAAAATAATTAAAACATTAGCCCAAAATGAGATTACTTAAATTAATGAATAAAAATAAAAGAAAAATAAAACAATTAAATTTAAGAAAAACATATCTTGCTTGAGAACAATTAAAGCAAGAGATCGAAAAAGTCAACGCTATCGGTACAATTAGGAGTCCGTTGTCGTTGCCCAAAAATAAAAAGTTAAAGTTTAAAATTTTAAACTAAAAATAAAATTAAAATAAAGAAAATAAAAATATAAGATACAAAAATAGTACATCAAAATTTACAACACAGCTACAACAAATTCACAGCTAAAGTAAACAAAATATAAAAACTATCTTCACATTTAACTTAAAGAATCGCCGGTAGATGGCGTCACCTCCTTTAGATTGGTACATAACAAAAACCCAACCGAAGTCGGGAAAAGCAGTTTTTTTTATTTAATTTTATTTACTTTTTTATTTTGGGTTTTTCATTTTCATTTGCTTCTAATATAATAATATTAGTAATATATCATCGATTATTCAAATTTTAGGGTTTGACCAGAGCATTAACTATTAAATTAAGATTAATAAAAGAAAAAATTTAAAACTATTAAAAATTAAATCAAAAATAAAATAAAAATTTAAAAGGTTAAGATAGCCATGTTCTGAATTAAGATGCACATCGTAGCAATTAATTAAGATTTAAATGCCAAAGATTGCAGCTCAGATTCACTTGAATTGATCGATGTAGCTAAACTCCAGCCACTGCGGTAGAATCAACCGTCGCGGAATAAATTCCACAACGTTTCTTCAAAGGCGGAAAAGATTGCCAGTGCGTATCATAGATAGCTCTGTGCCTTTTTTTGGAGCTCGCCACACCTGGATGGTATACAGGTATTTGTCTGATCGCTTCGTTGCGGATCTGAGGATATTTGGAATGGAAAGATTTAGAAATTTTGAAAATATAATCCACAATAGGATCAAGATCAAGGTATCTGTGGAGTTGTTTCCTTCTAAAAACGAAGGAGCATTAACTATAATAGCTATCTGTTTATTTTGAAAGACTTGCAGCTTCTTTAAGTTTGGGGTCGAGGAGGACGCCCAAATGGGACATCCGTATAAGAGAATTGGTCGAAGGATTGATTTGTAGAGCAAAACTTTATGTCTGATCGCTAGCCTGCTCTTTCGAGAAATTAAGCTTTTAGCTTAACGCTAGCAGTAGTTGCTTTTGTAACTACTTTGGTAAAATGGGTATTGCAAGTCAATTTTGATTCTAAAAGTAACCCCAGGTACTTGTACTCAGTAAACCAGGGAACTGGCTGGCCGAAAAGGGTGACATTTAAAATTGAACCAATGTCCTTTTTTCGTGTAAACAGGAGGCACGCACTTTTAGTAGGATTTACTTTGATTTTCCAGGTACTCAACCAACTTTCCAAGCGAGGAATGTAATTATTAATTAAAGCAACGATGGAATTTGGTGTTTTTTGCTGTGAAATTATAGCTGTGTCATCTGCGAACATGGCCAGTTAACAAAACTCGGTCTTAGGAATGCCGTTCACAGAGATTAGAAACAATCAGGGGCCGAGCAGTGAACCCTGTGGAACCCCGCTCCTGATTAGATGATCGCTGGAAATGGTCCCTCCCACTCGTACTCTGAAATTACGCAAAGTGAGATACGAGTGAATAATTTTAATAAATTGAGCCAAAAAATCAAGTCGCATGAGCTAAAATATACGTAACTTTATTTTCTTAATGATAGAAATATATGTATGTATATAACGCTTAAAATAGAAGTTGTACAAAAATTTGAAAAATATATTTTTTGGCAATAAAATCACATTTTAAAGTCATATGGGTACATTATTTTTACAGCATTTGGGCAATTGGTCACCTGTTATATTGCCGCTTTCACGCAATGATTATAGCCTTCAAACGGCTCTGATTACTTAATGTTTGTTAAAGTAAAGTCTGTTAGAGTAAAGATTAGTATAAACTCTCATAAGTTATCATTGAATTCTGTGTCGGATTGTACAGAGTCGATGACAACCTGTTAAAAGGAATAAAAGCATCTTTCTCCCTCGGCACCCCCCCCTTTCTTTTTAGGATACCACCGGAAATAAAGAGAGGCTGTTGCTTTATATCTAAATGACTCAAATATCTCAGGCCTCACTGACGGGTTAGTGATTTTTTCTGACTGCAAATCGGCCCTGGAAGCAATTAAAAATGGAGATACTAACATCACTTCTGCGATAAATGTTCTGCTAGAGACTCTACACTGTATAGGCAAATCATGTCATCTGCAATGGATTCCCGCACATGTCAACATTGAGGGCAACGAATGCGCTGACACTTTAGCCAAAGAAGCCAGGGACAATGATCAACCCAGCACTACCATCACACTTGCAGATGCTAACGCAGTTGCCAAAAGCCTACTAATTCCTCATAACTTTAAGAAGCCACTAATTACGGACTTCAACTGCCCTAGGAAGCTGACATCATTTATTAGCAGACTCAGAACTAATCATCACAGAGGGATGAAGATTCTCCCAGACAAGACCAGGGAATGCATTCCCTGCAGAAATTGCCGCAACGCTTTCCTAACACCTAAGCACATTCTAGAGTGCCCAGAACTTACTCCCCATGTTTTGCAATTGGGTATGGTGCCAATCGAGGCCAATTTAAGAGAAGTCCTGTATAGTGAAGCGGCGCCATTGCTTGCGGCCGCTATCGAGAAGACTTTTGAATTGATCTAACATTGATAATTATATTTTAAATCCATGGACACGATAACAACAACAACTGGAAATAAAAAAAAATTAACAAACCTAAAAACGTAATAATTTTATAAAAAACATAATAATCTTCAGAGTATAATCAACGTTTCAATACAGGTAATAAAAGACTCAGTTAATGCTGCGGCATGCGATGCATTTCTTTTAATTAGAGGATTGAAATTAAAGGTCTCGGTTGGGTTTTTTTTACTTACGCTCTGTGTATCTGTATAACTGCAACCGAAAATTACTGTTACCCTTTCGGATTAAGCAAGACCACTTGGCAGCCGAGTGATCAGTAAGTTGTTAAATATTCTTTAATATTTATGGTTGTTAATTATTTTTATTTCTCATACTAACTTAATTTCATTTTTAGATTCATAAGAACTTCAAGATGTTCTCTTCACTTATTGAAAGTGCGAAAAATAACCAATTCTATTCACCTATCTATGCCCGCTGCGAGGCTGGTCAAGGTGAAAGTCGGCCAGTTGAATTTAAAACTAATAGTTTGATGCCGGGCAGAACTATTTCCGCTGCATCAGCTGCAGGTATAAAAATATATCAAATTCATTCATTTATTTATGTAAAAAAATTTAATATAACTATTCCTAACGCTTGCCAACAGAGTGTGTATCAAAATGCTATCAGTTATCTGTGATACACAAATAATAATTATTAGCATTTAAATTTAATATTTTATCATCGTATATTTTCTTCAAGTTTTATAATATTTAAAAATCGAGAAACAAAATAGGTAACGATCATGTAGCAATACTCATTGTTGTTGAGGAAAGAAATTCAAAGAGGCGTTGATTTAGCATTAGTTATGGATGCAACTTAAAGAAATCTTAAAGTAAAATTGGTTAGTAAATATATTTGCAGACATCAGTCTCTAAGAACAACAATTGGTATAATTTTAATTTAATGTGCAAATGAAAATTGACTTCATTTATCTTAAATCCTTTTATTATTTATTTTTATTTTTAAGATAAGTTTAAATTGATAACATTCTGTAAGGTTAGACATAATCATGGTTAAATAAATCACTTATTGATTAATAATCAAATTAAAATGAAAAGTAATAAGTTTATTAAGACTCTACTAGTTTCTTAAGGAATTAATTTTATATAGCTCATTTGTCATTTGCCAAGAACATTTTTCAGAAAGAAAATTTATAATTGTAAGAAAATAGTAAGCATATATTGTTACTAATGATTTCAAAATGTGGCAAATGTATATTATTATGGAGTGTTATAAAACAAATTTTGGTTTTTGTTAAATTATCAGTTTTGGTTTCTGTTTACAAACAAAAACTTAAAACTGCAAGTTTAGGTGTTTACTTTGCTTCATAAAATAAAAACATATGAAGAAGAATTAAATTAAGTCCTTTTTGGCATTAGTGAAAAGTAAAATGAATATATATGTTAATTAAGGATGTAATAAGATTTTTAAAATTTTATCTTTAATTCATGTATTATGTCTATTCTTTGAATAACTTTATATAAAGATAAACTTTTTTCTAAATTTATCAAATGTTTACATAACTGATTGTTACTCAAAGAACACTGTTTAGAATTAATGTTGAGAAATATATGGGTTAAAAATTTATTGCTGTAACATTTACTCTTAATTAAAAAAAAATTTCTTTTCAAGATCTAGATTATCTTGTACTTACTAATTTATCTTTCACATTTTTAAAATTTTGAGTATTTTCTAAATTATTTTCTTATTTTAATTTAAATTTAATTCTTTGTAAAAAAAATTAAGTTAGTAAAAATATTTACAGATTTTAATTAATAATATGCAAATTGTTTTGGCTTGACTTGACTAAATGCTTTGAGATTTATGGTGCAAGCTTCTTTACCTCAATTTATTCCAATTACTCTTAAGAAGAAATAATAATAAAGAACCTGAGCTAATGAGTAAAGATTGACCTCTTCCCAAGATAGTAAAGAGGGAGGGGGAAAAAAATTAAAAAATGAGAGGTTGCATAGAACCTTTGTCACCTAAAAAAAAAAAGACCAAAAAAATTAATATGAGAATACTATACATTATAATCATATGAAATTAATAATTGACATAGTTTTGTAGTAAGTGATGTTGATCAATTCAAATAAGCAGGAATAAAGATCTTGTACCAAAAGCCCTCCGTTTTTCATATCAAATGCATAAAAATAGAATATATCTCTAGTTCAGCTTGAGCACATGTGAAGTTAAACCAAATCTATTGTATCTAACATTAGGAGGATAAGTTTTGATTCAAAATCATGAGAGTAGCATTTCTTCCTTTTTATTGATTGGGAAAAGTTGATGAGTTGGTTTAATACTATTTAAATGAATCAAATTCTGGGCATACTTGCTGTTTGATCATTGTTCATCTGTGTTTTAAAATGTCTTTTTTGTGATAAATGGGGGAATCCTACAGGAGAAATTCAATTGCAGATTATGTCTAATATATATTTTGCTAAAGAATCTGCCAATTCATTTTCTATTTTGTCTGTGTAACCTGGAGTCCTGATGAATTCTAAAGATAAAATTGAATTTGTTTTTTCTTAGGTGATCTCTGTGAAGATTGATAACTCTTTTTGATCTAAAATTACAATTTTTTAAGCACTGAGAGACTATCAGATAGAATATAGCTGTGAGGGTAAATGTAGAGATTGATATCAAAGCAAGGGTTCATTCGTAAAAATACTGTTTTAATTTGAGATAATATCAGTTGAACATTCATGTGAGAAAAAATTAATACTGGATATTGAGTGTTTGATAGAGGTTTTAGATGCATCAATTGTTAAAATAATTATTTTTTCAATTTTCTTTATATTGTGCAAAAAGGTTCTTGATATTATGTGTTAGGTTTGCTGTTTGTTTTAGAAGAGTAAATCGTCTCAGAAAAAGCAATTTTATCATTTTCACTAATTGGCTGCAGATTGGGAATTAAAAACAAAAGAGGAATCTTTTAAGTTTTCGAAAAGATTGACAAAGTATGACAGGAAAAAAGGATTTCAAACGAGAATAATAATTCTCAAATGTGAGATATTCAGAGAGGAAAGAATGGTTGGAGTTCACTACTTTGATCAGAATCCAGCAACAACACTAGAGTTAGCAACTATTGATTTAATGACATTTAGTTTTTTTTTGTTTTTTTTCTGTGTAAGAAATTGCTGTCTAAAGTCGAGATTATGCAAAAAATAAAATCAAGAAGTTTGTGTTGTCTCGATGGAATATTGGTATTGTAATTTTGCAATTGTTGGTTTGGAACTTGTTTTTGTGTGAAAAATGTACTCTTTCGCTTTTTTCAAATTGAAAAGAAAAATTCTAAGGTTGCATTGTGATTAGATCTTATGAAGTGGTATTTAAAAATTGGATATGATTTTTTTCAAGTTTGTCACTGCTAAAGAGAAAGATATCATCATAAATTGATTTTTTAATTTACTTTTAAACCAAAACTTAATTGATCTCTGTAAACAAACTTTAAGATCTGAATAACTATCTAATATTTATTTTTAAAAATATCATTTATTATATTTTTAAATTTTTTTTTAGCTCAAAACAGTTGCGAATTTGGTTCTATGAAATATTATGGATTATGTGGATTTGGTGGTGTTCTAAGTTGTGGAATCACTCACACAGCTGTTGTTCCCTTAGATTTAGTTAAATGCCGAATCCAGGTAACTGTTAATGTATACATTTTATTTCAAGCAATTTCATTTTCATATGCCTTTAAACTTTAAATAAAAAAATGGAGAAAAATATTTATATTGAAATAGTGTAGCATTAATTGAAACTTCAATAAATTGTTTTTTATAAAAAATTAAAAAATTGGACATTCATTTTGTTTTTACTGCATAATACATGATTTTTATGCTTTTAAACAAAAAAGTTTTTTAGTCTGGTCTATTTTAAAAATATGGATGCATTTAGAGAATGATTTTAGTGTTTTTACTTTTAAGGAATTTTGATTGTAATTAAGAAATGATTTTGTAAATTTCTTTTATTTAATAATTTTTTTTCACTATGAATAATGCATTCTTTCACCCTGATTCATTCATTGTTCTTTTCCCAAAGGTTTTTTTAGTAATTGCTCTTTAATGCATTGTAGAAGTTTTAGGTATTTACTTAAGTATTGAAAATATTGCTTCTTATGCATTGAATTATAAGCTAATATTTATTACATTTATTTAGCATAATCAGTTCAAAAATCCTCTGGTATTTTATTAAAGGACTTTTGACTTCAATATCTGTTTTTATATTTTTACTTTAATTTTTAATAATGTCATATCCTTTCATGCTATTTACAGTATGTTTTTCTGATGTTTTTAAATTTTTGTATTCCAGACAAATCCTGCAAAATATAAAAGCATTTTCAATGGCTTTTCTGTTACTATCAAAGAAGATGGTATGCGAGGTCTTGGAAAAGGCTGGGCCCCAACTGCTATTGGTTATTCACTTCAAGGTCTTGGAAAATTTGGTTTCTATGAAGTATTTAAAAACATCTATAGTGGTATTCTTGGTGAAGTAAGTTTCGTTTGCATCTTTAGGTATTATTTTTACTTAGTTGTATATAATTTTTATTGACAATGTTTCAAATTCTCAGGAACTGTCATACACTTGGAGAACTTCTTTATACTTAGCTGCTAGTGCTTCTGCTGAATTCTTTGCTGATATTGCCCTGTGTCCATTGGAAGCAGCTAAAGTCAGAATTCAAACACAACCAGGATGTTCACCATACTTGAGAAAAGTATTTCCTCAGATTTTAAGGGATGAAGGAGTTATGGGGTAATAATTTTTTTTTTCTCATTTATATTTAAATGAATGCTTATGCACTAATTTCCAGAGGAAAAATTATCTTTTTTCAATATAGATAAGGGTTGTACTGATTTGTGAAACGGAGGGTTCTACATATTTAATAAAAAAAAAAAAAAAAAAGATCTAACATTTAATTACTTTCTACTTATAATAAAAATAATGTAATAATAAAAGTAGTGTAATAAGTAAAGAATTTCATGATTGGTATTATTATTAAATTATGGAAATTTCTGTAATACCAATAAATGTAAGTATCATATTACCATTTTAATGCTTAAAGTATGAATCATGTAATATATTACCATAAAATACTATCGGATATCATATTACTGCAAAAATCGAATATTAAACTTTTATTAAAGAGGTTTAATATTTGATTCAGTTTTTGTAGTGACAATTTTTGTAAGAACAAAAGTGATTAATCTAATGTTTTTATTGATTTTTTAATATTTTTTATGCCTTAATAAAATATTTGTTCAAACATTTATTTCGAACTCATTGATCTAAACTGCTTTCTCATTTTAATAAATTTCTCAAATACAATCTTAAAATATAATGCATATTTGACAATATATATATAAATTCTGTTGATAGGGATTGACAAAGATATTAATCTTATGGTTTGTAATAAAACAAAACATAGAATTAAATACTTTCTTAATATTTAAGTATTTACTTTTGACTGAACTAAAAGTGGGATTAAGTTATATATTTTAGTCTTGCACCTAGATCTGAACATTTAAAAAAAAAAAAAATAATAAGTAATATAACTTTTAAAATTAAATTTGAAGTATGATGAGGGTTGGCCTGTAGAAAATTGCCAAGTATGTCACATGAGGTTTGCAGACTACAATCTACTTTCCTGATGTACAGCTGCTTATAACAGTTAATTTATGTTTAATTTGGCAAAGTGCTTACTGATCACTAGGGTAGAATTTTTTAAATATATATTCTTAGCATATGTTTATTATACAGTAAATGATTGTATGCTTTACATAAATTTTCTTCTATCTTCATTTAGATTTTTTAAAAATGCAACAGTATAGATAATATATGTGTGTGTGTACACATATGTATATTATCAATATTTTTTTTTTATTTTACAATTTCATGGTTATTTCTATTTGTCACATATATTATAATCATATGAACATATGCATATGTTAAAACTAATATATTTATATGTCATTATTTCATTGACTCGTGCCTTGTATTTCAAAACTTCCAACAAATATATATAATATATGTTATGTTAGTTTTAATAAGTATTTTAATATATAAGTATAATTCTATCAACATTGTTATCAAACACAGTACATGAACAAGTGATTTATCTAACAGTATAGTCCTATATCTTTTATAAATTTCATAATTGAGTATGCGTTTTCTCAAAGATAATTGAATACATCCTTGATGAATAACAAAAAGATACAGAGCTTACAGATTTATATAATAATTTAGATTGAAGATTGATTGATTTCTATGTACTTGAATAATGCTATATGAAGAGAGAATTGCCTATAAATATTTAATTACTGTTTGTTAATTGTTTTTTTTTTTTTTTTTTCTGTATAAAGAGCTACATTCTTTTGATTGATTAAAAAAATACTTTATATATGTATATTCTGAAAACATTTAACATTTTTAAAACTGCATTTAAGATATTAATATAATATATATTTATTTGTTATTGTAGATTCTATAAAGGTTTAGCACCTTTATGGATGAGACAAATTCCTTACACCATGATGAAGTTTGCTTGCTTTGAAAGAACAGTAGAAGCTATTTATAAACATGTTGTACCAAAGCCTAGGGATGAATGCACTAAAGCTGAGCAACTTGTCGTTACATTTGCTGCTGGTTATATTGGTAGGTTTGTTTTTCATATAAATATTCATCTTCATTTGTATTAAAAAAAAAGAATCTTATTTTAATGAACCTTATTTTTTAGCTGGTGTCTTCTGTGCTATTGTTTCTCACCCTGCTGATACTGTTGTGTCTAAACTTAATCAAGATAGAGGTAGTACTGCTATTGAAGCTGCTAAGAAATTAGGAATGAAAGGTAAATTGATTCTTAAACATTTGTTTTCATAAATTCTGCAAGGTTTTTAATTTTTTGTATAAATTTTAAGATTTTTAAGAAATCCACTCACTCACACAAACATATGTATTTTACAAAAATATTACACAGCAATAACAATTTGTTTTCATTATATATATATCTATACACATGCAATGATAACATCTTATACAAGTGTCTTAACATGAGTAAATTGAGATATAAGCCTGCTTCAGTGACATTACAACCAATACTGCTGGGAGTCTCCATTCTTTTTCTCTCTTACACACACACAAAAGAAAAATATTTGGGAACTACTGACCATAATATATCTTGAACCTGTTTCAGATATGGCAGTGCAAAAATTAATAGAAGGGATTCTTCTGTCAAATCTGTATTATCTTCTTTTCTGTTGTTCTGCAAAGTGCACATAATAATCAATTTATGATTGAATCATTTTGCTTGTGTTGTGGTTTTTAGTTGGTTATTAGAGATAAAGCTTCAGAGATTTCTATTGTGAGAGAAAAGTAACAAGCTCATGCCAAAAAAAAAAAAACTTTTGAAAAAATTAAATTGAGTAAATAATGAAATAAAAAAATTAATGTTTATATACCAATAATCTCCGCCAGCATCTGTTTCAGTTTTCTTATAAGCATGTGTGAATTTGGTTTATTTTTGTATATAGTATTTGTATGTTATAAATACATTAGTTTTAAAAAATAGAGTAGTTTTTGAAACAATTTCATTTCAATGTGAAAAATTGATTTGAAATCAAGCATTCTGACTTGCAAGCTCAATCATCAAATTAATTAAAATAATATATTGTATATCTAATAAAAATTTTAAAATGTACCTCAAAATATCACTGAGGCCCGATAAATATAAGTCCTGAAGTTGCTGTCAAGTACAGCTAAAGTTCAAATAAAATCAGCAGATAAAGGGATAGGCTAGAAATTTGAATAATTGAATTCATTTTTAACATGGAAAATTTTAAAAATTGAGACCCACCTTGAAAGGGCAATGGGAAAAGAATGCATTGTGTCTGAAGAACGCAAATTTGCTCAGCATCATTCTTAAATGGGGTGGCCATTAAAACAAATAATTTAAAAGTGTTGCGACTAGTAGCTTGCAAAGCATGGAAAATGTAGAAACTGAAAGAGTACAAAGATAAATGCAAAATCAGCCTTTATAGAAAAGGCTAAAAGCTATATGTGAGAATGTGAAAGATAATGCAGAGGTTGTGCAATGATTGATTTCAAAATTGGGAATTCAAAGTATGCAAAACAGATGTTTGCATATATATTGGGAGTCTGCCACTAAATTAGTTTTGACTTGGATCTAGTTATCTTGCGAGTTGAAATAAAATGTCCTGAAAGTAGATATTTATTGATTAAGCTATATTGTAAACATTATATTAATTTTTTATAGTTTTCTTGTTAGCTTTTTGATGTTTTCCACTGTGTTTTTAGTATACATGTATATTTTCTGGAGAGATCTGTTTCTGCAGTTTTACCTTTTAATGATTCTGCATATGTAATGATTTTCCATTTTATTACTATATTTATCCATACTTTGGATTAGTTTGTATTTATTCAAATACAACTATTTATTTATTCATTCCAAATTTATCTTGATTTTTGATGAAATTTTCTAGGATTCATCTGAATGCATTAATAGAATGACAATTGGAAAAAAATAAATTCCTCTAGATTTTGCCATTTTATTTCATGAAGTCAACTTACTTCTATTTTGGTTATACTATGTATGTAAAAAGAATTGTATGTGTGAACTGTTTATATATTCTAAAAATAATTATTGGTTGGGTTTTATCAATTTAGAATCATTCTAATTTCTTTTTCGTAATATTTATAAGTGTTTTTAAATACCTATTGCATCCATCAATGAAAGCATTGTTATTGCTGTGCAATATTTTTGTAAAATACGTACATATATAAACCAAAATCTGAAATATTAACATTTATTTTCAGGATTATGGAAGGGTTTGACACCTAGAATCATCATGATTGGTACTCTTACTGCTCTTCAATGGTTCATCTATGATGCTGTAAAAGTTTGGCTGCGATTGCCTCGTCCTCCTCCACCTCAAATGCCAGAAAGTCTTAAAAAGAAACTAGAACAACAGCAAAAATAAAATCTGATAATCAATTATAATAAAAACTCGATTTTCTTAAAATTTGAATGAGTTCATTTTATATAACAAATCCTCGGCATATTTAGTTTCATAAATATTTATATGTATAATAGTGTCTTATCATTCTATTTAAAATCTATGCACTAGACGATTCTTGTACGAAAGAATAGTCAAAATCTAAGAATAAATTATTATTTGGATCTTTTTGTCATTTTATTATTTAAAAATATGCCTGAATCAAACCTAAATTTGTCTAATAGCATTTAAAGATTATTATATATCATGTAATTGGATTGCTTGTTTGAGTAATTGAATGAGGAGATCTGTGGCTTGGAGGTCAATAGCACCATATCATGCAAAAAACCTATATTTTATCCTAATAATGAGATACCATCAGTTATCTATTAAATTTATCCGACAAGTACAAGAAATTAAAACTCGGAACTAGTTAAATTATACATTATTAAATAACATATCCAAGTTACTTATTAAATTAAAATAAAAAAAAGAATTTACACTTCCACATGATTCCTATAATTTTTTAAATAGGATATTCTTATATTTTAAAAATAAATTATATTTTTTAACATGGCTTACTAGCCTTTAGACTTTATTAGTTTTTATCTACTGATTCATTTATCAATTTGGGGGTTCAATATTAAGATAAATGCCCACTTAAATTTACTGTATACTTTAAATTTCTGTACTAAATTTCCTATATAAGGTAAGAAAGCATGTATAATATTGAAATCAAATTATGATGTGAACAATTTTTTCAAGTTTTCTTATTAAATAGAATTATTTTAAAAAATTTTTGTTCGCTTCCTTAAATTCTGTACACTTATGCCATTTTCTTAGTTATTTTTATATATACTCTGTTAACTATACATTTTCATATAACTCTTCCATTTTCTCATGCTCCTAATTAATTTAGTTTTAAATGCCCAAGCAAAAGTTAATAAATTTCCATATCTAATACTTTTTCTTACATATTTTAACTAAATTTTTAAAAATTTAATCTGTACCAATATCTAATATATGAGGGGGCCGAATGGCTAGCGCTCTGGCGTTCCCTACCACAGGTATCGGGTTCAAATCCCGGCTTTGCCCATGGGTGTTGTAGTGGTTCGGAATCCACTTTAAACCGTAGGTCCCTGTCCTAATAGGATCGTAGAGCGCTGCGGGGGCATTGTTACTCCGCGTCCGTGGCTTACCACCAAGTTACACGAGCCACCTGTGTAATGCAAAGTGAGTAACATCGGTGCAGCCCTTATGGCGAAGATCACGGTCTATTTGCCAGCTGCATTAGAAGAAGAAGAAAAAAAAAAAAAAAATCTAATATATTGCATGTTATGGGGTTTCCTAGCAATAAATGACACTCCCTCTGTATTGGATGTCTTCTTTAGATCAACAATTGTGATTTTCACATGTTGAATTTTTCAAAAATCAGCTACTGAATTATATATCAAGCTCTAGCAAATTTGAATAAAAACTACTATATACTTGAAACGTATTTTCCATCTGTAACCTGTTCCTTTAGCAACTGCAATCATCCATATGACTGTATCATTAAGTCTTATTGCGGAACGACAGCGCTATGAATTTGAGGAAACTAAATTCAATTGAGAAATTAACAGTAAATTGAGTAGAAACAGACATATATTAGAACTACAGAAGAATCGATTTTGACTGAAGTTTTAAAAAATTCTATATTGAGTAAAATTAGGTGGTACCAAATTCATTTTGATAATAAAAAAAAGGTAGTACGAAATATAGTGCATATTTCAGATATTTAACATAAAATTGATATTAATTGCTTCTTTGGGTATTATCCTCATTTTACTGTAGTTTTCTTAAGAAGAAGCTTATATTGATCGAAAATCTTTTTTTTTTTTTTTTTTTCTGATTTGCACAGATTCCATTGAGTTCTTAAAGGTATTAACACTGAAGTGACAAAAGTCATGGGATACCTCTTAATATCGTGTCGGCCCTCCTTTCGCTCGGCGAAGTGCAGCAACTCGACGTGGCATGGACTCAACAAGTCGTTGGAAGTCTTCTTGCAGGAATATTGAGCCATGCTGTCTCGATAGACGTCCATAATTGTGAAAGCGTTGATGGTGCAGGATTTTGGGCACGAACAGACCTCTCGATGATGTCCCATAAATGCTCGATGGGATTCATGTCGGGCGATATAGGTTGCCAGATCATTCGTTGGAATTGTCCAAAATGTTCTTCAAACCAATCGCGAACAGTTGTGGCCCGGTGACATGGCGCATTGTCATCCATAAAAATCCCATCGTTGTTTGGGTACATGATGTCCATGAATGGCTGCAAGTAGCTGAACATAAGCATTTCCAGTCAATGTTCGGTCCAGTCGCACCAGAGGACCAAGTCCATGCCATGAAAAAACAGCCCACACCATTACGGAGCCACCACCAGCTTGAACAGTGCCTTGCTGACAGTTTGGGTCCATGGCTTCGTGGGGTCTGCGCCACACTCGAACCCTACCATCGGCTCTTACCAACTGAAATCGTGACTCATCGGACCAGGCCACGGTTTTCCATTCATCTAGGGACCAACCGATATGTCGTTCTGTCAGTAAAGGCACTCGAGTCGGTCTTCTGCTGGAATAGCCCAAGAAAGCGAAATTTCTCCGCACAGTTCTAACAGACAAGTCCCTTGTACGTCCCACATTGATTTCTGCGATTATTTGACGCAGTGTTGCTTGTCTGTTAGAATTTACGACTCTTTGCAGACGTCGCCGGTCTCGGTCGTTAAGTGCAGGCGGTCGACCACTGCGCTGTCCATGGTGGGATGTTATGCCTGAAATTTCATACTCTCGGCACACTCTTGACACAGTGGATCTGGGAATGTTGAATTCCCTAACGATTTCCGAAATGGCATGACCCATGCGTCTAGCTCCAACTAACATTCCGCGTTCAAAGTCTGTTAATTCCTGTCATGCGGTCATGATCACGTCAAAACCTCTTCATATGAATAACTTGAACAGAAATGAAAGCTCTGCGAAAGCACTGCGCATTTATACCTGTTCTACGCGATGCTACTGCCATCTGAAAAGTTGCATATTGCTATCCCATGACTTTTGTCACTTCAGTGTATAAACTAATAAGCTTAGTTTTTATATTCATAGTTAAACATTTTGAAGTAGCATAATGTTTTATTAGTTGTAAAAAAAATATATCGAATTTAATATTAAAAACAGATGAAACTGGAAATATTCATGCTTCTAAAAACGGGAAGAAATAATTCCGAGAATTTTAGAAATTTTCTGTTTATAATCATTATTATTAATTCATTTAGCTTTTGTCTTATTTTTATCTGCGATTTCCCCCTTGCCTTTTTTTTTTATCCGTTTAAATACATCAATGTATGATGGGAATTGTAGTTTGCTTTTTTTTTGTTTTTGTTTTTAATAGTCTTCTTTCTATTATCAACAGATCTCATACATACATGTATATACACAGTCCAGTCACATTAATGCGACCACCTACTTTCGACGTCAACGTGAAATAATCAATCACAAAAGGCAGGTGGCAGCACATTGCAGTGGAGTGTATATAAAGGATGTCCTAGGGCATCGGAAAGCATTTCAATCGTTGGCGTAATGCAGAAACGTAGCGATTTATCCGACGTCCAAAACGGTATGATTATTGGCTTTCGGGTCCGAAAGCCAATAATCATACCGTTTTGGGTAAGGTGGAAGTATTTCGGAAACGGCTAACTTTGTGAACTGTCCGCGTGCCGCCATGGTAAAAGTATACTGTGCATGGTAAAATGGCACTATTCAAAATCAGGGACGTGGTGCACCATGGGCTATAGATGACAGAAGCGAACGAAGGCTACGGAGATGAGTTCGGGCGAATAGACGTTCAACTGACCGCCCAGATGAACCAAGGGGCTATCAAGAGTGTATCTTCAACAACGGTTCAGCGAACGTTGCTGCGCATGGGCCTCCGCAGCAGACGCCTGGTTAATGCATCTATGCTGACTGCTGTTCATCGGCGACGAAGGCTGGAATTTGCACGCCAGTACCGAAACTGGACGTTCACAGAGTGGCGACCGGTGGCTTTTTCCGATGAATTACGTTTTATGCTCCATCGGACAGATGGACGTTGGCGTATACGGCGTGAAACGTCTGAAAGCAAACACCCTGCAACAATTGCCAGAAGGATCCAAGCTGCAGGAGGGAGCATTATGGTTTGGGGAATGTTTTCCTGGCATTCACTGGGTGCACTCATCATTGTGGAAGGCACGATGGATCAGCACAAGTACGCATCTGTTCTTGCGTACCATGTCCACCCCTACATGCAAATTGCTTTTCCTCAGAATGATGGCATCTACCACAGGACAATGCGAGGTGTCATACAGCTCGCAGTGTATGTGCGTGGTTCGAAGAGCACCAGGATGAGTTTACTGTACTCCCCTGACTAGCAAACTCATCGGATTTAAATCCAATCGAGAATCTGTGGGACCACCGTCACCGTAGGGATCAGGTTGTTCGCGCCATGGATCCTCAACCGCGTAATCTAGCGCAGCTGGCCACGGCACTGGAGTCGACATGGCTCATCATCCCAGTGAACACCTTCAGAAACCTAATTGACTCTCTTCCTGCACAGGTGGTCACATTAATGTGACAGGACTGTGTATATATATGTATTACAAATTTTTCATTTGTCTGCTACATTGAAGGACTGCAAAAGAATTAAAAAATTTTTTTTTCTTATATCGAAATTGTTGGAAGGGAAAAAATAAAAGTACATAAAGTATTATACCGTGGCCTGCAATTGGAACGGAAGATTAAAGTTATTTAACATCAAATTTAATTAAGTTTAATTCCTTTTATCATTTTCTTTCTAAATTAACGACCTAAACTTTTAACTAATTTTAGATACAATGGGAAATTAAGTTTCGAGGTAAGTTTGTGCTTTGATATATTTAAAGCATAATAAAAGAAAAATGGGGTCGCTATTAAAAGAATTGATTTTTAATGGGAGCAGATGGTTTTGAAAGTCATAAAAGGATCTTTGAAAGAAGATGCACCGTTTTAAAACGATTAATTATAATCTTATTTGATGTCATTGATCGCTATACATTTAGAATTTTATGGCGCAAACACTCTTTCTCCAGAATACTAAGAGGAATATCCAAGAGGAAGGCGTAATTGCTCCACATTTAAATTTATATGGCTGAAAATATTTAAAACTTCTACTAGACAATCGGACTGTGAATGCCAGACACTACCCTGCAATGATCTATGAAGACCAATGATTATAGTACATATCATAAAAAGAACTAATGTTTATTCGCGCTATAACTTTTATGCGCACTTTCGGTTAGAAGTTAGCAAAACTTGCACTGTTAGTTATACGAATGAGATTATATATTTTAATCAAATAAACATAAAAGATTATCCGAAATTTTTATAAGGATATTTATAATCTAAGCTTTAAAATTTTTTGGAAAATATGAATTACTTAGATTATGAAAATGTAACTTTAACATATTGCATTTAGGAATCGTGGAAGGATAACAATAAATAATTCTTCAAAAAAAGGAAAACATTCCTTTCCAGAAAATTACTCCACTGATCGATATGTACAATACTAATCAACGTATTTTAAACAGAGCAAAACATTTATAAATAAAAATCAACTTGAAATATGATTTGGACTAAATTTGGAACAGCACTTGATAAGAAACCATTTATATTTAATGTAATAATAAAACCCGATAATGATAAATTTCAAAGAAAAATGGGAAAAGATAATAATTTGGATAGCCTTCTTACCTTTACTACGGCCAATTTAATTTCTTTCTTTGAAGTCCATCTCACTTAAAAATAACATAATTTAATTTAAGGAAAAACTCGCTAAAAAAATTATTCTTTAGTGTTTCTTCAATTAGTAAAATATGGAATCAAAAGGACAGATTTTAAAATTTTAATTAATTAACTAATTTAAGGCTATATTTAGGTTTCTACAAGAGATAATGTTTACTGTAAAATTTTGAAATTGTCGTGTCTTATCGTAATTGTCGAAACATAATAATCATATCTTTATGTCCTTACATTCACGAGATTTTAGTGTTCTTGGAACTCCTCAAATGACTTTATAAAGACAGTTTTATTTAGCAAAAACAATCGCGTCTGGGAAATGTATCTTACTTTGTTTACGTTTGTTGTCTAAAATAATAATATTTATATAGGGTTTAATTTTGCCCGTATTTCCTTTTGCAGTTCTCTTATCATAAATACAGGGAAATATAAAATGAACCGGCTCAAAACAAAAGGATTTCTGGTATCACAATAATATTTTCTTATTTCGAAATCATTGGTCGCCAACTCATTGATACTAGTAGATGATTATAGCTAAAAATATTTAGCCTCACAAGTTGAACTATGTACCCAGATTGGCTGAAATTGGAGAAAAAATATTCCATTCAAGATTTTCCAAAGACTGGATTAATTCTCATATGTTGGAGATCGTCAGGTAATGTCTAACGGTTTTGTAGTTGATTCTGTCTGAGAGCCAGACAGTGTCTTCAAGAGATCAGAAGACTAATTAAAAAGCTACAACTCATTTTAATATATTAGTAAGATGAAAATAAAAAGTTAGAGATATCAGAAATTTAATTTTTTAGTAATTGCAAGCAATTTTGGAAATAAAGATATGTTAAAAGGATGTCTTATATTAAATTCAATGCAAGTTACTATTATTAGTTTTTTGCGGGGTTTTTTTCTGTGGATTTTCTTAACTGTAGCCGCGAATAGCGGCATCAAAATATAATTTTAAAAACGAAACCGAAATGTCTTTAAGGTGACACTGACAGGTCACATTGGAAATTAATTACATGTTAATTTGCTTTAAACTAAGCTTTTTTTCTTGCTTGAAATCTCGCTTGTTTTAAAAATAAATAGTCCGATTATTAAATTATAACTTACTTAAATTCTGACTCAAGCAATAATAAACATGACTTGTTATTTAGAAGTAAAAAATGTAGGTATTATTATTATTATTATTTAGTTTTATCCATACAATTAGTGAAAAACAATGAATTCTTTAGTGAAATAGAATACATTAAAATATTGAAAAATAAATTAAATATTTTTATAAGCATTTTTTTTACAAATTGAATACATTAAGCAATGTTTTCAAGTTTCGTTGTGATTGTAATTACGGCCCGTAATTATAGAATATATTTTTCAGTTAAAGCATAATTAATGAATTATTATTATTTATACGATATATTACTAGAAAAGATAAGTTTGCATTTATAATCAACCTAAAATACTGCTGAATCGGAGAATTTTTTCGCAGAATAGTTATTTATAAATAAAATCAATTATTTATGTCAAAATTCGCTTGGATATCGAAAAAATATTTATTTTTAATATAGACATTGAATTTAAAATATAACAACTGTAGTAAGAAAATTACAATAATATAAATACTATTTTTGTAAAATGTGAAACAATTAAAATTTTAAAAGAGAAATAACCAAAGAAAAATAACATTGTGAAGTTTTTTCTATCGTAGTTTATTAAAAAATATTTTTTTTAGATTTCATGCAATATAGGAAACTATTGTTAAAAATCTTCTTTTTAGGAAACTTCTGAATTATTTAATAACAGAATTTCAAAGTAATTATTGTAAAATTTTTCTATAGAGGGAAAAAAAAAATTACCATGCTAAATGAAATGATTCATGCTAAATGAAATTTATAATTTGTATTTGTGTAAAAAAAATTCCTACGTTTTTTGTAAATTTTAAATTCGTTCTATTTTAAGAATTTATATTGTTTATGAATCAAATAGCCATAGCATTATTCTCATTCTTTTTGCTATGATTTAATTCGTTTTTCTTTGACAAACTGTTCTATTAGAAAATATAATTTGAAATCAGTTTTTTATTTATTTAAAAATATTATCTTTAATTTGTTGAAATAAATTTGAAGCAAAATACCAAGCATAATTTTCTGTACAATAACTTCATAAATTAAATTTTCTCTTGCATATTTAGTTGTAGTAAATTTAATTAATTATATTTTATATGTATAGAATATATTAAATTTTGAATGCTTGTTAATTTGTAGAAAAAATGCAATTTAAAAATAGTCACATTTTAAAAAATAATTTCCAAAAATGTCTAACTTATATGTTGATCTTAATTGAATATAGTTCCAGTTCCTCACTTTATTAATTTATTTGCTTATATTTTTATTACAGAAGTATGGCCATCAGAAAAAAATCAGTGATACAACTCAATTCAAAGAATTAACTAAAAAAGATGCAGAAATACAGTTATCTCACGAATTGGAAAAATTGCTGTTGACTACTACAACTGAAAGAGATGTAAGATCTGTACTAGCTATACAAACTTTTTTAACTATTTCTATATTTAATGTAAAATTTATTTGCAGGACAATTGGCAATTCTAGATAATTAATGTTTTATAATTAATGTTAAGAAAAAATTTATTGTTCTTTAAATTTTTGTCCTAAATTTAATATTGTCCTCCTTTCCTTTTTTTGATCTATATTTAATTTATTGATTTTGACATATCACTAGAAAATCTACTTAAATTAATGTGCAGTATATTGCTAATCAATATTTATATAAGATCAATTCTTTTTATTATTGGGTTAGTAAGAAAATAATTTTGGTTTTCACTATTTTTAAGTACATGGTAAAAAAATTAATATATTTTCTTGCCAACCTAATATTTGCATAAGATAAGTGATTAAATTATAAACTTAGCAATATGAGAATTTCATCAAAGAAATTTTTTCTTTATTTTTTTCCATTATTATGACATATTTTATATATCATATTATAATTACCCATCTGAATATAGTCATAATTAAAAATAATATGACTTCTGCTTTACATAAGCTTGTATTTTAAAACTTTTCTTTGCTTCAATTCTATTAATTTTATTAAAAAAAAGTTTTAAAATCTCCAATTTTCTTTTTATACCAGAATGTTTAACAAGTTCAGAATAAGATACTCAATTCAGCATAATTTCTCTTTATTTATATTCATTATTGTATAATATATAATTAACAATCTGTATGTAATGTTTTTTATGCTATTAAAAAAATTAAAGCTGACATTAAATTAAAATTTTATTATATCAGGATGAACAGGTGTCTTTTTAGAGCTAAGCATTCAAAATATTCCATTTTCAATAATCTCAGTTTACCCTCATATCTGCATTTCTCCAAGAGTTTAATGATATTTTTCATCTTGTTCTTAACTAGGGTGAAAAAAAAAAAACTTCAAAAAGGAAATTAAGATATGATTTTTGGTAGTGAACTTTTAATTTCATAGTATAATTTAACTGCATAAATTTATTATGCTCATAATATCTTTGTAATATGGGTCTTAGTAATTACTATTACATTTTTTGTCTTTTCATTCTTCTTGATTCAAATTTCTCTACTTTTTAATTTAAAGAATTAAAAAAAAAATTCTGTCGTTCATTTAAAAGGAATGAAATATCTTTATATAATATAAATATTTGAAAGTATTCTTCATCCTTGTTCAGATTTGTAACAAACTTCTTCATATACAATTGTTATTTAACTACACTCATCTTTTGAAGTCATGTCAGCTCATGTCATGTGTTGTCATTATGTGTAGCTCTTATTTATTTTCATTATCTTTATTTTTATATTGCATACTTATTTACAAGCATTTCTTAACATTAAATGCAATTTACAATTTTATGTGTATTGTTAAAATTTGCATATGCTTGAAAAACTAGTATGATGTGAGACATATAAATAATTCTTATTTTTATTATCACTATGACCCAAACAAGGGTGAAATCACAAATTAGAGGACTTTTTTAGCAATTTTTTTTTAACAAACCACATTGTTTTATATAAATATTAAAATTTTGATAAGTAGTTATTTTAAGAATTCTGAAAACACTAAAATTGACATAATAAAGCAAAAAAAAAAAAAAGACTTACTATCCTAATATTTGTATCTCCTCTTTTATTTAAATTTGAGAATTTGTGTTTTGATGGAGAAAAAAATTGTTGACATAGAAAAAAAATCATGTAATATCCATGGCCAGATAAATGTTGGATTTTGATGCTGTATAGTATGATGAGGATCTATGTGGTGAGGGAAGTTGATGTCCCTTAAAAAGGCTATAATTAATGCTTGTAGAGACATCATCTACATAAATTTACATCACATAAATTCGACAAGATAATATTCCAACTGATTTATACACCTTGTTCCATTTATATGAAATTTCTGTTGATATGAAACCAAGAGCCTTCATTTGTGTTAATGTATGATCTAGTTTTTATCCGAATCTTCAAAAGAGTCTTATAGTTAGGTGAATAAAGTCTTAATTCCCCCAGACAGTTGCAAGCACCCTAGTAATCAGATATTGTTGTCCCACAATGGTCCATTTTTTAATTACCTGCAGTAACTTCTTCATATAATCATGCACTTTGACACCTCCCCCCCTCCCCAAAAAAAACCTTTTCAATCCTCTTAATCACTCCAAACACCCAATGGCCTAGGACACTTCTGTTACGATTGCACTTTTTCACCCCAAACTTGCTGTCATATATCTCAGCAGTTGTTCCATGTCTACCCAGCATAGTATTTTCTTTTATTTTCACATCCATGCAAATCTTTGTAGAGAAACTCTTCTAATTAGTCACAATGTTCAGCGTAAATTCAACTCGCCTACAATTAAGCTAGTTGTTGCACATAGCTGTTGCAGTTAAATCTCTACTGATTCAGTCATACATCATTGCATGAATAATCGCATAAACTTTTTTGTGAACGAGAGAACTATAAGCTAATTAAAATTTATTTCTTTGCACATGTGCTTTATCATCCATTCTCATCTTGTATTATTGCATATAATCTTCTGTTTTACCTTTCATAATAATTATATAGCCTTTTCTTCCACAAAGTGGATATATAAAATTTTTACCAGATCTTCAAACACACAATATTCAATCACTTATCTTAACATTCTAAATCTTTAAAGAAATCCTTCTTGTAGTATCGGGCCAGGAACCTCAGGTAATACTGGACTCTTTAACCCAAAATAAAAATTATCATGATGAATGATTTTGGTTAGCCTATAAGAATAATAGCAAAAAAAAATAAATAAATTGGGATTACTAAATTTCAAACTAATATATTAAATATTTTGAAACTTTTTTTTTGACATAATTTTAATTTTTTCTTGTAGAGATATGAAGCTGAATTTGCTGGTTACAAAAAATTGTTTGAACAATTTCTCCTTGGAACAGGCCCATCATTACAATGGGATAAAATTGAACCTTTGCCAGCTGAAGCTGTAAGTATTTTATAAACCATTAAAAATTTAGTTATTTACTAACAAAATGATTCAATTGATTCAATGATTGTTTTGAATGATTCAATGGTTCAAAACAATTCTGATCAATACTAACTGATTGTTAGTCTTAACTGGAGTAATTTTATAAACCAGTTATATTTAATATTAAAAGCGTTTTATATTGGTTTGAAGTACATGCTTGTTTGATATAATTAAATTTTTCTTCCATTTTTGTATTAACTTTTATGCCATTAAATTATATGACTTATTGTATTTTTATTTCTTTCTGAAACTAATGCTGGTTGTTGAGTGTTAATTTCTCAAATGAAATAGTATATTTTTGCAATGGGTCAAATCGTTTTTTTTTTTTTTTTTTGTTTTATGTATCAAGCATGTTTATAATTTAATGATTTGATACTTGTTTCAATAGCAGCAGTTATACAAAGCTTCCTTTAAATATCATTTAATAAAACTATTCACTATAATTTAGAATCTCTAACTGCAACAAATTTTTTTTATTGGTAAACAATTATATTTTTTCACTTTATATAACTTTTTGTTTTAAATAGTTTTCTACATATAAGAATGTTATTTTTTTCAAAGTACTATACTACTTTTAAAGTGATTTGATTTTTTTTATCATAGAGAATATTACAATTAATGCAATTTAAAAGGCTTCAATTTATATTAAACTGACTTTTAAATTTTTATTAAAAAGGTATTTATTAAGCATATGAAAATCATTTCATTGATATAATTTTTTAAAATTATTTTAGATATCCTTTTATAAATTTACATTACATAAGGATAAATTTTAATTATTTTGTAATTTTTGTTACATTAAAAATACAATGGTTTTATTTAATTTTGACTTGAAAATATTATTTTAGATTAAAAACTATGCAAGTCTTGCTGAACCACCATCTGAATCCATAAGGGATATGTTGAATAAGCTTGTTGTCATTAAGTTAAATGGTGGTCTTGGAACAAGTATGGGCTGCACAGGTCCTAAATCTATAATCCCTGTTAGAAATGATCTCACATTTTTGGATTTGACTGTTCAGCAAATTGAAGTAAGTTTGTTGTACTTTTATTATAAGATACACAGTGCCTCACAAAAGTTTTACAAAGCCATGCCCTAAATATAGATTATTAAATACAATTTTAAAAATTTATATTGCTTTAAAATTGTTTCTTATAAATATGCTTTTTATTTTATTTAATTTTCTCTTAATTATTTATAATAAATTCATTTTAAATGCAATAATATTTCATGAAAGAATGAATGTTACTCATAAGAGTTTTTGGATAAGAACAATTGAGCTCCAAAAATTTAACTGCTTAATTGAATCTATCCACAATCTTTAATAATGTTTTGCAGTCATCTTATTATAGATTCGAATTAATTTTTACTAAATCTTTGGCCTATATTGTTCTAAATTTTATGCATTGCAGATATTAATCAGCTGGTGCTTTCAAGAAACATTACATTTCTGAATTCTATTTTTAGATTCTGGTTAGATATATTCTATTAGGTTTAAAACTGATGACCAATGAGACATTTTAAATGACTTCCTTGCTTTTCTAAAGCAAACAATCGATCATTCAAGATGGTGTTAAGATTGTTACGCAAATATAATTCTGAGTCTCTTTATAAATGAAAATTTTGACCAATTATTTAAAATTTTTATTTAATATTTCAATATATATTTACTGAGCTGTGCTCTTATCAATAAATTTTATTTTGCATACTGCAGGAGTTGACATTTATGCTCATAGCCATATTTAACAAGTTGAATACATTCTCTTTTTAAAATTTTATATATCTGATTATATTCAAGCCATTATACAATCACTAGTTACAAATTTGTTATTACAATTAAATTTATTATTTTAATTTATTGTTACAATTAAATTTATTTCATTAGCAAATATAACATTTCAAAAACATGTCTTAATGTTTCTTACCGATGAAATTCAAAATTTTGGATTGTTTACACTAACGAGAAATTTCATCCTTCTGACTTAGTAATGATACTTGACTGATCAAACTGTTTTTTGTTTTGTTTTTGAATTTACACATTCTGTAACTTTTTTGGGATTCTGCTCTATGTTTTGTCACTGATGATCTTAGATTTGTTGAATGACGATTTTCTCCATTCCATGAAATAGTTTTTCGCAATTTTGATTTAATGGTTACACTATTGAACTTTTTATAGCACTTTGTTTTAGAGAAATATTTGAATCGCTTAAATAAACAGCATTTTTAATAGTATAACTTTTTCTAAATGCAATAATAATTTCTGAATTTCGAATTATGTATGCTTCTGTGATATAATCATGGTAATATTATAATTATATAAATAAAAACAATTAAATATTCCAAACAGTCAATTTTATTTAATATGGAAAGCTGTGTTTGAAAACTATATTTTAATTATGATAAAAATATAGTGTAAAGCAGACAATATTAGTATGAATTTAAATTGTATGTGAAAAATATTCTTGTTTAATTGTTTCTTTAAAAATTTGGAAATTACTACAGTTAAATCATACTATAGTAGTAGAATAACTTGGTGTTAAAATATATTGAAATTCATTTATCCCTTTTTATTCTAAGTTGTAATGAGAACTACACATAAACAAAAGCTTTTATGAGTTGCTGTATGTATTTTTATGTAAAATATAAAAACTAAAAAAACTTAGCATTTGCGATATATTAGGGAAAAAAATCCTTTCTTTCAAACATTAATTTGCATTTTTTTTAGAATTAATCATTTAAAATTTTTAAAAATGTATTGATTTTTATTTAGTCATATTATATTGAGCATTTAAAAATTTCTATAAATTTTCAAATGATTTATTCAAGTATTATAAACAATAAATATGATTATTGCATTTTCTTAAGGAGTGTTTTTTATTTTAAAATATCAGATATAAGATACATCATATAACTAAATCTTCTTGTGTCTTTAGCATTTAAATAATACATATGATGCTGATGTTCCTTTGGTATTAATGAATTCATTTAATACTGATGATGATACACAAAAAGTTTTGAGAAAGTACAGAGGGTTCAGAATTAAAATCCATACTTTTACCCAGAGCAAGTGAGTTGATTTGTTTTTTTTTCTGTTTTAGCTTTTTCTGTTTCTGTTTTAATAAATATGACTTGTGCATATGTTTTGTTTACTCTAAATGTAGTTATTTGATGCTTGAAAATTGTTGTTGCTTTGATTTAATTCTAAGTTTATATTTTATTGTTTAGAATTTATGTATATTTTGGAAAAAAAAAATTAATTACAAATATTTTTGTAAACATAATTTTCTATACAATTATAGTTTATTGGATGTATATTTTTTTTTATAGATATCCTAGAATCAATAAAGAGAGCTTAATGCCCATTGCTTTTGCCCTGGATGATGAAGATCCTGAAGCGTAAGTTAAAACTATGTTATTTTTTCTTGTTTTTTTATATTTTGTTAATTCACAGAATATGGAAAAAATTATATAATCTCATTTATGAAAAAGTGCTAACAAAGCAATGAATATACACTCCAATGAAGATTGTATTCATTTTTCATTTAAAGAACATTGATAAAAAAAATATTATTCGAAAGTTTCTAATTATAAAATTCTATTAAAATTATGAATTATATAAGAAAATTTTTTTTTAGAAAATAAGATGAATAAATATTGGAATACACTAGTTTTTCTTGTAATTTTAAATTCTATGTCACTAAAATAAAAATTGTATTTATTTTTTATGAATAACATTAAAATTAGTAATTTTTTAAATCTATGTTTGGTGGTGAATATATAAATGTAAAGTTTTTTTTAGCATGTACTTTCTATATATTTCAATTCTATCAATGTAAAACTAAATTTAAAAAACAAAATCAATCTTTTTTTTTTAATATTATTTTTCAATTTGATTAATTATAATTTCGAATATTTTTATATTTAAATTGGTAAATGTATAAATGAGTCAGGTTTTACTTAATATTTATATAATACATTCTGGACATAGATTGTGTGGAAAATTGGCAAATGGCCAAATCAGACATGGAAAAGAAGTGACATCATAGGGAGAAGGATTTTAATGATAGAAAAAATCTAGTTTAATTTTAGTTTTTAATAATTGAAATTTTAGAATACATGATATCAAAAAAAAAAAATGGGTGAAAAAATTCCACATTGTAACCATTAAATTTTTTTCAAATTGGTTTACACCATTCATATCTGACTAGTATCCCTTACAAGTATTCAATTTATTGTATGTATATGTATGTTTCTGCCTGATATTTGCCATTCCACACAATATGTGGGTTGAATATATGTGTATTTTTTATTTTTATATCAATATGTATAATCTATATTATTCACTTATTTATTTAAATTGAATTTGAAATTGATTATAAAAATGTAAATTTCTTATTATATTTTATAAATAATAAAAACCTAAAATATATGTAAAATAGGAATTTCATAATATTGTAAACAATAGATGGTATCCACCTGGTCATGGAGATTTTTATGGGACATTTTGTAAATCAGGACTATGTGAAATGTTTCTTAAAGAAGGCAGAGAATTTTGCTTCATTTCCAATATAGATAATCTTGGAGCAACAGTTGATATTAGTATCCTTTTCTCTGTGGATTTAAAAAAATTGTGTATTTAAATAGTTATAAAAGAAAAATAAATAAAATTTTGTTATATATTTTAAAATTCTTCCTTAACTTTCCAAAAATATCTTACACTCTTTGATTAATCCTGCCAAAAAACCTTCACCGGAATTTGTAATGGAAGTCACTGACAAAACTAATGCTGATGTAAAGGTATGTAAAACATATTGGGAATTAAATTATGAAAGAGCATAAATTTCTTAAAATTGCCTTTTAAAATAATTCTTTTATTTATTATCGTATCAGAAATGATCATTTTAATTCTCTTTAAATGAAAAAATTCAGCAAAATTCTGTAAAATACTATTATCAAAATATGCTAATCTGTCTGTAAAATATTGTTTTTAGTTGCACAGATATTACTTATTTTCCTTTTGATTTGCTGTTCAATAGTTTAAAAGTGGAAATATTTTTTTGTTTAGTTTACTGTAGTAATAAAATAATTAGTTTTAGTAATTGTATAACCTTGGCTATAAATTCTTAAGTGTATTTCTATTTGATAAGAATACTTAATAAATCTTGTTTTTTATTATTCAAAAATTGCCATTGAAAAGTAATTCAAAGAAATCTTATAAAATTTCCTTTGAAATTTTAAATTGTTAGTGAAACCTAATGCTATGTTTATTAATACAGTTTTCTTCAATTGAAGAAAAATTTATTTATTAATCTTAAAAATTAGTTATCTTAATATTTAAAAATCGTTTTTCAATTACATATTCGTACATAAATTGATTCCTTTGTGTGTGTTTAGGGTGGAACTTTAATCCAGTATGAAGGAAAATTACGTTTGTTGGAGATTGCTCAAGTTCCAAAAGATCATGTATGTATCATTTTATTTTTATGTATATTTGTTTAATTAAATGTTTTTGCAATTCAATTTTTTTACACCAAATTTTTTACTTTTCTTTATCTTAATTCATTTAGGTTGATGAATTCAAGAGTGTGAAAAAGTTCAAGTAAGTGTTCTAGAGTATTACTGGAATGTAACATTTTTTAAAATCAAATTAAAAAACACCTAGTGCAATTTAAATTTTTTAAAATATTGATAATGCAGTTATTATTTATTCTTTCAGAATATTTAATACAAATAACTTGTGGATTAAATTAGAAAGTCTATCCAGATTAGTTAGCGTAGGGGGTCTGGACATGGAAATTATTGTAAATCCAAAGGTAAATGATATTTTGAAGTATTATTCTCTTTAATGACAATAAAATACCATTCTTAATGAAATAATTTATTTCACATATAGTAATACATTAAGTGAGTACTAACTATCAATTGTTTTTCAGCATCTTGACAATGGAATTAATGTAATTCAATTAGAAACTGCTGCTGGTGCTGCCATGAAAGATTTTACAGGTGCCATAGGTAAGTTGATGGTAAATTGTTGAAATTTTTTATCTGACTTTTAAATAAGATGTTTTTGAAAAAAAATTTTCTATGCCACGAATTTAGCATGAATTAAAAGATATTTGAATTTCTGAATTTTAAGTTTTGAATATTTAGCATTCAGTTAAAATTGATATTTGTCCAAATTATCATTTATTTTGAAATTTTCTTGTTACTCTTAAAGATATAATTTATATCTTTTTATTTTTAAATTTCTTGAACCATGTTATATTTAAAACTGTTCTTCACTTGAAGATGGGGTAGATTCCAATATTGATAAATCATGTGACAACTATTTATTTTATATTTTTTAAAATACTAGTTTCACCACAAAATGTTAGGGTAATTAATATAATAAATGTAGAAAATGATACAAGAAGTAAAAATAGTTGAATGTAAAGTCTTTCTAAGTTTTAAAGACTTCTTTATAGAAAATAACAAAATGCATACTGAAACCTATTTGTTCAAAGTCATATATATATTAAAGAAACCAGGTTATGTATAATGCTAGATAATGTTTTTTTTTATCCCCAATAATTTTTTTTAACCATTTCAATAGTCTAAATGATGGTTAGGTATTCAATATTATGTAAATTTTATTTTCTTTAGGCAAGATATATCTACATGCTTTATGCTTTTTTAAAATTTTATCAGAATTTTAAATAGTTGTATGAGCATTTTATGTTTTCTAGCATTAGTTTAGTCATATTTTGTATGACTTTTCATTTTCTCATATAATACATAATTTAAATACTATTATTGGTGTAGGCACATAAGTCATCTTTTCGTATCTAAAATATTTTGTAAGTTATTGATATTCTAATTAATTTAAATTATGTAAAATTCGTTTGATGAATCAAATGTTCTGATGCTCTAAAATACAGTTAACATTTATTACTATTCATCCATATTTTTCTAAAATGGCAGTCCATTAAAACTTTGCTTTTGTAAAAATAATTAAAAATTATTGTATTGTTTATTATATAATATTTAAAATATCACATTATTTTGAGAAAATATTATAGTTATATATATTGTAGTTATACTCATCCTCCTGATAAACAGAAATGCATAAGATATTTGTGTGTTTTGATAGGTATAACTGTTCCTCGTAGTCGTTTCCTTCCCGTTAAAAAGACATCTGATCTTTTGCTTGTAAAGAGCAACTTGTATTCCATGCAAAATGGATATTTAGTCATGAGTTCTCTCCGTGCATTTCCAACTGTGCCATTAGTCAAATTAGGTGACAATCATTTTGCCAAAGTAAGTTTTTAGAGAGTTTGAAGAGTTTTACATTATTTGATAGTGAATGCAATTTTATATTGACTTCTAAAAGTTGCATGTTATATCGACAAAGTTTATTTATATTTCATTGCTTTAAAATAATTTTTGCATGCTCGTTGCAATAGTTAAATTTTTCTGAAAGATTATTAAATATTCTGGTATGTGGTAAAATTTTAGTATTATTATGTAGTCAAATATATAAATTTGTATGATATTTATGCAATTTTAAATATTTTGTTAAGTATGAAAATATTATAAATTGTTTATTATCCAATAATAATTTTATAAGTTCAATTTTTAGTTATATTAAAAACTATATAGTTTGATTTTAGTTTTTTCAATACAAGCTTTATTATAGTGAGTTTAATTTTAATTTTAGTTATATATAGATTAAATTTTAAAATACAAAATAATAATATTGAGCTTCCCTCACATTTGGATTTTAGCTTAAGTAAAATATAAAAACATTCAGAAATTTGGGAAGTTTTCCCAGATTAAAATTTTTCAAAATGTGTTTTCCGTGGCATAAAATATCTATATCACACATGCATGGTTAAGACATGAAACAAATAAAATAATTCACATGAAAAAAAAAACATATAATTCTAGGAAGCAAAATAATTTCTTCCTAAACTAATGCTTAGAATTTAAACATATTAAAAAATATTGCTTATATACTATTAGTTTCATTTTAAAAGAAATAATGGCTTTGTAAATTGAATTTTAATTTAATACAAGGAAAACATGGAATGAAAGTTAAATAAAAAGTTTAAAACTTTCAGTTTATCTGTAACTTACTTCCTATTTGTATGAATATGAAAAATAGACATTGCGACTTCAAAACAAATAAAAAATTTTGTGCAGTCAGTTCTTGCTTTGAAACTTTAATGTGCAGAACCCTTTGCCTACCTGTTGGTTAATCCAGGAACCTTTATTTAAAACACTAAACAATTGGGAACTCTTTATTAGGTACAAAACTCTAAAATGCTTGTGTGGCAGTTAATCCAGAACTCTTTACCACGGTGGCTGCTGAAAATGAGCCAAGATATCTACCTAAAATTTCTTAATCAAGGACTTAATCTTGGTTGGATCCCACTTTTGCAGGTGACATGGTGTAAAATTTTGTGATGTCTAGGAAAATTAAAAAACAGAACAGGTTGTTCAGTTTGCATCACTTTTAATGTACACTATTTATATAAAGCATAATATTTTACATTATTTTGGAAGGCTATCCATAACTAAACAAAGTTTTCTATCTCGCAGTTCTCAAGTTCTGTACATGTTCTAATCTCTCAAAGTTCTGCCAAAAGTCTTTATAAAATAGTTATTTCCAAAAGTCCAGTATATATATATATGACAGTAGACATGGAGGAACCATTAAATCCTATTGGTGGTTTATGATGAATAGTTTAGTTTATTTATAAAACAATCATGTCTAACAGCTATCCTATAGTTAAGATTCATCGTGATAAAATTCTACGCATACTAATATTAATTTATATTTACTTTTTATTTTTAATGTAACTTTCAGGTTCTTATATTTAATATAGCTGCTCATACTAAGATTTTTTTTAATAGTTGTATTTGTTTATTTAATTTAACTGTGGATTGGGACATTATATGACTTTATGATACACTTTAAAATTTTTGTTTACTTTTTAAAGGTACAAGAATTCTTAAGAAGGTTTGCAAGTATACCTGATATGCTAGAACTGGACCACTTGACTGTGTCAGGGGATGTTACATTTGGAAAAGATGTATCGCTTAAGGTAATTAATTAGAAAATATCTCTACACATATAATATATAAACTTGCTAATATAACTAAATTATATAAGAAAATAAAATGGTAATTTTAAAAGATTTATTTATATTTTTACAGAAATTAATTTGAACTTGGTTCCTCAATCTATTTCAGATAATGAAAAATTTTAAGAGACTGTTTTAATAAATTTTTTAAATAATTAAAATACTAACCTTTTTTTAAATATAATCAATAATTTTTAAGTATGAAACTCATATATCCTTTTTTTTTTGCCAAATTAAATTTATAATTTATGTATATAGCATATCATGTTGTTTTGAATTGTATTTTATTTTTAGGGAACTGTTATAATTATTGCAAATCATGGAGACAGGATTGACATACCTCCAGGGTCAATATTAGAGAACAAAATTGTATCAGGAAACCTTAGAATATTGGATCATTAATGTGTCACCTAATAGTGTCTTATACTTAGAGCAATCTCATGCATGTACTTAGAGCAATCTCATTTTCATTGCTATTTATTCTTGTTTGCGGCCTGCCATATGAAGCACATTTTTATTTAAAATTGTTATTTGAATTATAAATTTTGTAAATGCATCAAAATTATATTTATTTTCATTGTTATTGCTTTTTTAATTCAATTTAAATAAATAATAATGATGAAAAAAAATTCTTGTAAGATGTTAAAAGTAGTTAGTCAAAAGAATACTAATTGTTGGATGTTATTTTTGAGTGAATTATATATTTTATATGTATTAACAGAAATATTCTTAGAAAGTTACTGAATTACTAATTTTCTTTCATATGTATTTTTAAGAAAGTTGAAGATTTAAAATAAAAATGGTTTTGTTTGTCAAAATTTTGATTTGATTTGGCACTTTTATTAATAAAAATAAATATATTCATAGTTATAACAGTTTCAGATTGAACATTTAAAATGAGGAGGGAAGAATCAAATAATATATGTTATGAAAATATAAAGCAAGGAAACTTTTTCATTGTGAGCATATTTAAATAAATAATGATGATTGAAAACAAAAATTTATTTCTGCTAGTATTGTATGTAGTATCAAAATTTCTTCTAATATAATTTCTGCAGCAACATTTTTTTAATAGTATTCACTAGTTACAATTAACATTCTTCAAGTTTATAGGAAACTATTCATATTACAATCTATTCTTGTTGTTGTTGTCATATTGCCTAAAGAGTCCAAGGGAATCAAATATCGTGGTGCTCCTGAATAATATTGGCTATGTTGATTGCCAGTTCGGAATATAAATTCTCCTCCAAGGGATGGTCCAGACAATGCATGGCAGCTGCAACAGCTGGGCAATGAAAGACATGATGAGGAGTAAACTCGATAGGGCAGTTGCTACATTGGTATTTTTTAATGCCATCAACAGAAATTTTCAAATTTTTGGGGTGCTTTATCATTAATCTTGTTAGAGAAGTAGCTGTTTTTCTGTTGACATGTAATTCTGAAATTTGGTATTTAGTTTTGATCATAGATAGAATCATAAGTTTAGATTTTGCCAAGGCATTTGTATCTGCAAGGGAAGCTTTTCTAAACATATAATGAACTTTATTAAAAATATAATTTGATGAAAGAATTACACTTTAAATAAATGCAATAGATGAACCTAAATTTTGAAAGATGTATGTTAACTATTACAATTATTAATATTTAGATGTGATAATGAAATCAAATTACATTATAGAGGAGTTAGATAACTGGGTTTTCTGAAAGGTAATTCTGATTTCAATGAAAAAATTTGATATACTTCAATAATAGTAATAATATAACTTCCCCCTTCTTCATCAAGATAGATGATGTTAGCATTGCACTGTTGGGAATAAGTTCTTTGATCATTTTTTTAAAAGAAGAATAATGCAACGAGTTCAATTATTTTTGTTGAATTCCTAGAATAGAATTAATTAGGAATTTTATATGAAATTAATATATTTATTTAGCAAACTATTTTAAAGAAACATTTTAAAGTTAAGTAAAGTATGTTACTTTGTTATACTTTTTCTGTCTTATTAGGTTAAATAGGTTGTAAAAAATTCAAGTAAATTAAAAATTTAGGTGTAATAATTAAAGTGTTTCCATTGGAAATCGGCTAAGCTATGGCACCCTTTCCTATGAGTAAGTTCTTGTATTTTAGAAGGGAAACCGGGCCACACTTTATTTCTACTCATGGTGAAATACTCGATAATAGTATGGCAACATAATTTGGCCACTGATTGTGTGAGAAAATTGGCAAGTAGCCATGTTAGATGGATTGAAACAGTGTGGCTTAATAGGGGATAAAGATATTTTTAAAGTGGGTTTAATTACAATGCAAATAATTTAAATTTCTTATGATTAAAATTTTAAATTAGATAACATTAAAAGAAAAATTAGATGAAAAAGTGTCACCATAACTATTAAACGTTTTTCTAAAAAATTGCTGTACTCCATATGTCTGACTAGCACAAGTAGTTGATTCATTTGTTTCCACTATTAAAACAGATGTTTGCCCTTCCACACAATTGGTGTTTAAACTATAATCTAAGCTATCTGTGAACATTTGACTCTTAACAATATTAGTAAGAATCTATAACATCTTCCTTTGCAGAATATTCGCCCTCATGACACTCTAGCATGAAGTAAAAAAAAAAAGTGAAGTCTATATGTGAAGTAAAAAAAAAAAAAAAAAAAAAAAAAAAAAGACTTTTAAAAAGCAAAAATAATTTATGAATTAAAATTTAACATGACCATAGTTACTTGGTCACAATTCTATAAAAAATCTTTCAAACAGAAAATGGAATGCAATTGCATTGCTGAAACAGATAAAATTTATTGAATTATTAGAAATCAAAAGTATTAATATAAAGACAAGAAGCAATTAAATTCATCTTTATACATTGTTGACTTTCATAGTTTAATATGGGAGGTTAGTTAATATAAAAATCGATTCATTAAATTCATAGTAAAATAGAACTGATTTACATTGAATTATTTTAAACCTTATATTATATTTATAAATTACTAAATGCTGACACTAATCTCTGATATAAAAAAGTCAATTAGGAAATCATGAAACAAATCCATAAAAATATATACATATGATTCAATTATTTTTATGGATTTTGCTGATTTCCTAAATGACATTTATTTTATTTATACATTTTTACATTGTTATTTCCAATTTTTAATTTTCTACTGCAGTACCTTTGCAGAAGAGGATAGCCAATTGATAAATTCCTTTTCCTATTGTTTCATGATATCCAGTTCCATTATTGCAGTTAATGTGCAACTTGGATCTTGAATAAATTTTACTCTATTTTTTATATCTTTTTGTTTGATGATCTATCTAACTTGAGACTCGTGAAAATCCTTTTATGACATTTGTTATTTTATAGCTTTATTGTACTTCTAAATTTCTTGTCCACTCTGTTTTTGATTTTTGTGTTGTGTTCCATTTCTTATGATTTCTCTCTCTCGCACACACACATTCTCTCTCTTATAATGTGTGTAATACACACACACACACATACTGCAAGGCCTTTTTTTTACAATTTATAGATTTATATGTTCTACAGAAGAGAAGTGTATACAAAGCAAAAAAGTGACTGCTCCTCTTAAAAAAAATTTTGAAATATATTCTGTAATTTTCTAAAATCACAAAATCCCAACAATGACTTAAAATTAACTTAAAGGCATATAAAAAAGTATGTTAAAATTAAAAAAAAGAAAAAAGTAGGTTGCTTATTAAATTCTTTCAAAAGTTTGAAAGAAGTTCATATAAAAGCTCAAAATAAGCTTTTTTTAAAATTTAATTCATTTTATTTTATTGAAAAATAACATAGTTTTATATTTTGTGCAATCATTATTGCTATCTGATAATTGTTTGCATCCCTTGAGAACTGATTCCAAATTACTTCCATCATCAAAAAATATACTATCTGCAATATATATTTTTGTAAAGGCAATGTATTTTCACAAACTTCATTATCATTGTGTATAGTTTCTTTAGCCAACGGCCATACCATGCTGAATATACCGGTTCTCGACAGATCACCGAAGTCAAGCATCATTGGGCGCGGTCAGTACTTGGGTGGGTGACCACCAGGGAACACCGCGTGCCGTTGGCGTTCACAAATTTGGGACCTGAATGGCCGAGTGTCTCTAGCGCTCTGGCGCTTGGTGCCACAGGTTTCGGGTTCGAATCCCGGCGGTGCCATGGATGTTTGTAGTGGTTCGGAATCCACTTTAAGCCGTAGGTCCCGGTCTCCTATCTTTGTAAGAGCGCCACGGAGCCAAAGTCAGACTTCTACCTACGGGTGCTCCATCACAACAGAAGCACAGAAGCTGCTTCCTTCCCCTTCAATGATGAGTACGTATGGGCTCGTGGGCTTGGCCAGCCAAGTGGGATAAGAAACAACAACAACATAGTTTCTTTTCTGAAAATGCAATTAGTAATCAGAATTTGTGATGATGATCCTACTGATTTTTTATGTAGTTCAGAATATCCAGACACACAGTTCTGCAGCTCACTTTGTGATTATTTAAAGACTTGTTCAGAATTAGAGTCATTAAGAATAAAATGTTCCAATTCAGTCCAATGACTGTACTTCTCAAATTAACTTTGCAGGGGGAGCGGTTGATTTTCTTACACATAATTGTTATTTTCTGCATTGTGACATCTAAAGTTAATTCATTATCATTGTCATTTAAGACATAATCTACAAGCAATTCATGTACACGAACATGGTTAAAGATATTACAAACCATCTCCCCTGATCTCATGTGCTAAAGTAAAGACTCCTCTGATAGTGTCAAATTTTTTACCAGCAGGCATTTAAAGTTGCTGGTCTGATTTCAGTAGAAGCAAATACAGCACGACAATGAAAATTAGTAAACAATCAAAATTAGAAAGTTGTTTTCATATATTTTTAATTGTTATGGACTCATTTTCTAGTTTGGTCCACATGACTTGCTATGTCAGCTTAATGCAATATTTTTCATAAGTTGCATTTATGCTTGATCTGTTAACTGAAGAAAGTTTGTTTTATTGAGTTGAAATAAAGGAAATTTTTTACTGAAATACAAACCGCACTTAAACATCACAGAAAAAGACCTTGCAGTATATCGATAGATGAAATTATGTCTGTATGATCCTATGGCGTAAATTAAGAGTCAGATACAAAATAGTATAATGTATAACATATAAATGTTATTGCTTCAAATGAAATTAATGCACAAATTAAGATTCTTAATTAATAATGAATTATTGTCGAATATAATAATCTCAGTTAAAAGCACTTGTGATATATTTAATTTAAAAGCTATGCCTTGCAAAGAGAATTTACAGTATATGTATCTAATATTGATAATATGCAAAACTTGTGGTAATGTGCTTCGCTGGTGAGCATTAGGACGGAGGTTCAATCCGCTGGCGGCTTTGTTGTAGACACTGTTTCAAAAAACGAAGAGACTCGATGGCGTTTGTAACGCTGATTAGTAGAACTACCTGGTAGGATTTCTCCGATATGATTCGCAAATGGAGTTCCCCCTTAGAGTCCTGGAAGACACTGCCCTCATTCTTCAGCGACACAGAGTCAAGTCTGACTTGTGTCTACCGCTGCTCCATCACAACAGAAGTTTCCCTTTTCGCCTCCATCCGTGAGTGTGGCCTGGTCGCCAATTGGCTAGCGCGTACAACAGGCTTCAGGTTCGAATCCTGGCGGTGGCATGGATGTTTGTTAATGGTTCGGAATCCACGTTAAACTGTAGGTCCCGGTCTAATTAGCCTAAAGTCTGTACAAAATGACGGTAGAGCGACAAACCAAACCATCTGTGAGTAAATACTCATGGGATGTCCGTCCGGCACTGCAAGGACACTGAGGATCAAGCACACACAATATTGATAATATAAATCAATCTATATCAAATATTAAAAAAACGAATTGAAATAAATATAGAAAATATATTTAATTGAAAAGCACATCGTAGATAATATTGAGTAAAATATTAAAAAGGTAAAATGACTTTCCCAATGAATGATTGTACAAGCAAGAGATTTTGACTATGAACTGTTCCGTTTAATTTCCTCTCGCACTCAAGTTAAATATAAATTTCTACTACAAAATTGAATGAACTAAAATTTAGATTCCGCTGCAGTGCTTAAGTACCCCCCGCATCTAATGAACTGTGTGAGTGGAAGCTCTAGTCCGCGCAATTAGGGGCAGTACGCTTTACTCACTCATGAATATTCAACAAGGCCCTAATGACTCTATTGTTACCGCGCCAACTCTTGATGGCTTCATAACTTGGCGAGAATGTTCGCGAAACGTGAGTTTTCAGTGACTTCCGAGAGAAAATTATCCAGTTGGATTGGGAAGTTTGATCACGAATATAATTGACTAGCCACAGTATTGATCCAATGCTATTTGGAAGGGAAGGGCGTTGGAGAATTGTATCACACTTTCTTAAAGACTTTTTTTATGGTGGTATATATACGTAGAAATCTTTAAATTACAGTTATACTTGCTAAGAAAGATTCAAAATGTGCATAACTATGCACTACAGAATCTATTTGATGGTTTGGTTTGTCGTTCTACTGTCATTTTGTGCACACTTTAGGCTAATTAGACCGGTACCTACAGTTTAACGTAGATTTCGAACCACCAACAAACATCCATGAAACCGCCACGATTCGAACCTGAAGCCTGTGATGCCAACGGCCAGAGCGCTAGTCAATTGACCGCGAATCTATTTGATGAGAAAAATTGATAGAAAGTTGTGATATTTTATTTTATTTGGTAAATGACATTTCGGAATATTATATGATTCTTTTTGATATTAAGAATTTGTTCTGTTATTTGGAAAATTTCACTCAAATTTGATTAATAATATATAAAATATTAATTTTCTTTTACTTTTCTTGTGTTGTGATATTTGGCTTGTAGTATGATAGTAATTATAGGGAAAAAAAAAAAAAAAAAAGAAAAAGTATTGATTTTTTGCATGTAACCAGCGCTCTGGCGCTCGGTATCACAGGTTTCGTGTTCGAATCTCGGCGGTGGCATGGATGTTTGTAGTGGTTCGGGAATCCTCTAGGTCCCGGTGACACATGACCATAGAGCGTCACAGGGCCCAATCAGACTTCTTCTCGCCCTCATCATTCCCAAACTGTAAAGGGGCAACTCAGCTCTAGGCACGGTGATGTGGTGTGGTGTAGTTGTAGTAGTAGGTTTTGAAGTGCACACTTAAATAGACGACTTTGATTGAACGACTTTGAAGTGCACAACGAGCTGATAAATGACTAAGGAAACGCAGAAACGATATTACTTTCGATCTCCCTAATACATATCACCAACTTGCACTTTATAGCACATTTAATAGCTTGTATTCTAGTACTAATTATTCATAAATATTCATTTACTTTAAATATCTCTTCAAAATATTTGAAAAAAAAAAAATAAATGCAAATTATTTAAATACATCATCTCTCACAAAAGAAGCAAAATGCCATAAAAACATTCTTACGTTGAAGAAAGTGACACCAGCTGTCGATGAAATGAGCTTGTCATTCGAGTCCTATTCTTCTTCAGTGGCGGGGGTGAAGGCGACCCTAATCATTTAATGACATCCTCACAACGAGCCGAAAGCGACACCCCCACATGCTCGAGAATAACTTCGAGAAAAAAAATGGTAAAACCAGGCGAAAAAAATTCCATTTGATGGATGATCCAATAAATGTTGGAGAAGGATATAGTATTGGTTTTTTAAAAAAGAACCTTAAATGAGGAAAATATTTTAATGCATTGCCAAGCTCATCGTGGAAAAGAATAGTTAGGATGATGTGTTTTTAATGACCACATTTTTTTATTTACTTTTTCTTTTACAATAAAACTCTCAATTCTAAAATGTTAGTAAATACTTTGAATTTTCGAATGAAAATCAAATCGTTGAGATTTTTTTTTTTTTTTTTTTTTTTGCTCATTTAGAAAATAACTTTAACTTAAAAAAAAAATTAAAACAAATCGTAATATTAAAAAAAATATGAAATATAAGAAAAATATGATTACCAAAAGCAGATATTATTTCAAAATTTATGAATAACTTATGCAACTCTCTTAGCTAACCTATTTTGTTATAGTTATCAATCAAATTGCTAAAATGTATCATGACTTAATTTTATTATGATATTGTAAAGTCCTTTAGTTATTTTTATAATTATAATTAAACATTTGTTTTATCTATGTAGCATGGGAGTAGGGCCTGATAGCTGAGTGACTAGTGCTTGGTGCTACAGGTTTCGCGTTCGAGTCCCGGCTTTGACATGGATGTTTATAGTGGTTCGGAATCCACTTTAAACTGTATGTTCTTGTCTAATATGATTGTAGAACGTTGGGAGCAGGGCTGACCCCGTAAAAGGAAAACATCTCTTGTCTCGAAATCTGCCAGTAGGCAGACGGTCTTGGGTTGTTGCGTCAATTAAGAAGAAGAGTTTTAACATTGTACCCCATGGTGTATCGTATGAGAGAAAGCTAGGAAACATTCATCAGATGATCTAAACTGATGTGCGATACGAGTGCTCATACAATCCCGTAGTCTACACTTTTTTTTTAATAGCATCATCTGTGGGACCGAACTTGAAACGATACGCATGCTAGCAAAGAGTTGGGTTAAATGCGTTTAATGTGCATTGCAATTTTATTTTTATTGTTCTTTCTTATCCCACTTGATAGACAGCAACATCTAGACCTAATCCATGAACCCATGTGGTCTCATGGAAGGAGAGAAAGGGGGGCAGCTTCTGTTGTGATGGAGCATTCGTAGGTAGAACTGGTCTGACTTGGCTCCTTGAGGTTGAAGAAGGGGGGGGCAAACTTAAAATTAAAACAGAACTTTTAAAGGTAACTGCTTACCTTATTGGAGAAATCTCTAAAGATTTAAGATAGCCTGTTCGATTGTTAATGCGAGGCGCTCTGTTATAGTGTTTTCCACGTCTTCATTTTTCAAAGCAATGTTTGCAATATCCACAACTAATGCACAGTGAGACAGAATGTTTGAAAAGTTGTCAGAAATACAATAAGCAATATTGATTTTTCATAATTACTGTAAAACATAAATAAACTATTGTTATTTCGTATCCCGTAGGTAGAAGTTTCACTTGGCACCGTGACGTTGACTTTTTACGGGGTAAGATTGTCAGCTTTATAGCTAATCTCTACAGTCATATTAGACCGGGACCTATGGATTAAAGTGGATTATGAACAACTAACAAACATTCATGCCACAAGCCAGGATTCGAACCTGGTTATGAGTAAGAGTTATTATTCTAATTCTTAGATTTTGTGCTTGACATGACCTGATTGAGCTTTATGTTCTCCAAAGGGCTCATTCATCTCGAATTATCCAATTGTGGTTTAATAAAGAATAAATTAATAATAATAAAACCTACAACCTTGTAAATCGCAAACAACAGACAAATTATTTTGAAAAGAAGGAAAAAAAAATGCGATTTTGCATTAGGCTTAATGTTCTAAATATTCGTGTTGCTTTACTATTTTAAAAACTGCCGTACAAAATCTTGAAAAAAGGGTGATAAAACTAGGCTAATCGCTCCCTAAAGTTAAACGAGTGACTTCTCTTAAAAAGGGTGACTTAAATTCTTAAAGTCACCCATTGTAAAAGGAGTCACTCGTTTAAGTCCCTGGAAACACAATTTACAAAAAATAAATAAATAAATAAAAATTTCTGGATGAGATACTCGAAATAAAATAGCCTATTCCTTCAGCAATATCTCGGAAGAGACTTCCCCCTTGTCTACTAAAAGATTTTATATGACACCAGTATAGGGATGGAGTTAAAATAGGCTCTCGGTATTTTCGAAAAGTTTCCTTTCGGGCCCCGTAAACGGAGGAAACGTCTTTTTTCTGAAGGAGAATTTTACGACTTTTCCACGCTCGTAAAATTTAAGTCCTTTCCTTTACAATAAAAGTTACAACGCGGCCCTCATCAGGGAACAAAATGCGGAGGGCATTTGACGAGATTAAGCCAACTACGATCGCTTATATGCATCGAGCCCCAAAGAATGCTTCTATTGCTGGTTGGATAGCTTTTGCATTAAATTTATACTTTTAAGACTTATTATAAAAATATTTTACTGTACTGTAGAATATTGGTATGAAACCTTGCTACGATCGTATGGTTGTTTAGTTTTTCCGTTTGAAAAAGATGTTAAACCATTTTTACGACCACTGGATTTATGTCTCTTCATATAAAATCCTCTTTGGTACCACAGGCTTCAGGTTCAAATTTGGTGGAGGCATGGATGTTGCGTTACACTACAGTCCTGGTCTAATCCACGTTACACTATATGTCCCGGTCTAATTAGCCTAAAATGTTCAAAAAATGTCCGTAGAGCGACAAACCAAACCAATCCTCTTGCATGCTAGCTGCCTAGTTAGTTTAGGCACAGTGTTTGGGTTATGAGTAAGGATTGTTAGATTTTGTACTTGACTTGACCTGACTGAGTTTTATGCTCGTCAATTGACTCTTTTATCTCGAATTATACAATTGTGGTCTAATAAAGAATAAACAAAATAAAATAACCCACAACCTCATAAATCGCAACCGACTGACAAAATATGTTAAAATAAACCGTCATATAAATTAAATTAATGACGAACTCTTGTTCTGAGAACTGAAACTATTCAATTTGAATTTCTCATCTGCATCAAACTCATAAAAAATAATTTACAGATCAATTTGAAGAAAAGCTGATATTTTTGTGTGGTATTTCGCACAAATGTTCAACGTGTTAAATTCTCTTACTCTTCCATGCTAGTGGCGTAGTTGATTTATGCTCATTGTTTGGGTTAAAAGTAAGATTTGGTTTGTCGCACTACGGTAATTGCGATACGGTAAAAAAGCGATTTTGTATTAGTCTTAATGTTGTAAATATCGGTGTTTCTGTACAGTTTAAAAAATGCCTTACAAAATCTGAAAAAAATGTGATAAAACTAGACTAATCACGTCCTAAAATTAAAGGAGTGACTTCTTTCACAATGGGTGATTTAAACTGTTAGAGTCACCCATTGTAAAAAAAGGCACTAATTTAAGTCCCTGGCAACAACAATTTACAAAAAAAAAAAAAATTCTGGATGAGATACTCGAAATAAAATAGCCTTATTCCTTCAGCAGTACCACTGAAGAGAGACTTCCCCCTTGTCTACTAAAAGATTTTATATTACACCAGTATAGGGATGGAGTTAAAATAGGCTCTTGTTAGCTTCGAAAAGTTTTCCTTTCGGACGGAGGAAACGTCTTTTTTCCGATGGAGAGTTTTACGACTTCTCCACGTTCGTAAAATTTAAGTCCTTTTCTTTACGATAAAAGTCACAACGCGGGCTCTCATCAGGGAGCAGAACGCGGAGGGCATTTGGCGAGATTAAGCCTACTGCCATCGTTTATATGTATCGAGCCTCGAAGAATGCTTCTATTGCGGGTTGGATAGCTTTTGCATTAAATTTATACTTTAAAGACATATTATAAAAAGATTTTACTGTACTGTAGACTGTTGGTATGGAAACTTGCTACCGTCGTATTGCTATTGTTTTGTTTTTCCGTTTGAAGAGGATGCTAAAACGTTTTTACAACCATGGGATTTATTTGTCAGCATTTAAAATCTTCTTTGGTACCATAGGCTTCAAGTTCGTATCGCTGTGGCATCGATGATTGTGAGTGGTTCGGAATTCACGTTAAACTGTAGGTCCGTGTTCTAATTAAAATAAAATGTGCAAAAAATGATAGTAGAACGCCGAATCAAAGCGATCCTCTTGCATGCTAGTTGCCTAATTCATTAACGCACATCGTTTTGGCTATGAGTAAGGATTATTAGATTTTGTACTTAACTTGACCTGACTGAGATTTATTCTCGCCAATTGGTTCTTTTATCTCGAATTATCCAATTGTGGTTTAATAAAGAATAAATAAAAAGAATAACTTACAACCTCTTAAATCGCAAACAAAGGACAAATATTAAAAAAAAATAATAATAACTTAGATAAATTTAAATCAATAATAATCTGAGAGCTTTGAATCTATTCAATTTGAATTTGCAAAATTTTTACAAATTCTGAATTTGCCTCAAACTCGTAAAAAATAATTTACCGGTCGATTGGATTAAAGGCTGTTTTTTTTTTTTAAGTGTGGTGTTTCGCCCCAATGTTCAACGGATCAAATTCTTTTCTTTTTGCATGCTAGTTGCCTACTTGGTTTACGCACATCATTTGGGTTACGCTTAATTTGGTTTAGTTTGTCGCTCTACAGTCAGTTTTCTGCACACTTTGAGCTAATTAGACTGGGACTTACAGTTTAGCGTGATTTCCGTACCATTAACAAACATCCACGCCATCACCAGGATTCGAAGACTATGGCATCAACGACCAGAGCGCTAGCCAATTGGCTATCATGCTGCTTGGGTTGTGAGTAAGGATTGTTATTCTAATTCTTAGATTTTGTACTTGACTTAACCTGACTAAGATTTATGCTCGCCAAATGGCACTTTTATTTCGAATTACCCAGTTGTGATTTAATAAAGAATAAATAAAAAAGAATAGCTTAAACCTCGTAAATTTCTGCCAACAGACAAAATAATAAAGAATAAAAAGCGATTTTGTATTAAGCTGAATGTTCTTTATATCGGTGTTTCTTTACAGTTTTACAAAATGGATTAAAAAATCTGGAAAGAAGATGTGATAAAACTAATCTAAACCTGCCCTAAAATTAAACGAGTAACTTCTTTTGCAGTGGATGACTTAAATTCTTAAAGTCACCTATTGTAAAAGTAGTGACTCCTTTAAGCGGCTGGCAACAACAATTTCCAAAAACAAATTTCTGGAGGAGATACTCGAAGTAAAATAGCTTTATTCCTTCAGCAATGCCACTGAAGAGAGACTTCCCTCTTGTCTACTAAAAGATTTTATATTAAGGCAGAATAGGGATGGCGTTAAAATAGGCCCTCGGTATTTTCGAAAAGTTTCCTTTCGGGCCACGTAAACGGAGGAAGCATCTTTTTTCCGAGGGAGAATTTTACGACTTCTCCACGCTCGTAAAATTTAAGTCCTTTCCTTTACGATAAAAGTTACAACGCGGCCTCTCATCAGGGAACAAGATGCGGAGGGCATTTGCGAGATTAAGCCAACTGCGATCGTTTATATGCATCGAGCCTCGAAGAATGCTTCTATTACAGGCTGGATCGCTTTTGCATTAAATTTATACTTTAAAGACTTATTGTAAAAAGATTTTGGTGTACTGTAGACTAGTGGTATGAAGACTTGCTACGGTCATATTGTTACTTAGTTTTTTAGTTTGAAGAGGATTTTAAACCTCTTTTACGACCATGGTATTGATGTGTCTGCATATAAATTCTTCTTTGATCCACAGGCTTCAGGTTCGAATTCTGGCGTTGTCATGGATCTTTGTGAGTGGTTCGCAATCCACGTTAAACTATAGATCCCAGTCTAATTAGCCTAAAACGTGCAAGTATTGGCAGTAGATCGACAAACTAAACCAACACTCTTACATGCTAGTTGCCTAGTTAGTTTACGCACATTGTTTGAGTTATGGGTATGGATTGTTCGATTTTGTAATTGACTTGACTGACTGAGATTTTTGCTCCCCAATTGGCTCCTTTATCTCAATTTATCCATTTCTATTTTAATAAGGAATAACTTATATCCTCGTAAATCGCAACCAACAGACAAGATATTTTAAAAGAACGATCTTTATTTAAAAGCGATTTTGTATTAGGCTTAATGTTCTTTATATCGGTGTTACTTTATAGATTTAAAAATGTCGTACAAAATCTGAAAAAAGTTTGGTAAAACTAGGTTAATCGCCCGCTAAAATTAAACGAGTGACTCAAACTCTTAAAGTTACCCATTGTAAAAGAAGTCCCGCGCCTTTAAGTCCCTGGCAACAACAATTTACAAAAAAAAAAAAAAAAAAAAAAAAAAAAAAAAAAAAAAAAAAAAAATTCTGGATGAGATACTCGAAATAAAATGCCTTATTCCGTCAGCAGTACCACTGAAGAGAGACTTCCCCCTTGTCTACTAAAAGATTTTATATTAAGGCAGAATAGGGATGGAGTTAAAATAGGCTCTCGGTATTTTCGAAAAGTTTCCTTTCGGAAAACGGAGGAGGCATCTTTTTTCCGAAGGAGAGTTTTACGACTTTTCCAAGCTCGTAAAATTTAAGTCCTTTTCTTTACGATACAAGTTACAACGCGGTCTCTCATCAGAGAACAGAATGCGGAGGGCATTTGGCGAGATTAAGCCAACTGCGATCGTTTATATGCATCGAACCTCTAAGAATGGTTCTATTACGGGTTGGATCGCTTTTACATTAAATTTATACTTTAAAGACTTGTTATAAAAAAGATTTTACTGTACTGTACTATATTGGTATGAAACCTGGCTATGGTTGTATTGTTTAGTTTTACCGTTTGAAAAAGATGTTAAACCTTTTTTACGACTATGGGATTTATGTGTCTCCATTTAAAATCTTGATCATAGACACAAAACAAAATAATTTAAATGCATAGTAATCCTTACTATCCTATGTAAGTGTCACAATTTTTACATTGTACAATTCGCCATAGCATACATAGCCACTGTAACGTCTTGGCTTATACGTGGCCCATAAGTGCTTCAAGAAGAGGGCCATTTTCAGGTTCACGAGAACACTATAATTTTTATTAACAAGCATTATATATATATATATATATACAGAACTTATATATATATATACAATAACTTAACAAATTATAATTTTCAAAAAAATAATGAAAATCAAAAGATTTAAATTTGATTAACAAGTGCAGTTCATTCCAAGGACAGACATTTTCAGAGTTCTCGATCTGCGACGAATTTAAACACGTGGTCTGCGACAGACCTTAATTATCACACGGCGTGATACATGAAACCACAAGGGGTTCACTTTGAAAAACAGGCAGAAACACTGGCCTGTTCAGTCACTTCAGAGAAAAAAGAAAACAACACTTCTGGTCGACTCGTCGTAGTACTCTCTTCTTCACCTAAAATCGCCCTTTAAGACAATCCGTTAAGAGGGGGGTCAGCTTCCCTCACTTCTCACTGGAGTAGACATTTCTCAACTCATGTTCGATAACCAAGCACGATGGGACAACTCATGGTGTGGTCCATATCCCATCTGTAATTGTTTCGACCTGTGAAGGTCGCACAGACAATCACTAATTTTTGAGTCTCATTATACATGACACTGAATATATGCTATCAGATGTAAGTGACAGGTTGTTTACATTAGTACAAAATGTAATATAACTACCCACAAAACTGCTTGTCTGCTATGAAATTGATTGCTGGATTGTTATTATGTACTTACCAAAGAATATACATTCCTCTCTCCTGGGAAAGAAATGCCGCAACTCTTCCCGTGTGAAAACTGCAAGTAACACAAATATAAGTTTTCTTCATTACTTATTCAGTTCTGACTTTTAAAAAAAAATTTCTGGAGATAAGAATATGTACTACAATAGTATAAATGAATGACTCATATTAGCAGAACTACTTTTAAACACCTGCACATAACATTGCATGAAATGCAGATGTGATATGACTAATGTGCAACTTTAAATGTAACCTTTCGCCTTAAATTAGACTAAAGTTGAACAAACTCATTTAAGTCATTGTTTTTCGTTTTTTAAAATATCTTCTTTTTGTTAAGTGTATTGTAATTGCTTCATAAATTTATTTATTAAAATAATTTATATAAAAGTGTGGCTGATTTTGTGAAAAGGAAATTTTGACCGTTTCAAGTGGAAAATAAATGAATTATCTGTTAGTTTTTCGAGCGATGAAACAGTCTGATAATTGATAATAACTGTATAGCAGGTGTAGCACTTCTTTTTCTTCAAATTCGCAGCAGTTCCATGGTAGTCATAGGTAGCCCCATGGTAGACTCATTGATGGGCCAAGGCCGCCTGCCAACAGGCAGATTCCAAAATATGAGATGGTATCTTTTTGCTGGGTAGAATTGTCTGTCCTACATCTTATAGTCATATTAGACCAGAACCAGAATTTTTTAACGTGGATTCCGATCAACTACATCAATGGCACCGCTGGGACTCGAACCCGAAACTTGTGGCACCGAACGCCAGAGCGCTAGTCACTTGGCCTTCAGGGGTGGCACTTTTGTAACTAAAATTAACCTATTGCAAATAAGCAAGTAAAATTGAAACAAAGCAAACTAAAACTGTTCAAAGTTCAAAAGTAATTTTTTTTTAAATTTCATTTCTAAGGTTTGAACAGGTTTTCCAATTTTTCGTTGTTTGTTTTATGGTCAAAGATAAATAAATGACTTTTTAAAATATTTTTTTTCTTGAAATGTGGCTTTCAAAACTAGTTTAGATTCCTTCTTGACTGCCATTGTAAAGTAACAAAAATTTCTTGCTTTTTAAGCAAAACCATGCTAACTTTATACAATACCATTATTCTCTTTCATACATCTTTTTTTTAAATACAATTTGCAGTAAAAAACCCTTTGTTGTAAATCTACAGAATTTATGTCTTATAAGCAAAATATATGAAGACTGGATATTCCAAAATGTTTCGTTTGCGTCTCATACTTCTTTATGTTCAATGGCTTAAATTTTTTTCCTTTTTTATTGTTTATGAATTATTTATGCAAAGACGGATGGTACATAAAAAAAAAATAACGAATCGAATAAACTTTACTGGGCGATTTTTTTTTTAAATGAACAAGTTGCATTTGACACAAATCCTTGAATCTGAATGAGAAGGAATATTTCGTTTCATGTATATTAAATTTTGTTTTTCTGTTTCTTAATCTGCTACAAGGTTTTGACTTGAAGTAAATATCAAATATATATATTGAAACATTTTCTTTCTCACAAGATGAGTTTTGGCATTTCATTCCCAGAAGAGAGAAATGTATGTTATTTGAAAATATATAATAAACCCATCACTCAAATTTGACAGCAGACGAGCTTTATTGTGGGTAGTTATATTACAATTAGTATTTTGTACTAGGGAGAACAGCCTGCCACTCAAATCTGATAGTAGATATTCGGTATCATGTATAATGAGATTCAGGAAATTAGTTAATGTCTCTGCTATCTTCACAAGTAGAAACAATTACAGATTGAATATCAGCCAATTGATATATCATGTCCATCGTGATGGGTGATAGACCACGAGCTGAGAAATGTTTACTCCAATGAGAAGTGAGGGAAGCTGACCCCTCCTCTTGACGGATTGTCTTAAAAGGAGATTTTTGGTGAAGAAGAGAGAGAGAGAGTTCTGCGACGAATCGATCAGAAGTGTTGTTTTTCTTTTTTTCTCTCAACAGACCGGAGACTTCGCTTGTTTGCAATGTGAGCCCCTTGTGGTTTCGTGTATTACGCCGTGTGATAATTGAAGTCTGCCGCAGACCAGTGCATTAGATTAATCGTAGACTCGAGACCTCCGAAAATCCCGTCGTTGGAGTCAACTACATTTGTGGATCAAATTGTCTTGAATTTTCTCCAAAATTAGCATCAAAATTGTAATGCCATCATTAATCAACTGTGTAGAATTAATTTCATCTCTAACGACATTACTTTTAAACAACAACAAAGAAAAGAACTCAAGGATACTTTTTTTTTAAAAAATGGTGCTCCCGAAGCATTTTTACTTGATTATATTTTTAAAGTGTAATTTTCCAGTTTACTGTTAAGAATTTTTCTTGAATAGATCTTATACGCTTTAACAATCATCATAGGGTCTCCTCGTTTTTGAAAGCAATGGTTACAATTTATTCGAATCTATATTTTTTTTTAGTGTATCAATGAAATTTTTTACTTTTAGTGTATCAATGAAATTTTTATTTTTAGTGTATCAATGAAATTTTTTACTTTTAGTGTATCAATGTCAATTTTTTATTTTTAGTGTATCAATGAAATTTTTTACTTTTAGTGTATCAATGAAATTTTTATTTTTAGTGTATCAATGAAATTTTTTACTTTTAGTGTATCAGTGAAATTTTTATTTTTAGTGTATCAATGAAATTTTTACTTTTAGTGTATCAATGAAATTTTTATTTTTAGTGTATCAATGAAATTTTTTACTTTTAGTGTATCATGAAATTTTTATTTTTAGTGTATCAATGAAATTTTTTACTTTTAGTGTATCAATGAAATTTTTATTTTTAGTGTATCAATGAAATTTTTTACTTTTAGTGTATCAATGAAATTTTTATTTTTAGTGTATCAATGAAATTTTTTTTTTACTTTTAGTGTATCACTGAAATTTTTATTTTTAGTGTATCAATGAAATTTTTTACTTTTAGTGTATCAGTGAAATTTTTATTTTTAGTGTATCTTTTAGTGTATCATGAAATTTTTTATTTTTAGTGTATCAATGAAATTTTTTATTTTTAGTGTATCAGTGAAATTTTTATTTTTAGTGTATCAATGAAATTTTTTACTTTTAGTGTATTGAAATTTTTATTTTTAGTGTATCAATGAAATTTTTTACTTTTAGTGTATCAATGAAATTTTTATTTTTAGTGTATCAATGAAATTTTTATTTTTAGTGTATCAATGAAATTTTATTTTTAGTGTATCAATGAAATTTTTTAAATCAGTGAAATTTTTATTTTTAGTGTATCAATGAAATTTTTTACTTTTAGTGTATCAATGAAATTTTTATTTTTAGTGTATCAATGAAATTTTTTAATTTTAGTGTATCAATGAAATTTTTATTTTTAGTGTATCAATGAAATTTTTTTACTTTTAGTGTATCAATGAAATTTTTATTTTTAGTGTATCAATGAAATTTTTTACTTTTAGTGTATCAATGAAATTTTTATTTTTAGTGTATCAATGAAATTTTTTACTTTTAGTGTATCAATGAATTTTTTATTTTTTTTATGAAATTTTTACTTTTAGTGTATCAATGAAATTTTTATTTTTAGTGTATCAATGAAATTTTTTTATTTTTAGTGTATCAATGAAATTTTTTTTATCAATGAAATTTTTTACTTTTAGTGTATCAATGAAATTTTTATTTTTAGTGTATCAATGAAATTTTTTACTTTTTTTAGTGTAATTTTCAATGATCAATTTTTTACTTTTAGTGTATCAATGAAATTTTTATTTTTAGTGTATCAATGAAATTTTTATTTTTAGTGTATCAATGAAATTTTTATTTTTAGTGTGTGAAATTTTTATTTTTAGTGTATCAATGAAATTTTTTACTTTTAGTGTATCAATGAAATTTTTATTTTTAGTGTATCAATGAAATTTTTTAGTTTTAGTGTATCAATGAAATTTTTATTTTTAGTGTATCAATGAAATTTTTTTATTTTTAGTGTATCAATGAAATTTTTTTTTATTTTTAGTGTATCAATGAAATTTTTTTTTGAAATTTTTACTTTTAGTGTATCAATGAAATTTTTATTTTTAGTGTATCAATGAAATTTTTTACTTTTAGTGTATCAATGAAATTTTTATTTTTAGTGTATCAATGAAATTTTTTTTTTTAGTGTATCAATGAAATTTTTACTTTTAGTGTATCAGTGAAATTTTTATTTTTAGTGTATCAATGAAATTTTTTACTTTTAGTGTATCAATGAAATTTTTATTTTTAGTGTATCAATGAAATTTTTTACTTTTAGTGTATCAATTTCCATTGGTGTTAGACAATAATTCACTAATGTATCTTTTTTTTTTGTTCTAATGCAGCTGGCAAATACTTTGACAGCTTTGTCTTGAATGCCTCAAGGCAAGCGCTGCACAGATGTTACTCACTTTGCATTACCCAGGTGGCGCGTGTAACTTGAAGATAAGCCACGGACGCGGAGTTACAAAGCCCCATCAACACTCTACGATCCTATTAGGACCGGGACCTACGGTTTAAAGGGGATTCCAAAGCACTACAAACATCCATGGCACCGCCGGGACTCGAACCCGAAACCTGTGGTACCATGCGCCAGAGCGCTGGCCACTCAGTCATTCAGGCCCCTAATTCATTAATATACGATGATTTAATTTTGTCTCTTATAGTTCTCCTAAAAGAGTCAAGAGGATAGGACAATTTATATTTACCATTTCCACTCTAAATGGACTACACTACAATTTCCACTCTACAAGAGTATTTAAAGTTTCCCTTTCGAAGTTTAAGAGAGCAATTTTTTTCCCACTTTATTTTGTACCGGCCTACACTCGAGTAAAAAATTTAACTTGCTATGAATTTAACTTCATTTTCGAACAAAGAGTGCAATTAAAAAGTCCATTTTAAGCCTTTGATATTTCTCGACTTGAAACTTCCTTTTTTAAATTCTTTTCCTGCTCTGATTTTTTTCTATTACAGTGAAACTCATTTCTCTCTTTGTAAGTGATTTCGGAACCATCGCAGTGAGACAGCTTTGAGAAAATTGTCGGTTTTTGCGGGGCAATTTGGAACCCTCCACGGCGCGAATTATTAGATTAGGCCAACTTCCTTTCCCGACTCCTTTGTTCCTCATTTACTTGTGCGCTTCGGGAGAGGAAAGACTTTCTCCCGGAAATGGGGAAAAGGTTCAAATTCGATTAGCAAGAGTCCAGGGAAAAAGAAAGTTTTTTTTTCCCTTCTTTCTTTTCTTTTGCCGTTTCTATCAAAAAGTTTGCGCAGATGGAAGGGAAAAGTAAGAAAGAACAAATGTGGTGAGGGTGAAATAGTTCTTCGGTGTATTTTCAGGTTAAAAAAAATAAAATAAATAAAAAATAAACGAACTGCAGGCGGAAAAAAGAATGGAATTGGAGGATATTGGAGGGAAAAAAAAAAAGATTTCAATCGGAAGAAATCTTTTAATTTTTTTCTGTTCTTTATGTGGTTTTTTTTTTCCCCTCTCGTGTTTCTAAGACTTGCTCAGGGCATGTCCATCTTTTAAAGATGACTTTATTTCATACTGCCTTTAGGAGGTTAGGTGACTTTTTCTTATGGAAAACGCCTCAGTGAATTGTAAATCAAATATATAATCTGCAAGGGTAATTGAAAAAGTAAAGAAAATTTTATTTTTACTTGCAGGAAATCGAAGTTTACGCAAAACTAATAATTTATGCCTTCCTATGCTTTTTTTTTTTTCAGTGTAAATTTAAATTTCTTCATTTTCTTTCTTCTTTTCTATATGAAATAAGCACTACTTTTTTTTGAAAATAATTTTCCTGTTTTTCAAATTTTATCAATTTTATTAATCTTTATCACTTTTTTTGACAGGATTTTATTTTTGAATTATTTTAGCCTTCTATTCGTGATAAGAGATTATTGCAACTATTTTTTTCAGTTATAATGCATGTACGTTAATTTGCAAAAGAAAGAGAGTTGAATTCCCTCTGGTGGCGTTTGTTATAATTATTGTTTTTAGAAATACAATAAAATTATATTTTATATATATAATAAAAAAATTTATTTATAATAAGTATAAGAAATTCATATATTTAAAACCATATGTGTTTTATCAATATTTCTTTAAAAGAATTTCTGTAATCTTTTTGTAATTTTAAAAGAATTTTTTATTCCTTTTAATTAATTAACTTATTTATTGTAATTAAAAATTTCAAACAAATATTTTCTAAAAATAGTATTTCCTTTAATGTAAAATTTTAATAAAAGAAATTAAATCAATATGCATTTTTAAAATTATTTTAATCTAGTAAATAGTATTACATTTAATTTTCTGCTGATGAAAAATAATGTAATGTAATATTTGGATACAAAAATATAATACGAAAAATGAAACATTTCTCTTGATGTTTCTCGATAAATATTTTCTATGTTGCATTTGAAGTTAATTCTATTGGTTGTGTAGTATTCATGTGCATAACTTAACCCCACAATAAAGAATTACGAAATGCTAAATATAACGGTTAAAATTAACAAACCGTTAACGAAAATTAACAGTTTTAACAGTGGTTACAGTGTATCAAGACCCTTCGTGGTGCATCATGTGTAAAGATCATCATCATGTGTGCATCATGTGTGGTGTTCAGTGATAGGGAGTTAAAGTGAGCATTAAAGTGCCCAATCATTAAATGATGCTGAGTTTTTAATTCTAAAACTTCATGCACTGCTTGGAAAACAGCCTACTCTTAAATATTTTTTTGCTTATAACATAATTTTTGCTCATAATATTTTCAGATATTAACTGGCGTTAGCAATACACTAGCTGCCTGATGGCCAATTGGCTAGCGCTCTGACGTTTGGTACAACAAGCTTCAAGTTTGGATCCTGGCATGGAGTTTGTGAATGGCTCGGAATCCGCGGTAAACTATAGGTTCCTTTTTAATTAGCCTAAAATGTGTAAAAAATGATCATAGACAAAGCAAACCAAATGAGCAATATACTTCAGTATTTTTACTTAATATTATATTTTACTTGAAAATGTGGGGCCTGATGGGCAAAGGAGCGACAAACCAAATCGGTAAGTCATCGATATTTATAGTGGTTCGGAATTCACTTTAAACCACAAGTCCTGGTCGAATATGATTGTTGGGCGCAGGGCCGACAATCCTACCCCGTAAAAAGAAAACATTTCCAGTCTTGAAATCTACCAGTAGGTAGGCGACCTTGGTCCACCATGGGACTGTTGCGCAATGATGTTGATGACGTTTGCTTGAGAAAAAACATCAGTGGAAATTGAAAATGAGAAAAATTTCGAGACGAAGATGTTTATCTATTATTATAAACGACAGTCTTCAACCAAACCGTTAAATGTTGATAGTGGTATGCAACATTGTTTTATGAAAGGTAAACTGTAATTATAGATTCTTCTTCATTTGGTAAACAGTCTGTGGTGGGCATGATCGCCTGCCTACTAGCAGATTTCGAGATGGTTTCTTTTTTACGGGGTAGGGTTATCAGCCCGATGCTCTACAGTTATATTAGACCGAGTCCTACGGTTTAAAGTAAATTCCAAACCACTCGAAACCTCCAAGTCACCTGAAACCTGTTTCATCGAGCTTCAGAGCGCTAATAATTCGGTCATCAGACCCCTAGTTATAGATTCAGATAATAATAATAAAAATATTGATACTGCTAGAAAATATTGATTTTGTTACTAAAACTACATTTTTTATTCATTAAAAATGTCACTGAAATTCTTTCGTAATTATTGATTATCCACCAAATATATGTATTACATTCAAAGAAAAAAATTCTTACTGTTATCATTCATAAGTCATAAAATTTTTTAAACTGCATTTATACAGGCAAACTTTTATTTAAAATTCACGAAATGCCTTTAAAAGTAAATACACTTTTTGAAATTTGTTGTCGTTTCAAATTTGATTAATCATATTAAATTAATATTTCCTTTCTACCATAAATATTCTTTATAGAATTTTGGTTGTTGTTATCTCTTAATCCTGAGTTTCTTACTCTCCAACTCTAATGCAATTTCGGTCCTGGTAGCTTTTTGGAGAACTAGATACGAATATACTGGGACTAGATAGTTTTTTTACTTCTCCCTGAAGTAATTTAAAAGGTAATGAGATTGCACGGAGGCTTGATAAATCACATTCCAGAAACACAGGCTCCCAAAAAAAGATTAAATTTTCCCTCTTGTCTTATCTTTTCTTCCCTTTCTACCGCAGCCAAGATTTTTTCTTTATTTTTTAATTTTATTTTCGGGAACCTGGTTAGTGTTTGACAAATGGTTCCGATTCGTTGCTGACTATCGTGAGGTTGTTTATATGCAAATTCTGTAATCTAGGACATTGCCATTTTTCTTCATTTACCCACGAAAAACCGCATCGACTCTTGCTGGCATAAATCTATTTTTTTCTACTACCGTAATTTATGGAGGAGCTTCAAAATTAACAAACTTCTAATGTCTCATGTGTTGTAAAAATTTCTGTTTGTTTATAATTATTAATTAATTTCGAAGCTGTCCGTTGTCGCTTATCATCACAATTGAAATATGGCTACGTTAATTAAAATTCTTGGCATTAAATTATCCTTTATCAAGAAAATCTTTCAATAAACTAATTAACTTTAAGTGTAGAAATTAACATATGCAGTAATTTGTCGTTTCATCAACTGGTGTCTGCCCGGTAATTCTCGTTCACACAATTTAATTAACGATTATGTTAATATCTGCACAAGCCTAGTATGTAACTGCTTTCTTTTTTCTTAGATGTCCTGGTTTACTATGCTCATCACTAGCATAGACAAGAGAGTTTTCGTCTTAACCTCACTTACCAGGTTTCAAACCAGCTCCTCAAACTTTATCCACCAACCACTCTGGCCTTAATATCTGCAAATAATTAGTAGTAAATAATAAAAAAAATGTCCAAACAAAAGTAGAAATAGTACTAATTTTGAGCCGATGGAACATTCGCCCTAATGCTCACCAGCGGCGCACTTTACCACTGAGCCACGATTCGTTCACTCCTATACTACATTTTTTTTTCTAATGCATCTGGCAAACACTTAGACAGTTGTCTTTGATGCCTTAAGGCAAGCACTGCACCGACGTTACTCATTTAGCACTACCCAGGAGGTGCATGTAGTTTGAAGATAAGCTACAGACGCGGAGTAACAATATCCCCGCAAAGCACTGCGATCATGTTAGACCGGTACCTACGGTTTAAAGAGGAATACGAACCACTACAAACATCCATGGCACTGCCAGGACTCGAACCCAAAACCTGTGGTACCGAGCGCCAGAACGTTAGCCACTCGACCATTCAGGCCCCTTGCTATAATATATAAATCATGAAATTTTTTAAACATTATTTATGCGGCCTAATTTTGTTTAAAAGATTCACGAATTGTATTTAAAAAAAAAAAAAAATAAATAATAAATAAAATAAAATAAATACCCTTTTTGAAGTTTGTTGTCATTTCAAATTTGATTAATCATATTAAATTAAAATTTCCTTTCTACACTGAATATTCGCTGTGGAATTTTTGTTGTTGTCGTTATCTCTTAATCCTGAGTTTCTTACTCTCCAAACTCTAACGTAATTTCAGTCCTAGTAGTTTTTTGAAGAACTAGATACGAATATACTGGGACTAGATAGTTTTTCCTCTTTTTTGAAGTAATTTAAAAGGTAATGAGATTGCACGGAGGCTTGATAAATCACATTCCAGAAACATAGGCTCCCAAAAAAAGATTAAATTTTCCCCTCTTGTCTTATCTTTTTTTCCCTTTCTACCACAGCCGAGAATTTTTTTTCTATTTTTTAATTTTATTTTCGGGAACCTCGTTTGTGTTTGACAAATGGTTCCGATTCGTTGCTGACGATCGTGAGATTGTTTATATGCAAATTCTGTAATCTAGGACATTGCCATTTTTCTTCATTTACCCACGAAAAACCGCATCGACTCTTGCTGGCATAAATCTTTTGTTTCCTTCTACCATAATGTATGGATGTGCGTCGAAATTAACAAACTTCTAATGTCTCGTGTGTTGTAAAAATTTCTGTTTGTTTATAATTATTAATTAATTTCGAAGCTGTTCGTTGTCGCTTATCATCACATTTTGAAATATGGCTACGTTAACTAAAACTCTTGTCGTTAAATCAATCTTCATGAAGAAAATTTTCCAATAAACTAATTAAGTTCTAGTGGAGAAATTGACATAAATCCTTTAATGCAGTAATATTTGTGGTTTGGACAAAACTTGTGTAAAATATATATATTGTAACGTATTGGCCTATATTAGACGTATAATGGCTCCGAGAAGAGGACCACTGTCAGGTCCATGGAAACACTTTAATTTTTATTATATACACAGAACTCTCGGTTAATACAACTCGTCCACTCGACGCAGAACTTTCTTCTTCTCAACCTCTTTTTAAGAGAACCCGTCAAGGAGGAGGAGGGGTCAGCTTCCCTCCCTTCTCATTAGAGTAGACACTTTCTCAGCCCATGTTCTATCACCCATCACGAGGGAACAACTCGTGACATAGTCCATATTCCATCTGACATTGTTTCAGCCTGTGAAGGTCACCCAAACAATCGCTAACTTCATGAGATCTCATTATCCATGACACTGAATATCTGCTATCAGATTTGAGTGACAGGTTGTTCTCATTAGTACAAAACACCAATTGCATGTAATATAACTACCCACGATACTGCTTATCTGTTGTCAAATTTCAGTGATAAGTTGTTATTATGTACTTTTTAAAGAATATATATTCCTCTCTCCTGGGAACGAAATGCTACCATATTTGACGCTATGATAAAGAGTACATTTTGAAGAAATGAACGTTTTATTGTGATTTTAAATCTTCTTTTGTTAGTATAAAAATTGATGAGCATTCCAATTTTTAAGGTTGAAAAATTGTGTAGTTAATATGCAAAAATACAAATTGACCAATTACGTGTTACTTATTATAGAAAGGCGTCTCAAAACCAGTGCTAAACACTTCTACAAGGGACACACCTAGGACATTAGGAATCACATAACAATTTTGGATCAGAAATGTAGGAGGCTGTTTGATCTGGAACAGTTCACTGCAACATCCATAATTTACATTTATTACTGTTGATCAATGTTTTGTTGATGTACATTGATTAATATATGGCATATTCACTTATGTGGTGCTATTTTAGTTCTGCTGTTTTCTATGTAAACCACAGAAAAAAAAAGCATTTCTTACCTTGTATTGTTATGTGATTTTAAATCATCTAAGTGTGGCCTACCCCTCCTAGAATTTTGTAAACCTGGGGTGACACCCCATATAAATATTTTAAATTAATTCCTTACAACTGCCTAGATGAAAAAAGTTCGCTTTCCACCTAAGCTAATTTTTCTCCTAATTTGACCTTTGCTCATTCTGTTTTATTACATGCAACTGATTTCATCAACATCTACATTTTTGAAATTTTTGTCATTTTTCATTATATAATTTTATTAAATAAATAATTCTTTTTGAAAAAAGGGCATTTAATTATCTATTTTGGTTATTAACTCTAAGGGCATGAGACCACCACCGCTATTTTTAAACATTTTACAATGAAGGAGCTAGTGGCCGCTACGCGGCCAAGGATCTCCGTAATAATCTACAATACGAATATTTGTGAATTGAGAAATTATGTGAAAAATGCAAATGATACAAGCAGCACAGAAGCCATTTAATCTGCAAAAGAGTTCTCTGGTATCTGTTCTGTATGAAATATAATCTCCTCTCAAGAGGCAGTGAAAGTTATGATTAAATTCGATGCGTATTTTAATTAAGTAACCTAATTAATGTATAGATATGCCTTTGGGATCGGAAACTATTTTTAAGCTTGTGTAGTCTTGTAACATCTTGGCAACATAAAGACGAATTTCATTCATGAATGGAAATAGGATTTCACTGAGTATTTAATTTTTAAGAGTTTAACAACTGTTTACTCACTTTTGGTTTATCTTAAGAACTATTTTCTATTTTAACTTTTTTTATTCTTAAGAACTATTTTCCTTTGTTTAAAAGCTTTTTTTTCTTCTCTGGATTGACGGTACAGGCCTGATGGCCAAGTGACTAGCGTTTGGAGCCACAAGTTTCGGATTCGAATCCCGGTAATAGCATGGGTGTTTGTAATGGTTTGGGATCCACTTTAAACTGTAGATACTGGTCTAATATGACTAGAGCGTAAGGCTGACAACCCAACCCAATTAGCTAGCGCTCTGGTCGTTGGTACCACAGGCTTCAGGTTCGAATCATGACATGGATGTCTGTGAGTGCAAAAATTTTTTTTTCGTAGAGCGACAAACCAAACCAAATCTATTTCGGAATTTGCCAGTAGGCAGACAGCCATGGTCCATCATGGACTACAGTGCCAGAGTTAGTTAGTTTGATTTATGCAACATTTTACAGACATTCAATTTTATAATTACATTCCTTCATTTTCAATTTCACATCTACAATAATTGCACAAAGATCTTCCCGTTATTTGTTAATAGAATTTTTTCTCAATCAATTTTCGATATGTGAAAAAAGAAGAACATTGATTGAAATTGGTGTTTTTGATATTTTTATGGCAACATACACTATGTTTCCTAGAACAGTGTGGGGTTGTCCTATATGCAAAACTCCGGAAACAGTTGAAACATTTTGTTTCAATGCGTGAAATATGTAGAACCAAGAAGCAAACTACAAAATGCTTTCTGATGCAAAGTTCTTTCTTAATCTTGGATATTTGATATGTCAGAGGACGCATCTTATAAGACCGCAATGATACTTCAATTTCTACGAAAAGTCTCTTAATCCTGTAAACTATGAGGTAAGCCATTTTTTCTTCCTGGGGATTATTATTTTTTATTGACTTTTTATTTCAAGTACTAGTTGTACTTCACATGTTCTAATCATCGTTCAACTGTTCAAATATTATAGTGTATTTGATCTGCAGTTTTATCCATTTCTTTCTTTACCTATCAAATTTATCTATCTTAATTTATTTCCTTTTGGTTGCCGAAAACTATGTGCAACTGTTCATTCTTTTAAAATTGAATATGTGATGTACCTATTTTGAAAACCATGGATGTTTACATAATTTAGATTATTATTGCATTATTATCGTAGTTTACATTAGTTAAATGTACATCCATAGTTTACTTTTATTACTGTCGATCAATGTTTTGTTGATGTACATTGATTATTATATCGATTATTGATAGAATGACGATTGACTTGAGATATTGAATAGATAGTTGAAATAGATTAACTTGAGTATTGAATGAAATCAAGAATTTCGAATTTTAGAGCAGCTCCTTTAAAAAGGTTTCATTTTCCCTTTTATCAAATTCTGTTATCTGTAGTATTTTAAGAGCATTTGGATAATTTGAGAAAAAGCAGCATCAGCGAGCATGCATCTCAAAGCACCTAGTTAAGATACTGTGTGGGGGAAAAAGAAACTAAATCTAATAAGATTTTTAATAGCAGCTGTCCATATTTGTGGGCTACGAAAAATTCCAAACAGAAAAGTCCCTTTGGGAGATATTCTTAATCATAATCTCCAAGAAATGTGCAGTGGCATGATGGTCAATTGGCTAGCGCTCTGGCCTTTAGTACTACATGCTTCAGGCTCGAATCTTGACCATGGCATGGATGTGTGTGAGTGGTTCGGAATCCACGTTAAACTGTAGGTACCGGTCTAATTAGCCTAAAATGTGCACAAAATGACCGTAGAGCAGCAGAAGTGTGCTAATTTACCACTAGGACATCTTTAGTAAAAACAATCATCCTACTAAAAAGCCGACCTTAATTTTAATAAAAATTCACTACCATTCTTCTTTTAGAATTAACTTAAAGCTTTTGATGCTTGGTAACTCTTTACTTTAATCTTTTTCGGCAACACTTAAGCAGGTCTAATAAAAGAAAAGGAAGACTTCCTGAAAAGTGAGTTCACCTTGATCCTTCTTCGGTGCTAATCTGAATAAACGCCCGGAAGATGTACAGAAAGGGGTAGTATACCGGCGCTGTTGGCCTTAATCATTCAGAAGCTCATTAACTCATCCTAACCATCTCGTGTTCCTTTTTTTAGATCAGCGTGATAAATAAGACGGAAACTAAGCGATGTTTCGCCTCGTTAAAGAGAGGCGCTTTTTTCCCCCATGTTGACGTTTTGGGATCAAAGTCTTTACTGTAATTGATGATGAGCTTTTCCATTATATGCTTTATTTTGCAAGGTATTGTCCTTGAGATGCAGCTGTTTTTTTATTTTGAAGATAAAAACAATGTCCTGAAATAATGGCCTTCTTAATTAACCGGAATTTTTCTAAGCTAACTATCAGAAAAGAAGTTTTAACTTAACGAGAAGATAGCGATTTTCTTAACTTTTTATTTTTACTCTAATTTAAGAAAAAATGTTGAATGGTGTAGTTCTGAAATTAAAATTAACTGTAATAATATAATAATGCCCCATCGGTTAATATTAATAAATTTTGAGTATATTATAGAAAAATGGCAGACAAATGGGATTCTGCGTTGAGTTAAATGTAAAATAATAAAATAAGGCAATAATAAAATAAAAATTTTCAATAAAAATTGAAATTCTTTTATTTTATTATTGATTCAAAAGTTTTCTTAAATTATAGTATTAGTACTCAGGGCATCAGGGGCATCGTGCCCTAGATTAGCATACGACGAACAGGTCACTGGCAGATACAGTTATTTTCTCGAAGATTTTTAGAAGTGATTGCTGCCCCGTTTTTGTCTGCGCGGAGAGTCTTTTACACACATTATCATAATCAACTCCGATGTGCATGCATCTAAGGAAATTTTGTATTATAATGTGTATAATTTAAATGGGCGTATGAGTGTATATCTAGGGTACATTAAATTTGAAACAATTCGTTATTCTATTTCATATAGATTCTAAATTGCACAATTCTAATTTTTATGTGAATACCATTTATTTAGTTATGCACTTAGCATATTATCTCTTACGTAATATTTTCCTGCCTTTTTTATTTCCCTTGTCCATAATTTTGCAGCAACTGCTTCTACTGTCTATTTATTTATTAGCTATTGCTCTTTTTCTAATATCTATAATAATTGATTCGATGAATATTCCTTCAGCTCTCTGATTTGTATATTCTATGTAGTGTTTATTGTATTACATTGCTTTAAATTTTTTCTAATATCTAATCTAATGTTTATATATATTTTCACATGTCATATTTCATTCTTTTTCAATTTTTAAAATTTTTGATATTCTGTTTTGTTTTTGTAAGAATTTTCCCCACTGTTCAGCTTCTGTACCTCCAAAAGTGAATTATGCAAAATTTTTTTGACCCCATCTTTCGTCCATTCATTTCACCCATATCAATCTCAAACTATATAGGACAACTCAGCTCTCTAGGCACAGTGATGTGATGTGGTGTAGTAGTAGCAATCAACTCAGAAGAACCACGTTTCCTAAAGCAAATATTGACATTAGAAGGAATCGTGCCTTTCTCCTCTCGCTGCCAAATTGCTTGAATAAATAAGGTATTGCAGTAGCCCGACTTGTGAAAAATAGTGTTATAGTTTTCAATATTATATATATACATATATACATCCCAGTGAACACCTTCAGAAACCTAATTTAACTCTTCCTGCACGTCTTGCAGTGGTCCACTCTGCCAAAGGTGGTTATTCTGGCTTTTGACAATGTGGTCACATTAATGTGACTGGACTGTGTATATATTTATTTTTAATGTCTACATATTTTGTTTTCTGAAATAATTAACCGAATATGGGAAATGATGTTATTTGAATGCTTTTTTTCTTGTTTCAGAGACTTCGGAATTTTTTTTTCGCAGTGAAAAACTGCAGAACATTGTATTCGTTTTTATTTTGTACATTTCTCTATCTTTAAATTTATTTTGTGTTGAGGGTACTTCGGTTAAAAAAATGCGAGAGAAAGGCTCTTTATAATGCATAAAACCTTTTTGGATATCATTGACCCCATACTTGCCCATCAATGTAATAAATTGATGTAAATAGATATAATATATTTAATTAGTGTTTAACACAAATATAACTCTAAACGTTAAGAAAAACAGTTACAATTTAAGTGTGTCTAACCCTCAGTGTCCTGCAATGCGGGATGGACATCCCATGAAGTAAGGCCATCCCGTCTATAGATTACTCATAGATGGGGGGAGAGAGGGGGCGGCTTCTGTTGTGATGGAGCACCCATAGGTAGAAGTCTGACTTGGCTCCTTACAGCTGAAGGAGGGAAGTTCCTTCCGGGAGAACTTTATAGTGGTAATTACTCCGCATTTGCTTATGTGAGAGAAAACCCAAGAAAACTCCCACCAGACAGCTCGACTAATGAGGCAAGGTGCTGAATATCTGTACACCATCGAGTCTACCCGCTTTTTGCAACAGTGTCCACAACAAAGACGCCTGACGACTGCACCTCAGTCCTAATGCTCACCACTGGTGCACGTTGCCACTGAGTCATGAGTCGGGCTTTACAATTTGTACAAAAAGTAAATTACTGATACTATCGAAGATATATACATATTTAATATTATCGGGAACTACATAGATTTATTTATACTATCTACATCTAAGACTATCTAAATATTTCCAAAACAAAATATTTGTCAAATATTTATGTAATTTGTTATAAAAAACATAAATTTATTTTGTATGTTATAATATTAATTTAACATCTGTTTCAATACGTGGATTTAAACTTCAAACTACGTGGATTTAAACCAAACAAAGTTGATTCTAAATTTTAATAAATTAAGCAATTAAGCATTTTCTACTTTCAGATTAGTAAATAGTTATGACTAAAAATGCTTATACATATATGTATATATATATCCTTAATGGTTTGAATTGTATATTTTAATATCATATAGAAATATTTTCTTAATTTTTTATTAATACAGCAATAGCAGTTTAATAAATTGTTTTCCTTAAGTTTACAGATTTTTAAAGTTTTCATTTCGACGAATTCTATTTTTTATTGGGATCAATAAAAATAAATAATAAATTCAAATAGAAAGATAAAAGTATTGTTAAATAATTTCAACGAAATTCATTTTTGACAATCAAAACACCCTTCCTTAAATACTACTTATTACAATTTTTTTAATTGATGTCACGACTACTTTATTGGGCACAAGTTGAGCATCGTAGTTGTGCTAGTCTGCAGCAAATCAACCAAGGGTCAAGGTCTCCGTATTCCGATATCTATAGAATCAGATGTATTAAATATGGAGCGAATCATGGTGGGTACATAGTGATAAGTTGATTAGCTATTAATATTGTGACAAGTGTTATGACCATTCCATTAAGTATCCTCAGCGTTTCTGTCTGCCATCAGCATATTTTAATCGTTGATACACGCCCCGAGGTCACTCGCTGTCAACCAGATAATCTGATTTACTTAAGCTTTACGCGAATTAGTTTAATTTTCAATGCATCTTTTTAGAGATAACGTATTGTAAAGTGGGGTTGGGAGAATTTAATTTCTTAGAAATTGTAAATCAGAAATTAAACTAAAATTTAAGAATAATTTAAAATAAGATTTACCAACTTAGACCAGTCAATGTAAATAAAAGGTAATAGTTCTATTAAATTATTTATACACTTGAATAGAAAATTTTATTTAATTTTCAAAATTTTACTATTTCACATTTCAATATTATTTTCTAAAATCAATTTTATTAAGATGATTTTTTTTTGTCACGAATATTTTATATTTAGTAAACATAATTTCAACATCTACATTCGGAAATATATTATCAAAAATATAATTATAAATAAACAATATAAAGTTATTTATTTATAATTAAATTTTTATCACGGAATGCGTTAATGATTTTTTTTTAATTTTCCAAAATTTATTAAAACTATATTCAGTTGGTAAGGAAGTAAAAGAAAAATTAAAGTTAAGTGAAAAAAAAATTAAATGTAGCAAACTACGTTAAAATAGGTAGTATATCTATCTACTTTAGATAATGTAAAATAAACAAATTAAATTTGTGTAATCATCTAAATTCTCATCTAGTTAGGTATATTATAAATAACGAATTCTTTATTTCTAAGTGTATTGCAAGAGTTGTAAATATTTTTGAATTACTATTTAAAACATTTTATTAAAAATAAATAATTATAGAATAATAAAATAAACAAGAATAAATATTTTAATATTATTTTCGAATGATACAATATTTTTTCGTATTAGAATTGGGGAAATAGGCTAATCAATATAAGTTTTTAATTAATAAAAGGAAATGGGTTGTTGATTGATGTATTAACGGGATTTAGTATTTCAAAACCTACTGCAAAAAATTATTTCTCTTTTATATTTTATTTATGTAAACAGAATAGTTTTTCTTGTTTCAAGAAACTGTTATGGATAACGCTTTTAAAGTGTAGAAAAATTATTTAATTATTTCATATTTTATTATGTTTATATCGACAGTCATTTAGCGGTCAAGAAAAAAGTGAAAAAACAACCGTTTAAATATAGAAAAAATAAAAAATATATAATATTAATAGAAATACAGAAATAGTTTAAAATATTGATAATAATTAAATATTATTTACAAAAATTATTTCTACATGCGTGATTGTTGGACATTGTTAAATTCTGAATGAAAACTTTCATGCAATATAGTATTATTGATTCTTTACATTTTTTATACATTCAACTAATTTAACATACCTAATTTTTAATATGACATCTTAAAAGATTTTTGAGCGACGACAGAGAAACTATGAAATTTAACAACAATGTTAACGATAAGAATAAACAAATGTTATTATGTAGAATAAACAAATGTTATTATGTAGAATAAACAAATGTTATTATGTAGAATAAACAAATGTTATTATGTAGAATAAACAAATGTTATTATGTAGAATAAACAAATGTTATTATGTAGAATAAACAAATGTTATTATGTAGAATAAACAAATGTTATTATGTAGAATAAACAAATGTTATTATGTAGAATAAACAAATGTTATTATGTAGAATAAACAAATGTTATTATGTAGAATAAACAAATGTTATTATGTAGAATAAACAAATGTTATTATGTAGAATAAACAAATGTTATTATGTAGAATAAACAAATGTTATTATGTAGAATAAACAAATGTTATTATGTAGAATAAACAAATGTTATTATGTAGAATAAACAAATGTTATTATGTAGAATAAACAAATGTTATTATGTAGAATAAACAAATGTTATTATGTAGAATAAACAAATGTTATTGTGGAATAAGCAAGCAATGTTATCATATTAAGCAAACGATGTTATCATATTAAGCAAACGATGTTATCATATTAAGCGAACGATGTTATCATATTAAGCGAACGATGTTATCATATTAAGCGAACGATGTTATCATATTAAGCGAACGATGTTATCATATTAAGCGAACGATGTTATCATATTAAGCGAACGATGTTATCATATTAAGCGAACGATGTTATCATATTAAGCGAACGATTTATCATATTAAGCGAACGATGTTATCATATTAAGCGAACGATGTTATCATATTAAGCGAACGATGGTATCATATTAAGCGAACGATGGTATCACGTAGGCTAAGCCAACGATGCTGTCATGTAGAATAAAATATTATTAAGGCGCTATATTGTGGAATTTTATAATAATACACTATTTTACTCCAATAGATTTTAAAACAGTTTCATTTGAAATACTGTTCTAACATGTAACCATCATAGCCTCAAAAGAGGTTAATAGTTTTTAACAAATCTAACCTTTATCTCATCTGATCGGGTGATTTTTTTCCTGTGCAAACCGAAGCCAGAATCGGAGAACGAAGACTGATTTAAGAGAGAGAAAAGGGACTCGTTTCAATTTGCGAGGCGTTTCTCCCGTTCGACAAGAGACAAAGGAAATATTTTATACCTTATTGATCTGTTGACGGAAACCATTTGTCACGCTAAGGGTTCTTTTTTTCCTTTTCCGGCAAAGAAATCCAGGTAGTTCGCTATCTTCCTTGACAGCGGCTCTTTACCGGAAAATTGATCTTGTGCCAGATATAAGCCGGGCCGGATTTCTTTTCCAGGTGATGCTTATCCCTGTGAAAAAATAACATTATGACATCACCATCCAGAAAGCAGTGACTTCAACTATTTTGATAAATCAATATTTATAGATAAACAAAGAAATGTAAGGAAAGATTACGTATATATATTTTTTTAAAAATTTTATTATTTTTTCATCATTGTCTAGTGCTTGACTTTAAGGTTATGGTATCGATGCAGCAGATTTATTCCTGTGGCATCTGTAACTCTACATCTACAGGACAGACAAAAGAAGGATTTAATTAACTGTCTTGTATTTGCTTCACATATGAAGCCAAGAAAACACTCACCGAATAAAAAATCCTTAGTCCATCATTTCAAGTGGTCCTTGTTAATTGCTGAGAGATGTTAACTCCAAGTAATTACCTATCATCCGTTGACTCTTTAATATATATAATATAACTTTCTTCTATTTATATGTATTGGGTCCACATAACAGAACAAAAGTCGTGATAAAACAATTTGAAAAACTACAAAAAACTTTTTTCTTTCTATAATTATAATTCTTTTGAACTTTAATAACGGGGCTTAATGACCGAGTTACTAGTGCTCTACCGCTTGGTGCCAAGAATGTTTATAGTAGTTTGGAATCCCCTTTAAACAGTAGGTCCCGGTCTAATATGACTGTAGAGAGTAGGACTGCAAATCCTATCCCGTAAAAAGGAAAAAAAAATCTCCTGTCTCGAAACCTGCCAGTAGGCAGATGGCTGTGGCTCACCATGGGGATGTTACACCAATGAAAAAAAATATATAAATATATAAATAATTTTAAATAAAGATAAGAATTAAATATTATTTGGATATTAATATTGTTGGACATCGTTAAATTCTGTATGAAAATGTTTCACACATAAAAGTATTATTGATTATAATTTTTTATAAATATAGCGAATTTAACTTTCTTTATTTTTAATGTCATCATCATCATCAGTGGCGCAACAGCCCCACGGTGGGCCAAGGTCGTCTGACTACTGTTAACTAAATAAACTAGTAACTAAAATAACTATGCTGTATATACCATTCATAAATAATTTGAAATATAATTAAAATAAAATGAAAAATTTAACGTATTAAACATTATAAACTTTAGATTTTTAAAGTTTAATAATAATTTCACACACACACACACACACACACACACACACACACACACACACACACACACACACACACGCACATTTTTGAGCTGGATTTTTATACGTCAGAGAAACTATGCACCCTAACACTACACTATTACAAAAAAATGTTATTATGTATTACACACACATATATATAATGAAACACGTGTATAATAACAAATTTTTGTAGGTGCTATAAATCTACATAATAACCTTGTTTACTCTACGTGACAACATCGTTTCTGTATAGTACAAAATTCTTAAATCCATTAATTGTGTAGGGAATTTAGTTTTAATTACAAATAATTTTGTCAGTTTAATATTTGAAAATATAAATTAATAGTTTAAAAAAACTCTAAAAGCGTGTTTTTTAGTTTTTTTAAACTATTAATTTATTTTTTACTTTTTAGTTTGATTAACTCTAAAAGCATATTTTTTAGTGTTTTTAAACTATAATACTTAAATGAGGTCCCGGTACGGAGGACTGAAACTATAGTTCTTACAATAATTTAATTGTGAGTAAAACAAAGGCTAAATGCGAATATGTCGAGCCAGCCAGGATTCGAACAGGGAATCTCCTGATCCGTAGTCAGGCGCGTTATCCGTTGTGCCGCTGTTCCATGTAGGTTTGAATGTCTTTACTGAATACTTTCATTCTACATGGGTTAAATTGCTCTTCATAAGTTAAAATAAAATCCCTCATCCTGGCGATCCTAATTATGATGAGATAATAAACTTATCAAAATAGTTTATTGTCGTCGGTTCTTGAGAAGTCTACAACGTTTAAATTAAATCTGATCGCTTAAAGTACGGCAAAATCGAGCCCAAAGAGTCAGTTACAAACAAACAAACAGACATATAAACAAACAAACATACATACATACATACATACATACATACATAATACATACATACATACATACATACATACATACATACATACATACATACATACATACATACATACATACATACATACATAATACATACATACATACATACATACATACATACAGGTGAAACTAATATAAAAGCGTATTAAAAAGAATCAACTGTCTTCGTTCTGAAAGATGTCTGTAAATATTTCTTTGCAGCTTAAATAGTGTGTATGAGAAGAAACAGATCTCCAGGGGAAAAAGTGATGCGCCGATCAAGATGACTTTTCAAAGGCTGTGTGTTTTAATCACTAATCCTGGCCATCCTAATGATGATGACATAATAAACTTATCAACATATTTTATTGTCGCCGGCCCTTAATAAGTCTACAACGTTTAAATTAAATCTGATAGCTTAAAGTAGGGCAAGATCGAGCCCAAAGTGTCAGTTACATACAAGCAAACATACAGGGGAAACTAATAAAAGCGTATTAAAAATTAGAACAGTTTTGGGCAAATAATGTAAAAATATTGCATAAAATAACGAGAACATATAATTAAAAAAAAAAAAAAAAAAAAAAAAAAAGACGAACGTCTCATTCATTTTAAAATGAAAATGATACAAAATAAATCTTTCTCTTGATAGCAAGGCGTTATCTTCATTTGAAGTTCTTTAAAAGAAAATATAAATTCAACGGAGAAATATTTCGAAAATTCCATCTCGAAATGAAAAACTTCAGATGCAGCTTAATTTGGATGTGCTCCTTTCTTATAAAATATTTATTTCCTTTTTTTTTCGTTTCTTTATTTAGGTACGATAGCAAGCAAACTCTTTGATCAAGGTCTTTCAAAAGATATTCTAGAATATTTCGACAAAGTAGTTTCAAAAGTCAGGGGCATATCAGAACGTTCGACTCCTTCAAGCTTAAAAGTGAGATAAATAAGAATGCTTAGGCGATGCAGAAAATATTTCGTTTCAATTTAGAAAAAAATTATTACATTTTCGAAAGTTTTTGATAAATGCTGTAGACAGTTGTTACGGGAATTTTATTTTGTAGGGAAAGGGTATAGTAGCATTTTTCCCGAAAAGATATCTAGCATTACTGTTCTGGGGGAAAGAAATGAATATTCTTTAACAAGTGCATAAGAACAATCTATCACTCAAATCTGACAACGGAAAACAGTATCGTGGATATTTATACTACATGCAATTAGTGTTTTGTACTAATGATAACAATCTCTCGCTCAAATTTGACAGCAGATAATCAGTGACATGGATAATGAGACCTCATGAAATGAGCGATTGTCTGTGCGACCTTCACAGGTCGAAACAATTGCAGACGGTATATGGACTACGTCATGAGTTGCTGCATCGTGATGGGTGACCATGGGCTGCGTAAAGTCTACTCCAATGAGAAGTGAGGGAAGCTGACCCTATCTTGACGGATTGTTTTAAAATCGGGTTTGGGTAAAGAAGAGACGGAGAGACTTCTGCGAGGAGTCGACAAGAAGTGTTGTTTTTCTTTTTTGATGTGAAGTGACTAAAAAGGTCGGAGATTTAGCCTGTTTACGTAGTGAGCTCCTTGGGGTTTAGTGCATCTCACCGCGTGATAATTAAGATCTATAACAGACTGGATGCATTAGATTCGTTGCAGACGTGAGAACTCTGTCCGTCCTTGGGGGGGACTGTACATGTGAATCAAATGATATCTTTAATTTTCATTTCTTTGTAAATAATAATTTGTAATAACCCGGAGTTCTCTCTCTCTCTGTCTGTCTAATGCTTGTAAATAAAAATTAAAGTTTTCCAATAAACCTGAAAGTGGCCCTCTTCTTGTAGGGGTTGTAAGTCTAGTATAGGCCGAGGCGTTACAATATAAACATTTAGAGGCATTGACGAAATTATTTATTTTAATTAATTAAATGAGCTGTAATCCAATGGTGTATTTTGTCGTGTAAAATTTTATACACTAGTTGATCGGCATCTTCTTGACTTACTCCAATGCCTCAAACAAATGTAGATCAATTGATCCTGAATGATCTCAAAAGGCATTCTAGCCCAGGAGATGTAATGTAGTCGAACACTTTATAGTGTATCCATGATAACGGTGAAGTTGTTACAATTCTGCTACATAAATGGCGACCGATCCCAAAATACGTTTCTGACATTAGAATATATATAAAGAAACGTGTACTTTAATGTTATGAAACCATGCTTCTTCCCACACACTAGCTGGAGCGCCCCCCTTAAGAGGCGTTCAGGAGAAATGGTTAGTTGGCCTATAGACTCTCACCCGAAGAGGAAGTATATTTCGCTCATTCTGCGCGTAGCTGATCTTCAGGTTTTCAGCTTAGAAAGGGAGTCCTATGTTGTGTGTGGTATTTGTGCGTGTGTCAATAAAGCTGTGAGTTCTCTAACCTGTGCCTCAAGTATCTTTACCTGCACACTACAATTATAATTTTGAAATTAAAAAAAGGTGCTATAAACATTATGATTATTATAAGTTCTTAGGTCTTTAAATGTATCTCAAGGAAAAATAAGAGGGTTACAAATATTCATATATGTAAATATACGGCCATGTATGATGTTTTCAAAACAGATAAAAGGAAAATTCAATAGAAGTAATAAAAAAAATATTCCTCTTCTATTCTGAGTCGATCAAATCAATTTCTAAATAAATGATTCAAAATATTAAATCTACGAATACAGAATTTTAAAACAAAATAATGTGAAAGACGGCTTCAATGATATTCAATAAGTTCGTTTTTGATAAGGTTAAAAAAAACCCATAAAGTATTAGCGTTTTCGTCCTAAAGACCCAATATTATTGATTGAATATTGTGATTTTTTTTCAAAATTGATTTTCAGATGTTTAGGGTTATTGGATTATTTTTCTTTTTAAATATTCAGTATGACCGATGATAGTTCAGGCAATTTATTTTATATATAAATAACATAAAAAATATTAAAAAATAAAATACTTTAAAATTGAATTAAATTTTAGAAATAATTTCTTAAAGGATACTGATATTTTATAATATAAGTTATATAATAAATATTTTCATAGAATATTTGAATAAGTAGTATCGAACCGCTATTTATTAACTTAATTATTATTTGTTATGCCCGACTCCTGGCTCAGTGGCAAAGTGCGCCGCTGGTTAGCATTAGGTCTGAGGTTTAAACCGTTGACGGTTTTATTATAGACACTGTTTCAAAAAACGAGGCGACTCGATGGCATTTGTGCTGTTCAGCATCTTGTCTCGTGAGTTGGACTACCTGGTGGGAGTTTTCCAGGTATTCTCCCATACAATATGTAAAGGATTTGTAGTTCCCTAAAACTCCTCGTGGAAGACACCGCTCTCCTTCTTCAACAACTCGGGGCCAAGTCAGACTTCGACCTACTGGTGCTCCAATACAACAGAAGCTGCCCCGCTTACTTCCTTCAATGGTCTAGATGTTGCTGTTGACCAAGTGTATTAAGATACAGCAAGATTATTTGTTGTACCACTGATGTATACTTCCTGACCGACAGGGAAGGAAGGGCATTGCCTAACATATGAACTTTTAGAGGTAACTGCCTCACATTTGCATGTTACATGAGATTACACCCAGAAAACTCAAAACAGACCTGTTGATGCGAGACGGTTACACAAATTATAACATTCACCATCGAGTCTCTTTGATCTGAAATTAATTATGCAAGGGACGACTCTCACAGAATCAAATCAGTGCCTTCTTATACGCTGAACATAACTACTTTTAATATTACTGCTCAGTCACGAATCTAGCTAACCAATTCCCTGACACTATAGTCCATGGTGGGCCAAAGCCGCCTGCCTACTGGCAGATAGAGAGGCATGAGATGGTTTCTTTTTATGGGGTAGGGATCTTAGCCATAAGCCCATTCGCTCAACAGTCATATTAGACCGGGGCCCAGGTTTTAAAGTGGATCTGAATTACGAATCAGGCAACTTAATTTAGTACTTGTTGTGTTGACGGTTGTTTGTGCAGCTGGATCTGGGTGTGGTTGGGTTCAGACACAGGTTTAAGAACACACAGCTTTATTTACAAGCACGTAAACACGACATAATTATCACATTTAACTACAAACAATATTTAACACAAACAATATTTAACACATTAACAATATTTAACATTTCTTACATGTAACACATTTAAATACATTTGATTAAAGATTCGAGGAAGGATTCACTTCTGCTTCTTCTAAGCTGTAAATCTTCTTATTGACTCTCGGGATAAGAGATTGTAACTAATGGCATCGCTGGTTTCGCAGTACTTCCTCTCGGTTGAGAGTCTCGATGCCAACTGATCATTTCTTCCTGAACGCCGTAAGGGGCGCTCTTGCAGTGCGTGGGAGGGAGCATGGTTAAACTAATTACAATTGCTCCTTAAATTATTTATTTAATTTTAAATACGAAAAGGTAACATAAACAATGATATTTAAATAATATTTAACAAAACCCAATGAATTTAAATTTCGAAGCCCTTTTTCTAACTGTATACAAATTTTTTATATTGAAAATTTATTTCTTCTTACTTTAATGAAACTTTAACATTTAATTAAGATTTATTTTTCATTACTACTAATATTTAAAAAGAATTAACAATTATTCCTATTTCTTGCTAATCTAATTAAACAAAGATAATTTTATTGATAACTTTATTATTTATTATTATTTTTTATCAAACTTATCAACAAAGTAAGCTTTCTGTAAAAATTTACTTCTTACTTAATTTGAAATTTAGTTACAAATAACAAGATCGAAAAATAAAAATTATTTGAAAACTTCTTTTGATAAATAATTTCTTTATTTTAGAACTAACCTCATTCTTTTTTAATTCCAAAAGTGGAATACATTTAATTCGTGAAAAATGGGAAGAGAGGATTTCTATTTTTTTTTCACTTGTTCGACATTAAAAAAACCTTAGTTATTAAAACTTATCCTTCTGTAAATTTTTTTCCCGATTATTTTCCCGAGTATTATTTTTAACTTAATTAAAAAAGGATCCCAAATCCTGGCTAATTAGTAGTATCACATTTAATTAAGCTCCCCCCAAATTTTAGGTGCTGATTTTCGTCTTTGCATAGAAGCGGACGTCCGTATTATGTTTCCTATTTCCGAACGGTATGAAAGAAAAAAAAACCCTAAAGCTTCATTAATCAAAGTAAGTTTTTTCTCCATTTGTACAAAAGATAAATTAGGATTTCTTTAATGAGAAAAACTGCGTCAAGGCTATGACGGAAATCGATACTTTAATTCAGGGCTTTGAAAATTTTTTTTTATGTCTAGCAGTTTCCCGCCTAATGTTTTCGGTTTGAAATCTTTTATATGTAAATGGCTTTTTGGATGTTATTTGAATCAGTTTTTTCTTCGTTAAAATACCTTTTGTTGATCAAAAATTAAAATGACAATGGTTGTTGGCGTCGGATTTCTTTTTTGAAAAAAATGAGTCAATTTGGTAAAGAATTTTCTTCTTTATAACACGTTCAACAAAAAGTAAAAAAATGCTTTATAAATAATTAAATAAATAAATATATTACATTATTAAATTTTATTTTTTAAACAAGCATTCTTTTTATTGCCATGGAGTTTGTTGCGGGAACTGAGATTTGAATCATCGGCCAGTGCCAGTACTTTGAGCTGTGGCAACTTGTGGTGCTTTGACTGGGTTCTCTGTGCCTACTGTACCAACCTACTGAACTGTATTTCTGTACAATCTACAGAAGCAGTACTTTGTGTTGGCATTTTTCAATAGTAATCAGTTTCTGGGGGGCCTCTTGGCCGTGTAACTAGCACTCTGACTCTCGGTGCCACATGGTTCGAGTCCTTGCGGTGTCGTGGCTGTTTGTAGTGGTTCGGAATCCACTTTATATCGTAGTTGCCGGTCTAATATGACTGATGAGAGTAGGGCTGATAACCTACCCAGTAAAAAGAAAACATTTTCTGTCATGAAATCAGGCAGAAAGCCTTGGCCCACCGTGGAGCTGTTGGGGGAAATAAGGAAGAAGAAGTAGAAGAAGAAAGGAAAACGATCAATTTCTGCACACAGACGCTAAAGTGTGGTCCAGATAACTCTTTTAAATTGCTGTTTCTTATTCCCAATAAAACACCATCTTCGTTTTCCTATTGGAAATCACACTTTGTAACAATCGCCATCGAGTCTGCTCGATCTGAAATTAATTATGCAATGGACGACTCTCACGGAGTTAAATCGGAAACGCATTCTTATACGCTGAACATATTTCTAGTAATGCTAACATACATACGCTGAACATATTACTGTTAATATTAACATACAAACACTGGACTTGTTATTGCTGAGTCACGAATCTTGCTAACTAACTCTCTGGCACTACAGCCCACGGTGGGTCAAAGTAGCCTGCCTACCGAAAGATTTCGAGACATGAGATTATTTTTTACAGGGTAGGGTTGTCAGACCTACGTCCGAAACTCAACAGTCGTATTAGCCCTGGATCTAAGATCTAAAGAGGATATGAGACACGAATCAGGCAACTTAATTATTTAGTACTTAAATTATTTATTTAATTTTAAATACAGAAAGTCTGCATGAACAATGATATTTAAATGATATTTAACATAACCCAATGAATTCACATTTAAAAACACTTTTTCTAACTGTATTCAAATTTTTATATTGAGACTTTATTTCTTACTTTAATTAAACTTTAACATTCAAACACGACTCATTTTTCATTACTGCTAATAGTTAAAAAGAATTAACAATTATTCCTATTGTTTGAAAATCTAATTAAGCAAAGCTAATCTTATTAATAACTTTATTATTTATTCGTTTTTTTTACCAAATTTATCAACAAAGTAAGCCTTCTGTAAAAATTTACTTCTTACTTAATTTGAAATTTAATTATGAATATGCAGATAGAAAAATAAAAACTATTTGAAAACTTCTTTTGATAAATAATTTATTTATTTTGAAGCTAACCTCATTCTTTTTAATTCCAAAACTGGATATATTTATTCGTGAAAAAATGAGAAAAGAGGATTATTATTTTTTTCCCATTGATACGACATTAAAAAAAATCATGCACCAAAGACCTTTAGTTATTAAAACTTATCCTTCTGTAAATTTTTTTCTCGATTATTTTCTCGAGTATTATTTTTAACTTAATTAAAAAAAGATCCCAAATCCTGGCTAATTAGTAGTATCACATTTAATTAAGCTCCCCCCAAATTTTAGGTGCTGATTTTGTCTTTGCATAGTAGCGGACGTCCGTATTATGTTTCCTATTTCCTAACGATATAAAAGAAAAAAAAACTCTAAAGCTTCATTAATCAAAGTGAGTTTTTTCTCCATTTGTACAAAAGATAAATTAGGATTTCTTTAATGAGAAAACTGCGTCAAGGCTAGGACGGAAATCGATACTTTAATTCATGGTATAAAATTTTTTTTGTGTAGCAGTTTCCCGTCTAATGTTTTCGGTTGGAAGTCTTTTATATGTAAATGGCTCTTCGGATGTCATTTAAATCAGTTTTTTCTTCGTTAAAACACTTTTTTTGTTGATCAAAAATTAAAATGAGAAGGGTTGTCGGCGTCGGATTTCTTTTTTGGAAAAAAATTAGTCAATTTGGTAAAGAATTTTTCGTTTTTATAATGACTTTTACAAAATGAGAAATGGTTTCATAAATAAATAAATATATTACGTTATTAAATGTATAAATAAATAAACATGTTAAATTAAGGCAATACTTTATTTTTAAACAAGCCTTCTTTTTATCGCATGAATTGGGATTTGAATCATCGACCAGTGTCAAAATATAGAATTCGCCGTAGAATAAACACACTTGTTTATTCACATTTTACACATTCGTTTCTATTTAGAATATGTTGTGAATGGCTAGATATTAAATTATGATCACAGACGACATCCAAATAATATGACTCCTTACACATTGGCGATATCCTAGAACTAAATATATCAAATTAAGTTCCATTTTGAATTCAACGTCACGCCGAGTAAACAAATACATTATTCCATTAGAGATTTATGTATTGAATTCCAGTTATACTTAACACATGGCATGGGATCACATTATATATTAAATTCAATGACTGGAATTGTATATGTTGGCATTAAACACGCATTCTCTCAAGACGTGTCCTAAATACATTGTTAAATACGGCGGCTTAAATATTAATACTATTTGAAGATTAGAATGCATGATTCATTGTTGTTTTATCGTTTTGTTGTATAGAAAGCTTATCTATGGAATGTTTTGTACGAAATAATGGGAACATAGTTTTATAGTAAGCTTTTCTGGAATATTTTGTATGAAACAATGGTGACATAGTTTTATAGTAAGCTTATCTATGGAATATTTTGTACGAAATAATGGGGACATAGTTTTATAGTAAGCTTATCTGGAATATTTTGTACGAAATAATGGGGATCTAGTTTTATAGTAAGCTTATCTGGACTATTTTGTACGAAACAATGGTGATGTTTGATAGTAAGATTGCCCATGAAATATTTTGTATGAAACAATGGTGATCTAGTTTTATAGTAAACTTATCTGGAATATTTTGTATGAGATAATGGTGATGTTTGATAGTAAGATTGTCCACGGAATATTTTGTATGAAGCAATGGGGACCTAGTTTTAGTAAGCTTATCTGGACTATTTTGTATGAGATAATGGTGATGTTTTATGGTAAGATTGTCCATGGAATATTTTGCATGAGATAATGGTGATGTTTTGTAGTAAGATTGTCCATGGAATATTTTGTATGAAACAATGGTGACCTAGTTTTATAGTAAGCTTATTTATGGAATATTTTGTATGAAACAATGGTGACATAGTTTTATGGTAAACTTTTCTATGGAATATTTTGTATGAAGCAGTAGTGATTATAATTAACAAATAGTTAGTTTATCAAAGAATTTAGTAAATATGTTACAAAAAATTTCACTACAAAGTAAAAATTTCAAGAATCAATGAAATAAGAAGTTCGTTAATTTAAAAAAAATTAACTTGCAACCTGCGAATTAGTTATTCAAGTACTTGAAGAAAAAAATTACTTTTATACTTATACAAAAACTTGTTTTTAATAATTTCTATTTAGTATTTCAAAATTTAAGAACTTTAATTTTAGGATTTTAGTTTAGATTCTTTGTCTAAAATTTTTTTAAATTCTTTATTAACTTTTTAGTCAGTTATACGAACTTTATTATAAAGATGTACAAGAATAAAATATTTAAAAAAATCTTTTTATATATTTCGTTTTCAATGCAGATTTAAATAAATAAAATATGGTACATAATTATATTATAAATAAAAACAATTAACATTTAATATATCTTACCAAACTTTATGTGATGATTCTGTTCTATATTATTTCCTACATTCCATTCAAAAGTAAACTGTTTCATTTCGAATTTTTCAGAAAATACACATTTTTCCATTTTCTATCTCCGTTTTATTACCTTTTATCATTCTTTCTTTGGTTTTTTGGAATTTTTTCTTGACACATGTTTTCAAGAAGGTGCATCGATCTGCTGGTGTCGAAATATGGACCAGAGAGAGGATAAAACGAAGAAAAGTCGTGCACTTCGAGAGAGCTCATACCGGAAGCGAATTTCCATATCGCCATTGCATTTCCATCTTGAACAAAGGTCTTCGAAACAGTGGGCTAAGTCAAAGTTATTTTATTTCGTAGGAACATTTAAGTAAATGTAGTTTTGAGAAGGTTTAGAAGTGTAACTGCTGCTTTCTTGAAATTTGTATTATTGGATCCATTAAAAAAAACTTTTCTAGTTAAAATTCTACTGTAAAGTTGTTTTGGTTAGAATTGAAAAATGTCTTTTTTTAGTTGTAAGAATACAACGAGATTGAAATAAGTCTATATTTTGTTTCTTAAGAACATTTAAATGTAGTTTGGAGGAGGTTTAAAAGTGTAATTGTTGCTTTCTTGAAATTTGAATTATTTTGTATTATTGGATCCATTAGAAAACCCTTTCTGGATTAGATTTGTTCTGGTTAGAGTTAAAAATTGTCTTTTCTCTAGTGGTTAGAATAGAACGAAATTGAAATAGCAAAATAAGTCCATGCTATTTTGTTTCTTAAAAGCATCTGAATGTTTTGAGAAGGTTTAGATGTGCAACTGCTGCTTTCTTGAAATTTGCATTATTTTGTATTATTGCATCCATTAGAAAAACATTTTCTGGTTAAAATTCTAGAGTAGAGTTGTTCTGGTAACAGTTGAAAAAAGTCTTTTTTGTAGAAGTAAGAATACAATGAGATTGAAGCAGTAAAATAAATCAATAGTTTTTTAGCTTAAGAACATTTAAATGTACTTTTGAGAAGATTAAAAGATCTAATTACTGTCTTTTTGAAATTTGTATTAATTTTATTGTATTATATATACTTAAAAAACCTCTTTATGTTATGGTTAAAATTGAAAAAGAAAACTTTTTTATAGTAGTAAGAATACAGTGGAGTTAAATAGAATAAAAACGACGGAGTGATTTTATTTTGTAGATCGTTAAAGAGTTTAAATGTAGTTTTCAGATGAGTAATTGTAATTGTTGCTTTCATATTCTTTTGTTCTAATTGGAATTGAAAAAAATATCTTTCTTGTAGTTGTAAGAATAAAGAACAATTACGATTTTTCCTCTTATTCATATACAATATAACGCACCCTTCAGGAAAATACTAACAATACCCAAGATAATTATATTTTCTTTTTAAATTTAATTGTAATTAATTCCTCACTCTAGATTTTTAACAATTTCGTATTGTATTGGATAAGTTTTTATCATAAAATATCGATTTTTATTAAGTTTCTAATTTTTAACTGTAGATAAATCTTTATCGATTATATCCTCTCTTCAGTTTTACCATATTTATGTGTCCAAAACTTATGAGGAAGTTTTGGACAATGTGCATAAACCAACAAACAATGTGCATATCATCACAAACAACAGTTGGTTTATGCACATTGTTATCACAAATAATGTGCATAAACCAACTATTCAACTAGCATGCAAGAGGAAGAGAATTTGGCTCATTGGATATTGGAGAGAAACATAAACAAGAATATCTGCTTTTGATCCAAACTGTAAATTATTTTTGATGAGTTTAAGGCTAATAAGAAATTCAAATAGAATAGTTTCGAAACTCTTAGAATAAGAATTCGTTATTAATTTAACACTATATTATATTTTCGGTTAAGTTCCAAGATGGCGTTATGGGAATATACCTTCCTCCTCCCTTCCTCTATGGGAATATATGGGAACATATTTCCTCTAATGTACATTATTAAACTTCAGTATATTGTACTATTATATTTTTCCCACGAAAAGATATATAGCATTTCTGTTCCCAGGCGAAAGGAATGTATATTCTTTAACGAGTGCATAATAACAACTATCCCTCAAATCTCACAGCAGGTAACCAGTGTTGTGGAATTTTTACACTACATGCAATTAGTGTTTTGTTCTAATGAGAACAATCTGTCACTCAATTCTGACATCATGTAATCAGTGCCATGTATAATGAGACCTCATGAAATTAGCGTTTGTTTGTTCGACCTTCACAGATCAAAACAATTACAGATGGACTATGGAATACGTCATTTGCTGCATTGTGATGGGTGATAAACCATAGGCTGAGAGAGTGTCTACTCAAATGAGAAGTCAGGGAAGCTGATCTCCCCCTTGACGAATTTTCTTAAAGATAGGTTTTTGGATAAGAAGATAAGGTTGTTCTGCAACGAGTCGACAAGAAGTGTTGTTTTTCTGTGAAGTGACTGAACAAGCTGGAGATTTCGCCTGTTTTTCAAAGTGAGCCCCTTGTAGTTTCGTGTATCACGCAGTGTGATAATTAAGGTCTGCCGTACACCGGCTGCATTAGAGTCGTCGTGGACTCGAGAACTTTGAAAATCTCAGTCCTTTGAATGAACTACACTTGTGGGTCAAATTTACATCTTTAATATTAATTTATAAAGAAATTAATAGTAAAGATGTAAATTTGACCCACAAGTAAAATTGATCCACAAGTGATTTGATCAGAACTCTATTTATAGAGTTCTGTATATGTATATATAATGCTTGTAAATAAAAATTAAAGTGTTCCGATGAACCTAAAAGTGGCCTCTTCTAGTATAGTCCGTGACTTTACAGGGGCAATGTATGCTATGCCGAATTGTATAATATAAAAAAGGTGACGTTTACATAGTATAAAAAAGATTACTATGCATTTAAATTATTTTGTTTCGCATACAGGATCAAGATTTTATATGGTGGCACATAAATATCATGGTCGTAAAAAAGGTTTAACAGCCTCTTCAAACGGACAAACTAAGCAACAATACGACCGTAGGAGAATTTCATACCAATAGTCTACAGTACATTAAAATCTTTTTATAATAAGTCTTTAAAGTATAAATTTAATGCAAAGGCTATCCAACCCTTAAAAAAAGCATTCTTTGAGGTTCGATGCATATAAGCGATCGCAGTTGGCTTAATCTCGCCAAATGCCCTCCGCATTTTGTTCCCCGATGAGATGCTGCGTTGTAACTTTTATCGTAAAGAAAAGGACTTAAATTTTACGAGCGTGGAAAAGTCGTAAAATTCTCCTTCTGAAAAAAGATGTCTCCTCCGTTTACAGGGCCTTTTGGAAAATACCGAAAGCCTATTTTAACTCCATCCATATTCTGGCGTCATATAAAAATTTTTAGTAGACAAGGGGGAAAGTCTCATCAGTGATATTATTGAAAGAACAAGGCTATTTTATTTCGAGTATCTCATTCAGAAACTTTATTTATAAATTGTTGTCGCCAGGAACGTAAAGGAGTGACTTCTTTAACAATGGGTCACTTTAAGAGTTTAAGTCGACCATTGTAAGAGAATTTTAGGGCACGATTAGCCTAGTTTTATCACACTTTTTCCCAGATTTTGTAAGGTATTTTTGTAAACTGTAAAGCAACACCGATATTTAGAGCATTAAGGGTAATTCAAAATCGCTTTTTATTTTTTAATATGTTATCTATTGTCGCGATTTACGATGTTGTAAGTTATTATTTATTGTTTATTAAACAACAGTTGGATAATTCGAGATAAAGAAGCAATTTGGTGAGCCATAAATCTCACTTAGGTCAAGTAAAGTACAAAATCTAAGAATTAAAGTAATAACCCTTACTCATAACTCAAACGATGAGCGTAAACCAACTAAGTATGCAAGAGGAAGAGAAAATAGTCTGTTGAACATTGGGGGAAACACCATACAAAAAAATCAGCTTCGATCCAATCGACCTGTAAATTATCTTTTAAGAGTTTGAGGCAGATGATAAATTCAAATTTAATAGTTTCATAGCTCTCAGAACAAGAATTCGTTATTAATTTAACTTTATATAAAGTTTTACGGTAAAGTTCCAAGATGGCATTATGTTTGTATGAGGTTTATTTTACTAAACTTGAGTATATTGTAGTATTTTTTCCACTAGATGAGATATAGCATTTTTGTTCCCAGGGGAAAGGAATTTATATTCTTTAACAAGTGCATAATATCAATCCATCACTGAAATCTGACAGCGGATAATCAGTGTCATGGATAATGAGACATCATGAAATTAGTGATCATTTGTTCGACTTTCACAGATTGAAACAATTACAGATATAATATGGACTACGCCATGAGTTGTTGCATCGTGATTGGTGATAGACCATGGGCTGAGGAAGTGTCGTTTCTAATGAGAAGTGAGGGAAGCTATCAACTCCTCGCCCGATTTTCTTAAAGGGAGGTTTTTGGAGAAGAAAGAGTGTTCTACGACGAGTTGACAATAAGTATTGTTTTCCCCTCTTTCTGAAAGTAATTGAACAGACCAGAGATTCCGCCTCTTTACAAAAGTGAATGAAATAAAATGACAAAAAATAAAATTACATCAAATCCGTCTTAATGAAAATCATATTTTGCATTAATTGAAAATATTGATATTAGCCATGCAATTTATTGTAATAGAAATTTTTAATATCGCATTTTACAACTTGTTTTCCTTTTTATTTTACGTATATCGTATTTGTTTAAAAGTAATTACAGTGGGAATTAATACTGATCTGTTGATTAATGGTGTTGTTACGAAGTATTTTGATGCCGAGGGTAAATTTGGTATTCTAGGGTGTAAATCTATTGATTGAAAAGTGGAATTGCTTCCTTTCATCAAAAGTATTGATTTTTGGGGAGTTGTTAATGTTAATATTGATGTCAAGGAAATCCACTTCAGATTATAGGGGTCTTAGGTCTTTTAAAGTCGGCTGTATTGGATAAATGTCAGGAGACATTTTACAAGCAATACGAAAATCCTTGCATCTTGCATTCCATCAGCTGGCAATGATCGTAAGGTTCTGCAAGCTGTCGTCTGGCATTGTATAATTTACATTCGATACAATTTTTTTACGGCCAACGGCCATACCATGCTGAATATACTGGTTCTCGTTAGATCACCGAAGTCAAGCATCATTGGGCGCGGTCAGTACTTGGGTGGGTGACCACCTGGGAACACCGCGTGCCGTTGGCAAATTTGGGACCAAATGGGGATGAAGGATGACCTGAATGGACCGAGTGTCTAGCGCTCTGGCGCTCGGTGCCACAGGTTTCGGGTTCGAATCCCGGCGGTGCCATGGATGTTTGTAGTGGTTCGGAATCCACTTTAAGCCGTAGGTCCCGGTCTCCTATGACTGTAAGAGCGTCACGGAGCCAAAGTCAGACTTCTACCTACGGGTGCTCCATCACAACAGAAGCTGCTTCCTTCCCCTTCAATCATGAGTACGTATGGGCTCGTGGGCTTGGCCAGCCAAGTGGGATAAGAAACAACAAACAACAATTTTTTACAAATTCGATGCATTTCGATCCTATCTTTGCAGATTCAAAACTTCTCGCTCAAAGCTCTCAACAGAATTTGTTTCCTCGTGACAGCTCATTTCATGAAAATGTTCTATTAATTTTTGCAGGAAAATACATTTATCAGTTATACATCTATCAGATATAAAGAGAAGAATCGATACAGTGTTTTAAGACATTATGAGTAGTCATCTTTGAATATCCAGAAATTTTCATTCAAAGTACCCAACATAATTTGTTTTTCCGCGTGACAGTTCATTTCATGAAAATGTTCTATTAAGATTCAAGTTTCATAACCATAGTCAGGGATGCTTTTTTATCATAAAATAAACAATTAAAATATCGTCTATCGCGAGTTTCCCGGGTTCATCTTGGTGCAGCTATAGAAGGTATTCCAAACAATTTTTCTGTAAAAAATTATTATTTTTTCTTGAAGTTCAGTTTAGCTCTAAATGCAGTACCATCAAAAAGCATTTAGCATTTTTAGCAAAGCATTTCTTCACCATTCATCCTGTTTAAAATCTTCAAGGATCGACTTTTTGTTTACGAAGGACGACCCGCATTAACTGTTCCTTTTCCCCACACTAAGAATATTCTTAGGAAGACAAGATTGCACAAACAGACTAACAAAAATCATCAAATTTTTGTAGAGTCCTTCCTAAAGATTTAAATGCTTTTAATTTGGTTTCCAGTTTATCATACAATGCAGGAAGATTCCTTTGGGAATGTGCCGCAGTGGCATTCTTAATGACCAAACTCAGGTGAACTCGAACATAAATTTGCATAAATAGATCTTCTGTGTTCAAACGCCCCCGAACTTGCTCCACTGCTTTAGGGGTAATTTGCTGAAGTACCTGAGAAATTGTCGACGATTCTTGCCGCATTTGATTTAGGTACCAAAACGTGTAATAAATACTGGAACTTATCTTCAGCGAGTAAATTTTCATCATTACGAAATTTTTTTAACCTTCCAGTAAAGTGAAGAAATCCTTAGCTTCTCCAGTAAATTTCTTTAATACAAATTTTTGAAGTTTAAGTTTATATTGCCTCTTTTCTGTAAAATCTTTAGTCGGTGATTACTCGCGATATTTGATTCCAATTATATATTTTTTAATTCTAGAGATCAGTTCATAATAGTTATTTTTCTAGCCGTTCGACACGTAATGCTCATTAATCTCTCTCCAGAATATTAAGATTGTAAAATAGTGTTTACTACCTTCTCCCCACAGCTTGCCAGCCTTTCAAATTTATCCTTGAACTGCAAGTCCAAAACCGAAAGTTCGTGGACATCTGGATTTTCTTTAGAATATTTAGTCTTTATCTTGTTCAAACACAAAGTAATAGGTATTAAATCTTTCTCGTTTCGCCATTAATTTGATGCATCCATGTCTGGGGAGATACATCCATCAGCTGTTAACAATTGTCCCACGCTGAGCTTAGAAAATGTTTTACTTTGAATCAGAAAAAGGTTTTTCAGCGAATCTAACTGATGCTTTGCAGATTGTGTAACCTTGAAAATAATTTATAACATATATAAACTCATTTCATAATGTAACATATATAAAAATGTAACTATTTTTGCATAAATACAGTCAAATTTATTGATTTACTTTATAAAGGATGTTTCAAAAAGAGGTTTCGTTTTAATTTATGAAAAAAAACAACAGTTTTCTGGATAAAGTTATTATAATTTTATTACAGTCCAAAATACAAACTATGGGATTTATAATAGGTTACAATATCTACCAATTGCTCACCCTTGCCTTTTCTAACTTAGTAGGTAGTTATTCTTTTGAGGAAATTTTATATCCCAAATTTTGTACAGTTGAGTAGATTTCGCGAGTTTACACTCTGATATTGTCTTTGAGTGTTTCAATTGTTGCTGGAGCATTGTGATAGCCTTTATCTTTGAGATTGTTTCAACGAAAAAAGTCTAAGTTAAATTAACGCACCATTTAACATAACACCCAATCTACGAAGCACAATCACAAGTGCAGTTCACTCCAGGTCGGAGATTTTCAGAGTTCTCAAATTCTCATACGCTATTGTACATGATCTTCATTCATGTCAGAGGATCTTATAAGATTTTAAAACAAGATCTTTGTGCAGAATACAGTGAAGGTTGGGTGTGTGCGACCAATTGCTATTTTAACGTCTTGGCCTATACTAGACCTATAACGGCTACAAGAAGAGAGCCACTTTCAGGTTCATGAGAAAATTTTAATTTTTTTACAAGCAGTATATATATTCGATTTACAAAAAAGGAAAATTAAAGATAATTTGATTCACAAGTGCAGTTCACTCTAAGGTCGGAGAATTTCAGAGTTCTTGAGTCTACATCGAATCTAATTGCTTGTTCTGTGGCAGACTTTAAATATCAAACGGCGTGATACACGAAATTACAAGGGGATCACTTTTAAAACAGCCTGAATCTCCGGCCTGTTCAGTCCTCTCACAGGCAAAGAGAAAAACAACATTTCTTGTCGACTTGTCGAAGAACACTTCTTTTTTCAAAATTTAATTCCTTTTTTTTTTTCAAATTAAATTCTCCTTTTAATATAATCCATCAAGAAGGGTGTCAGCTTCCTTCACTTCTTATTGAAGTGGACACTTTCGCCCATGGTCTATCACCAATCCCGATGCAGCAACTCATCACGTAGTACATATACCGTCTGTAATTGCTTCGACCTGTGAAGGTCGAACAGAGAATCGCTAATTTTAAGATGTATCATTATCCATGACATTGATTATCTGCTGCCCTATTTGAGTGATAGGTTGTTCTCATTAGTACAAAACACTAATTGCATGTAATATAAATATCCACAACGCTGTTTATCTGCTGTCAAATTTGAGTGATGGGTTGTTATTATGTACTTGTTAAAGAATATGCATTCCTCACTCCTGGGAACGAATGCTACAACTCTTCTCGTGGAAAAAATGCTACACTGTGAACGTCTTCGAATGGACAAACGAGGGAAATCTGCAGCACTTTCAGCCACAGCAGGTATTACTTTTGGTTAATATGGCTGGCCGAGCACGGATTGGGTTCGTTACATTCGAAACTTAATCGAGACACTCAAAATCCTCGATTAAATTCATAATTTCTGGACAAGATGGCGCTTCATTTCGACCGAAGCGATACGAACTATGCGAACTGTCTCCGCGAAATTTTTAACATTTTTCGTAGCGATTTTTAATGTGATGTGCTGGTGTATATCTTTCAATTCTAGTTAACCGTATATGTTTTACAACTCGAATGTCAAAGAAAGGAAACTGCAAATTTGTCGCATGAAAATTGAGGATGAAATGTCTTGTTGAATCACTTTATTTTAACATTTATGTTTTTCTTTTATTAGTTACTATAGGATCGACTGTAAATACTGAACTGTTATACTTAACAGAAAAAAAAATGAATTTATTCGTTACTTAGTTGAGATGTAATATTCAATAATGATGTTGCATAATGGCATTCCATCATCTAATGAGGTTGCTGTACTTATGTGTGTTCGTTATAGAAATTCGATTTAGAAGAGATTACAGCCTTATTAAAATGACATTAATGGAAAATGATAACATATTTTTTTTTTGAAAAGTTTAATTTTTTTTATTTCTTATTAGTAACATTTACTCATATTTATGTAACATCATATGACAATGGTCGATATTGATCTCCAAGATATTACACCCAGACCTTGATCAGCAATGTCAGGGTTGATTCGGGGTAAGGGGTAGAAATAAAGGCATTGATTAAATATTAAATAATAATAAAATTAGTATTAGTAAATTTTATATTATATTAAAATATTAAATTCGTAAATATGAGGAAGAATATACTGTTGATATTTTATCTAAATTAAATTTTGTATCTTATAATGTTTCTATTTTTATTATTTTCTTTTTAATATCTATATAACAAGAAGTAAAATAAAATAATTACTTTTGACCATTCATCAATTTTAGTTTGCCATATTTTATACGTTAATTTTATTTTCATAAGAGTCTCGCTACTCGCTAGCGAAAGCCACATGCGGCTCACACGCTACGCTTTAACCATTCATGTGCCATATTATGCATAAACACCTTTATTATAAAATTATCTGAAGACTCACATAAGTGAACTTTTGCCTGGTTTATTATAATAAAAAAAAAAATCAAATAAAAAAACCCAAGACATTCTGAAAAGGCATCGACGGGCAGATATATTTGAAACTTCTAGCATAATATATTTTACATCGAAATATTCTCTACTTGTGGCTCAGTGGCAACTCGCGCCACTGGTGAGCTCTAGGGTGGAGGTTTAGTCCGCTGGCTACATTTCTGTAGAAACTGTTTCAAAAAATGGGGAGACTCGATGGCGTGTCGGATGTTCCATATCTTCCCTACGACAAATACTCCGACTACCTGGTGGGGGTTTTCCGGATTTTTTCCCATACGATACGCAAATGCGGCATAGTTCCTATTTAAAGTCCTTAGGCATTGCCCTCCTTCTTCCGCGACGCGAAGCCAAATCCTACCCACGAGGGCTCCATCACAACAGAAGGTGCTCCATCCATCAAACCTCACGGGTTCATGGATTTGGTCTAGATGTTACTGTCTACCAAGTGGGATAAGAAACAACCAAACTAAACACATTGGGATATTTTGTAGAGAAGAAAATATCAATGAAGATTGGAATTTAGAAAAATTTATAACAACTCAGTCAATTTATAACACAATCTATACACAATCGATTATTTCCAGTCGCTAATAGTTGGTTGAAATTGGTATATTTTTTTGGAAAAAGAGTATTTTAAAACTATGACTCTGAAGGAAAATAATATTATGAATTTATGATTATAATAGATCGTGTCATATCAACTATATTATTAATTTAATTTATCATTTATTTTTATTTAGTAAAAATATAAGTGGAATTCTTTTGTAATTTTTGTTGATTACACACCGTGTAAAACATAATGGATGCGAAGAAAACGGACAAAATATAATAATTCAAGGTTTCAGAGAAATTGGACGTTGTATAGTAATAAATTCAAGGTTTCAGAGAAATCGGACGTTGTATAGTAATAAATTCAAGGTTTCAGAGACGCTGGACGTTGTTAAGTAATAAATTCGAGGTTGTAATGTTAAATTGTAAAGATATTCATATTATAATATAATAGTATCGCACAGGCAAACATTCTACTTTTACATCAGTTCAAAAATTTCTCATTCAGACATATTCAAAACCTACTAATTAAGAAATCACAATAAAAATTTATGCAAATGAATTAACTCGATTCAGAAATTGTCTCAAAGAATGAACACGGTGAAATTACTTCTTCTGAATTAGCACGTCACTTTTCTCCGAAGAATTCAACATTCTTTTGAGAGTGCTTCTCAGAAAATGCACCGATATAAAAAAAAAAAGCATAGAGGGAATTCTGCTGAAAAAAAAGCAGTAATATTTGCCAGTTTCGGATATGTAAGTTCCCGTCGAAATGTTTCCGGAAAAGTTGGAGGAGGAGGAACTCCTTTTTCCCGATTTTTATTCCGTTTCCCGTTTTCGGAAGAGGACGGGAGACATCTCATTTTTCATTCACTTCCTTGCGCAGTTCCGATCCAACTTGCTCGATGGACGGTTTTTCTCCCGTTCCGTTTCCGTAATATTTGTCGGAGGAAAATGTGTTCCGGGCTCTACAAATGATTACATGAATTTTGAAAGGACGAGATATTCCGAAGGCAAAGGATGTCGTTCCTCCAGGCACCAAAAAAAAAAAAAAAAATAAAAGGAAAGAAATTGGGTCAGTACAGTTGCACTAGAATTGGCACTCTTCATAGAGATAGCTTTCTGGTATCAGTAATTACAAATCGTTGATGTTTTCAGATAAGATTCAAAAGCAACGAAGACAAATGAATTTTGGGCAAAATTAAATGAACACGAAGAATTATTTTGACAAAACTTGGTAAACTATAATAACCTGAACATTAAAATCAGGCAAGCGATATATATATATATATATATATATTCTCTACATGTGTTTGTCACTGAACTCTTCCAAACCGATTTTGATGAAATTTTTTATGTGTGTTTGACAAAACATGGAGAATGTTTTTATGTTATCCCCTTTGTTGTAAGTCGCCACCAGATGATGGTGCAGTATATCAACTTTTATACCGTTTAACCAATCGCTATGAAAGTTGGTAGTCATATGTATTCGAGTAGGGCAAATAGGTTTGCTCTATCCACTTTATTGTTACTTACCATCTGATGGTGCTGCAGCATTTCATCTTACATACCTTTAAAATGATGCCTATGAAAATTAGTATGCACATATATTGAAACATGGAGAAAATATTCGTGATATACAATTTTCTACAATACATTTTTTTCGGCAGGTTCAGCCAGTTTTTTTTTTTTACAAAATTTATATATCTTTGTGCTCTGTGTTCTGATGGGTAGATGAATGTGGATGAGGAGTGAAATTGTTTTCCAGAAGCAATTTCATGAGTATCATAAAGACGAAATCTTTCAGTAGACTTGTTAGAATCGACAACATACTTACTTATTATTCAAATCGATGATCGAGGCACAAAACATTATCGAAGACAGAATCCTCACCTTCTTTCGCCCTGCAGAGAAATCACTACTACAGGGTAATCAATGATAATTTTAACTTGTTTTTAAATAAGTGTAAAAAATATATCTTTCTAAATAGAACAGATAGGATTCCATGCGAAGTAAATTATAAAGAAACGCCCACATACATTACTGTTAAAGAATTAAAGGTTAATTATTATGAATTTAATGTTAAGAAAATTACAAGGAAATGTTCTCATATATTACTATTAAAGAATTAACGGTACATTATTATGAATTCAATGTTAAGGAAATTACAAAGAAATGTCCACATATATTGCTGTTAATGAATTAATGGTAAATATTATGAATTCAATTTTAAGGAAACTACAAATAAATAAACACTATATAGTTGCTAAAGAATGAATGGTTAAATTATTATGAATACAATGTTAAGGAAATTACAAAGAAATACCCACATATATTGCTATTGAAGAATTAATGATAAATTATTATGAATTCAATGTTAAGAAATTTCAAAGAAATGTCTATTTATATGATTGTTAAAGAGTCGGTGATAAATTACGTATGGAAATATTTCCTACATTTTAATTGAAGAAAGATAAATATAATTCGTAATTCAAAATATAATTCGTAAATTTCAAACATATTGGCCACCATGCCATGAAATTATCCTTATTTTTACTTTTAAGAATTTTCCAACTATTTCGCAAATAGATATAAATTTTCCCTCTTAAAACAATTTGAATTTAAATAAAAGGAACTACATGCACACAAAATATTAGTAATCCTAAATAGATAAAATGTTTCACTGTATTGCTTAGAAAATTTTTTTATTATAATTTTAAAAAAATATTTTAATCATTATCATTCCTTTATTAATTATATGTGAAATTATTTAATCTTGAATATAAATATACAACAGATTTTTAAAAATCACTTATAATGTACTCAGATGATATTTATTTAACGACGATAAATAGCTTTCTTCAATATATTTTTAAAAAAATATTCAAGATATGATATTTTTGAGCAAACTCGTTTTTATGAGAGTTTATTAATTAATTTAAGTGATTTTTCATTTAAAATAAATGATTACAACATCAGGATAAGTGAAATTTTTTTCCTATTTTATAAAATGTTTTTATCTGGACTTGTGTTTTAGGGAATAAATCAAGCGAAACAGAAGGGATTTTTTTTCTGGTTATTCCCTGATTCCTCCATCATGTTGTATCTGTAGGGAAAACGTAGCGATGTGTATAATTTGAGCAACAAGAGGGGAAAAAAAATGTTTACTCAGATACAAAGAGATGTTTCACCCAACGTATCAATGTTCTGTAAGGAAAACAACATTTCCAACATTACTTTCATGGGTTATGTTTTCCCCTGTTTCAAAAAATGGGATGCTGTAATGTTTTATAAAGGAATTCGAATTCTGTATATATGATTCCATTTTTAAAATTGATATTTGATGTGAATTCTCTTGTATTGAATAACATTTCTTTTATTTTTTTGTCATTTATGAATCTTAACAATTGCAGTAAATTTCGAAAAGTGTTTTAACATCTAAAAATGGTATCACAATTTTTATATTGGTTTGATAATAAATTAACTAAAAAAAAATCATTCATCACATATTTTTACATATTTTTATCAAGTGAAGGGAAAAAAAACTAAAAGGTTTTTTTTTTTTTTTTTTTTTTTTCCGTTTTTGGTTTTAGACTTGGATTTTTTTTAAGGTTTATTTTAGGCATATTTAAATTAAATGTATAAATCTATATGAGACCACATTATGTAATAATGTTCTTTTAAACACCTTAGCTTATTTATTGTTTATCTTTGAAGAAGGAAGAGAAAATTTTTAATGAAAAAAATAGATGTAGGGCTTTGAGTATAATATAAAATCTAAATTATAATGAAACAGGATCTTTTATATTTTAATTAATTCTTATTGTGGATTTTGTTGTTGTTGTCATATCCCCTGAAGAGTACAAGGGAATCAAATATCGTGGTGCTTCCGAATAATATTGGCTGTGTTGATTGCCAGCTCTTTATAGAAATTGAGGGAGGGTCCAGACAATGAATGGCCGCTGCAACAGCTGGGCAATCAAGGACATGATGAGGAGTAAGTTCGACATCAGAGCAGTTGCCACATTTTTTGTATTTTAATGCTTATTTTTTAGCAGAAATTTTTATAGTTTTGTGGGGTTTCATTCTTAATCTTGTGAGAGAAGTATCTGTTTTTCTGTTGATATTTAGTTCTGTAATTTGGTATAATTAATTCTATTTTATATATTATCATAATCGAATACTTGGACACATGCTCCTTTATCATTTTATAATTTGTTAAAATAGGATGTACCAGACATGACAGAAGATACATTTTTCAAGAGCGTGGATGGAAGAAAAGCATAAAAACGTATCTCTTCCCTAGAGTAAAAGCACTGATTGAATAAAATATGATACAAAGTTTATTGATTGACCTTTGTTTAGGAACATTTTAAAATATTCGATTAACAACCTAAATATTGAATTAAAAATTTATAGTTTCTATGGATCTGTAGCGATATAAAAGAACTATTTAACTGAGTAAATATTAACAAGAAATTTAATGAGTGCTTTTGATATAAATATTCAATACTCACCATTTGATAATTTACACCATTTCTCTGTTAGAAACGGTTTCAAAATAAAATAAAAATAGAAATAAATAAATATTTAACGATTTCATTGTAAATCAACAGTGGAATAATTTATTCCTGATGTTGCTCGTTTGAAGATTCTGATATATTTTTTTAAAAACAACAAAAGATGTTTCATTTATCGTCACATTCATCCATCTTTCATGAATATCCCTCGGATTTTCCAGAAATCTCTCGAACGATGGAGACAAAAGACGGGGAGTGAGCTCCAAATATCGATTATCTCCGACCAAACAAGAATATGGAACTCTTTGAAAGAGTGAATGGAAGAAGGGAGGGTTCGTTCCGGTTCCACTTATTACAAAAAGAGCTAATGATGAGAGCTACATTTCGAAACTTTTCAAGAAGAAAGATGTTGAAAAATTCGCTTTCTCTCCCTTTGGTTAATATATTTCTAAAGCAATTATAACTAATTCTAGTGATGCTAATATCACAATAAAGTAATGTTAATATACATAAAAAATGTGTTTGCTAATTTTTTAATTTTTAAATTTATATTTCAATCAAAAATGAAATGATTTTAGACTTAAACTATCTCTATCAAAATAATATGAACTTATTGTATGTAAAGAGTGAGGGGGAAATTATGTTAATGATAGGAAATTTTAGTCTATAATGTAGAAAATTATTCACATAATAATTTTTACTCTTGTAAACAAAAATATAAATTTCGAAGAACGCCTTCTTATTAAAATAATTTAGATTTCTATAAGAAATTCCTTTTTAAAAAAAATTGAATGTAGTCCAAAGAAAAAATAAATACACGAGTAGATACGAGATAAATTTATGGAGATCATTGTACTTACATGAATTCATATGAGATGAATTGTATATAAGTACTTATTTTGAATATTGACCAAATACATTTATACTTAAAAAAATATATGTTAATGAGTTATTTTCCACGACATTAAATAACTTGTATATTTATTCTAAAATTCCTATATCTTTGAAACCTTTAATCGTATCTAAAATAATTTATTAAAAATGAAATTATTTTAATGTTACTTTAAAAATAATCCATCTTATAATATAATTAATTAACTTCTTTGATTTGGGATTGCCTTTGTTCACAATTCACTTATAAGTTTTATTATGAACAACAAAAGTCTTCCCGGAAGGCACTGCCCTCCTTGATGTTTGTAGTGGTTCGGAATCCACTTTCAACCGTAGGTCCCGGTCAAATAGGATCGTAGAGCGTTGCGAGGGTAGTGTTACTCGCGTCCGTAGCATATCTTCAAGCTACACGTGCTACCTAGGTAACGCTAAATAAGTAATAGCAGTGCAGCCTTGCTTATTGCATAAAAGATATCTAAGTATTTTCCAGCTGCATTAGGAAAAAAACTTTTATAATAAGGAACTTGCAAATTGTTTAGCAAATGTCATTTGATCAGAAATGAAGGGTCTGAAAAAAAAAAACCTTGAAAAAAATTATTAATCAATGTTTATCAAGTGGTAATAATTAATTATTAACAAAAACGTCATAAAAAAAATTGTGATCCAGAAATACATCATTAAAAACTTATAGGAGTCTACTTAATGTGCTTTTGCAATAAAAAAAAGAAATGGTCAGAAATAAAATGATAAAAGAACACGACATGACAAAACTTGGTAAATACGCCATCAACATACTGCCTATTGATTGATGTCTGGGTAATGGTCCGAGCTGTTTAATGCACCCTCCCAAACTCTGCTGCAAACGATCTTTTTACTCCCTTTAACGACGATCGTTTGCCAGAAAACGACTTTTTTGGACGCTGTTTATATACTAATGTGACAAGTAAAAATAAATATGTTGTTACTCGTCAGTTTTAAGCTATAAAAATAGCTTATAGCATAAGGCTGTAAAACATTCATCATTTTAGATATTTTTTTTTATTACTGTGAGGACATAATTTTTATGTCGTATTGATCCCAAAGTCTGTTAATCTATTGGCAATCTCATTAAAGCAATTTTCGATGAACAAGCTGCTTATTAGAAGGGTTGGTACTTCCCTGGAAGTTTTATTAAAAGAAGCTTTGCTTTATTTCCTTTTTTAAAAGGCATTTAAAACCTTGTCACTTACATGATGAGGGTTAGTAGCTGAAATTTCCTTCTTGAAGAATTTGCTTGAAATGAAAGTAACCCACATTTTTATCATACATAAACAAAGTAGATGTTTTGTGAGCACAGCTCTGAAAAAGTACTGCCGGTTAACCTTTTAATTTTTAGAAAAACTGATCTGAAAGATTTGTGTACACATTAGAAAAAAAAAATTCCACATTATCGGATGTTTTCAAGATTATACATCAGTGGGATTATAATATGAATTATACATCCACAATAATGATTGTTGGAGTACTCCCAAGTTCTTCTTCATTGGCGCATCAACTCCTTGGAGGGCCAAGGCCGTGTACCTACTGGCAGATTTCGAGACAAGAGATTTTCCTTTTTAGGGGTAGTGTTGTCAGCCATACTCCCAACGCCTTATAGTTATATTAGACAGGGGCCTACGGCTTAAAGTGGATTTCAAACCAAACATGCATAGCACCGCCGGGACTCGAAACCCGAAACCTTTGGCACCGAGTGCTAATCACTCTGCCATCAGGCCCTACTACCATGTTGCATGGACTAATATGTAAATGCCTACTTATAATTATAAGAATAACTAACTGACTTTATAAAATCATATTAAAATTAAGTCATGTTGCATATTAGCAATTTGAATAATAACTATAACAAAAGCTAAGGTAATTGCATAAGTTATTCATACATTTTGAATTAACAACTGCTTCTGGTAATAATATTTACTTCATATTTTTTTTTAAAATTACGATTTGTTTTAAATTTTTCTTTTAAATTCAAGCTCTTTTCAGAACGAGCAACAAAATTCTCTCAGCAATTTGATTTTTCTTCGAAAATCCAAAGTATATGCTAACATTTTAAAATTAGAATTAAGTACATTTTAAAATTAGAAAAAAAAATTAGGTCATTAAAAACGCACCATCCTAACTATTCTTTTCCACGATGAGCTTGGTAATGCATTAAAGCATTTTCCTCATTTGAGGTACTTTTTTAAAATACCAATATATCCTTCCTGCTACATTTATTGGAGCATCCATCAAATGGAATTTTTTCGCCTGCTTTTCCCATTTTTTTTTCTCGAAGTTATTCTTGAGCATGTGGGGGTGTCGTTTTGGGATCGTTGTGAGGATGTCATTAAATGATTAGGGTCGCTTTCACCCCCGCCACTGAAGAATAATATTACTCAAACGACAAGCTCATTTCATTGACAGCTGGTACCACTTTCTTCACCGTAAGATTGTTTTGATGCCATTTTGCTTCTTTTGTTAGAGATGATGTATCTAAATAATGTTCATCTAATTTTTTTCCAAATATTTTGAAAAGATATTTAAGAGAAAGTAAATGAATATTTATTAATAGGTACCAGTAGTGTACAAGTTATTAAATGTGCCAAATTGGGGGTATGTATTGCAGTCATTGCTTTGAAAAATGAATATATTTATTAGAGATTAGAATGGAATGATAATTAGACTGCTTGATTGGAATTATATGTTGGAAAAGTTTCACGTGTAAATCTGGGTTTGGTTAATCTATTTCTTAATTTTTCAGTGACCCACAAAGGCATTATCACATTGATACGAGAAATGTATTGGAAACATGGCTTCAATTGGAGGTTTAAGATATTTTTGGGAAAATCAGATGTTTAGTTAATATAAAATGGTATAAGCATTACATTATTCAATGGATAAATAAGATTTCATGTAAGTGAAGCGATTTAAAGATGAGATAAAAATATTATTTTTTTTTTATGACTATGAAATTCACTGGGAACATGGTACCATCGAAAATGGAAGAATATTAAAAAAATAGAAAGCCAATTTAGTATATTAAGTTAAATTTGTTACTTCTTATCCCACTTGGTCGTCAGCAACATCTAGATCAAGTCCCTGAATATGTGTATTCAAAATTAAACCGACAAGCCATAACAAGGATAAAAATAAATGCAGCTTCTTTTTGTCCTTGACCTTGTGGAACAAAGGCATGGAGCACCCAAAGGGAAAAATCTGACTTTACCCCACCCGATTTTACCTCCTGGCACTGAGTACCCATTTTACTCGCCTTTTACGGCATGCATGTGCTAGAGTTTGGCTATTTTAATCCAAATTCACACGGGAAAATTTAAATGTAATTTTACTTATCAAGTTAAACTTAATTATGCTACTTTATGCATGTTTTCGTTCTACTCATTTAAGTGATAATTAAAGCAAAAAACAATTATAGTTTAATTTGAAAGATTTCAAATTTGATATGAGTTAACATTAAACGAAATTGAAAAGTGGATTCTAAATATTTTACATCAAAAATATGTATAAAAAATACTAATTCATAGACGGATCAAATTAGAAAGGCAAGCCAGAACGATAAAATAAAGAAAATATTATTAAATACAAAAATATACCGATGTTTTAAGCACACAAGAAACATTTCTGATAAATTTCGAAGCTATATATATCGGATAAAAGATATGTGAGATAAACGAAACTCATAGTTAACATTTTAATGGGAAAAAATTCCTTTCTATGCAAATGCTTTTTTTCAAATGCTTCGATATGTTGATTCAAGTACGATCAAATTTGTTGTCAGCTTTATTATGACAGCACTTTAATTCGTCCCTTGGAGTTGATGCTGTTTCTCTATGACGATGGTGGAGAGTAAGCAATGCCTTCCGGGAGAATTTTCTAATTTTAGTGTAACCCATTGGAAAAATTGGTTAAACTTCAACAAGGCAATCGAGATTTTTGAAGTGAGAAACTGCCAAATCTACTAGTGTTTTGTAAAGCAATAACTATAGCGCCGCTAGTGGTGGTAAATGAAAGTCCTTTTACACGCTTCTACCATGCCCATTATTGAATCTCAATCGGACTACTGAAATAACCGTTCTAAATATTTGAATCTGAAAAAACAAAGCTCTTGATTTGTTTTTCGAACTATTATACAAGTCTTTAGAAATATAACTTTTTAAAATCCATTTGTTTATTTTTATTAACCATAAATTTACTTTACATTAAAAGAGAATTCTTTCATTTGAATGTGTATATTATTTGTTTCTTTAATAGATATAAAGATGGAAATAAAATTACAGTTTCCAAAGGAAAAAAAATTCTTATGTAGTTATTCCAATAATAGCGCTGAACGCTCATTAGATCATCAATTAAAAATCACTAATAGTAGTCACAATTTAGTTTTGGATGTTAAACCATTTCTTTGAATTTGAAATGATCAATTACCTCTAAATACAACATCAACATGTTGGAACTAGAACAAGTGGGTAGTGGTTCCTGATTTATGACAACAAATGTCCTATCTCTGTTTTGCATAGTACCAAATTACTCTAGACCATTGTGGAAATATTTAGAAGTTTGCATATCAGAGGTTTTTGATTCACCAATGTGTTTAAGAACTACTATACAAGCACTAAATCATGTTCAGTTTCTCTTGATCACCGATTATACAGCATTTGGGCTTCCATGAATTAAGCAGAAAGGATGTTGTTGCAGGGGTTATTTCGCGACATGATCTACTGCACTTAGTTTGGGCTATTTCTTTAAAAACCTCTTAGATTCTCTCATTAATAAATCTGAGATTTGCCAAACTGAATTTATTTAAACAATTTCTGAAAAAGGAAATGAGATTAGTAAATTATAAAATACTTAAAATTCATCTTACTTTTTGATAAATGTAGATTGGTTTGGTATGTCGCTCTACGGTCATTGTGTGCATACTTTGGACTTATTAGACCAGGACCTACAATTTAACGTGAATTCCGAACCACCAAAAAACATCCATGCCACAGCCAGGATTGATTAACAGAGAATAAAAAATACATTTATTTACTATAAATAGATTGCTTCACATTAAAAATATATTGATCATTTAGCTATAAGAAATATCAAACTTTTAATACATAGATTCTCTTTGTCTCGAACTGGCTTCGTGCATAAGGCAGATAAAAGAAATTGTCAAATATGGGGGTGGGGAGGGGGACATTCTCAAAAGCCGTACGATTCCTTTCCACCCACAGGTTTGTGCCGAAGCCATGCCTCTTCTTTCCTTCCACAACACCCATTTAACTTCCATTCCACCTGTGCGAGCTTTATGGGCGTCGAAAGCGGGATTTACGAGCCCGCCAGTTATTAAGCGGCCCCTATTTTCGTTGTCGCGCCAGTTCACAGCGAGAGCGAAAAGAGTTTTATGGCACAATTTGTCCGGGGGATTACGGGATCACCTGTCAAACTTTAGTGGATGCTTTCTTCTTTTTCTTTCTTTCTTTTTCTTTTTGGAAAAAAAAGTATTGTTGGATCAAGACGAAATTTAGTATCGTTGGAAATATTTTTAACATCTTAGTAAATGTATCACTATCCGAAAAAGGGAGAAGTCGCCATTATTATGAGCGTTTAGGTATAAATAGACCTTAGAATTAGTTCTCACTCATAATTAGATCTTCTTATTTATGCAGAAAATTGCCCTGTATTAGAATTAAAAAAATATATAAATGTATGTGTTTCCTTTTCCAACTTTATAAGTGTCTGAAGACATTCGAGCTTGTAGGTTTATATGTGATATGGTATATTTGAGTTTTCTACATATATTTCTTTTTAAATGGTTTATTGCGGACGTGGTGGTTAATTAATGGTTAATATGTATGTTGGGTAGACGGTTTAGTGTGTTCTTTTTAGGTACGAGTTATTGTATATTTAAGGGTTAAAGTTGTGTAACAACATCACATAAAAATTGGTGCCGTGACCAAAATCTCCAAAACATTTGCTGATTGTAATCGTTACTGTACAACAAGCTTTCGTTTTTATTGAAGTACTAGTTTGGTTTCCATTTCAATCATGGCATTATTATTTTTATATTTTTAACCTGAAATTGATCCCTTTTCTTGATTTATGAAAATAATAGGAACTCATATTCGTCATAATTAACAAATACATCATAAACTTAACTTAAATTATTGCTAAACATAATTATCAACTTGAAAGTTTTGTATCTTCTTCATCTCTCTGTGTATTCCTATTAATTTTTTTCCTTTTTTAAAAAACACTCCATTGCATTAACAATTTTTCCAAAAAATTTATTCTGCATATTTTTTTATTCGAAAAAAAAATTCAATATTTAATGCATCCTTAAGTATTTAGCGTCCTCTCAGTATTTAATGCATCAAAATCCCTTTACTGTACGCAAACTTAAACTTCCCTTTTTTTAAGGTTAAGAGCCTCGTGCTCCAATTGTGTATGTCCTCAACAAATAGAGAGTGAAGTTGTCAGGGGATATTTGAAGCAATAATGGCCAAGTCCAGGAATATTTCTAGGAATAATTGCTCCGTATTTATAAATCGTATAGGAGAAAATCAAGAAAATTCTTGGCTGTCAATATGGTCCATATACACACGCCACACTCTCATTAATTTCAGAGCGGCCTGATTGATGGTCAGCTGGCTAGCGCTCTGGCGTTTGGTACTGAAGGCTTCAGGTTCGAATCCTGGCTTTGACATGGATATTTTTTGGTGGTTCGGAATCCACGTTAAGCTGTAGGTCCCGGTCTAAGTAGCCTAAAGTGTGCACAAAATGACCGTAGAGCGACAAACCAAACCTTGATTTCTGAAAACAATGACTGCAACTCATTTCTCAGGCGAATTAGAACCTGCGCCCTTTTGCATATCAGCTGTTCATGTTATATTGCTAAATATGAGTCGGACAGAAATCGAAAAATTATTGGAAACCCTTTTGTATCGCATACCAGCATAAGAATTTCCACCTAATTTTAGAATTTAAGGCCACATCCAATCTCTTTTCTGCGGCGCGATTATATTTTGAAACCCAATCACGCAAGAGGACCTTTAGGCTCCGTCGACCTTGAACAGAACACGACCTAATCCCCTAAACTCACTCAATTAATAGGGGCACTTCATGAGTGGGTGATTAGAAGAGGAGGGGGGCGGGGGAAGCATGCGTTAACGCATCGCATACTCGCCTTTCACAACAGATTAGAGGAATTTAAATCGATTCCAGGCAGAGAGCAGGTGTTCGCGGTGTATGAAGATTGACTGAAAGGATGAAGGGATTATTCCGAGATTCTGCATCTAAGAACACCCAGACGGTCCCCTGCACACCAACAATGAGTTGAAAGGGGCTGGAACTCGAGAGATTTAAAAGCTTAATGATTTCCATCCGCTCTGATGGAAAAGTATGTCTACTTTACGAATGCCGAAATTAACTGGGATTAGTGTAACTCCTCGTTAAGAAATTTAGCTTAATTCAAGTCATTTTAATTTCAAGATAGATGTACCCTTTTTAAACATTAATATAGTGACTCATAAATGTATTTCTCCACTTTACATGTCATGTTGTTATCTTCAAGTCCTGAGCATACTGACTTGAGCTCATGAGCTATTGAAAAAAAAAATAACAGTTTCAGATACAGTGTACTAGAAAGAGATGAGAGCCTGAATGGCTGAATGTGTGATGCTCGGTGCGATAGGTTTTGGGTTCAAGTCCCATCCATACCGTAGATGTTTATAGTAATTCTGAATCAACTTTAAGCCTTAGGTTCCGATCTGATAGGACTGTAAGAGCGTTACGGAGCTAAGTCAGACTTCTACCTACGGATGCTCCATCACAATAGAAACTGCCCCCCTTCCCTCCATCTATGAGTAGATTAGTCACTGGATGCCCGACTCGCGCTGCAGGTCACTAAGGTTTAGTCACATACAACACAAAGAAATGATGTGCTATACTGCTATCATATGGAACCATCGCAACTTGAAGGCTAGATGCAGCCTACTTGGAGTTGCATCTTTAGCCCAAATTAAAAACTTCCCAGTCTACATATTTATAGTGTCTTTTTCGCTATTGATAGGGAAACTTTTAGTTTAACTTTGCTAGTAGGAGGACGAACTGTGATATTTCAATTTGTTTTTGTGTTTGATATTTTTTTGCAGTTGAATTCTGCAAAAAAATATGTAAATTAAAAATAAATTCGAAATAAGTGAGTTGAAAGTCTAAGTCACGTATAAACATTTGATCACTCTATAATATGCAAATTTAAATTAGTAAAAATTTATTAGTGCTAATGTTGCGTAAGGGTTTGATAGCTGACTATCACTCTAGCCACCGGTACCACAGGGTTCGAATCCAGGCGATGCCATGGATGTTTGAAGGGGTACAGAATCCACCTTAAACCGTTCGTCCGTGTCTAATATGGCTGTTGGGCGTATGGTTGACAACCTACCCCTTAAAAAAACAAATCAACATCTCATACTGCTAGTAAGCAGAAGGTTTCAGGCCTTTAAATGATCCTTTTTATAAATCCTCAGAAGAATTCAGATTTTTTGTATACCCTTTAACTATGCTGAAATATACAGTGTTGAGATTTTCTTTTCTATAATTATACTAGTCATTTGAGAATTAGATTTGAACCAAACTTAAAAAAAGAAAGAAAGCGACGAGACGATAAAAATCAAAAAAAAATTGTATTCAACAGAAAATTTGATGCTCTTTTTAAATAAATTTCGTTTAGAAAATGTTCACGATACATGTAAAGGAAAAAAAAAAAAAAAAACAGTTTTGGGAAACTCTACATGAGGTCTGTCAATAAAGAGAGGGCGGCCGGTAATCGATACACCTGTCAGCAAGTTTATGGCCTAATCCAATTTCCTAAGTAAACTCCACTTTGTTCTATCTTTTTTGCAACAGTCTTCGAGAGCGTTTTCTCATTTTTATTTCAACGAAAGCACTTAGCAAATGCGACTTTGAAGAGAGTGTTTTTTGGCGTCACATATTAACTGAGTTGCTTTCCCTGAAGAGAGTTTTAATGACATTAGAAAAGTCTTCCGGAAATCATTCTTGATTAGTTATTTAATAAAAGTTGTGGCGGATTCTTTTTACTGAAAATTAAAACTCTGGGAGCATTACACGAATGTTAAAAATTGTAAAGCGCTTAAGGGAACAACTTTGTTCATTCTTTAGTTTAATATCTTGCTTCAGTTTTTTTAGTAAAGTATTATCAAGAAAATGTGAAACAAATATGAGAAAAATGAAAGACTAGATTGTTTATTTAGTTATGAAATCTGTTTTTGAGCTTTTCCGTAACTAATTTTTAATATCGCCATACTTAATGTTTTACAATAGGGATTTCGTATCTCTTATAGTTTAAATTTAAACAACTCTTGTTGATAAGTAAAAAGCTTTATTAGCCCCTGAAAAAACTTTTGAAGGAAAATTGCCATTTAAGTGTTTTATAGGAGAAAGTAAAACAAAATATTGTATTGCGTGTAATATAAAAGAAAATCCGGTAAATTGTTATATTGTGTAGAATAAGAGAAAAGCCGGTAAAATGTTACAATGTACAAGAGAAAAACAGTAAAGTGTTATATTGTGTAGTAGCGGCCTGATGGGAATTGGATAGCGCTCTGGCCTCTGGAAACGCAGGCTTCAAGTTGGAATCCTGGAGATGGAATGGGATGTTTGTGAAGGGGTTTGGAATCAAAGTTAAACTGTAGACCCCAGTCTAATTAATCAGGCGAGTTTTTCCTCGATTACCATTTTACATTAGGGGTTTGGTATTCCTTATATTTTAAATTTAAACAAACCCTTATTGATAAGTAGAAAGCTTTATTAGCCTCTGGGAAATCTTTTGAAGGAAAACTGCCATTAAAATGTTTTATAAGAGAAAGTAAAGCAAAGCATTGCATTGCGTGTAATATAAGAGAAAAGCCAGTAAAGTGTTATATTATGTAATATAAAACAATGCAAAGTGTTAGATTATGTAGTAGCGACCTGATGGTCAATTAGCTAGCGCTGTTTTCTTTGGAATTACAGGCTTCATTTCGAATCCAAGCGGTGGCATGGTTGTTTGTAAGTGGTTCGGAATCAATATTAAACTGTAGACCCCAGTGTAAGTAGCCTAAAGTGTGCACAAACTGTAACAAACAGTGACAAATCAAATCGTTAAACTGCACAGGATGTGCTTCAGTACTTTCATGACATAATCAACAGTTATTTCTTACGTTTTAAACAATCCTTTTATAAGCCCTCAAAAGAATTCAGTTTTTTTTAAATACCCTTTAAGTATACTGAAAAATTCATTTTTGAAATTTGCTTTTCTAGAATTATACTGATCTTTTGAGAATTACACTACTCAAAAACTTAAAAAAATGAGAGCGAAGAGAAGATAAAAATAAATTGTATTCAAAAGTTAAAAAAAAAAAAAAAAAAAAAAAAAAAAAATTGATGCTTTTTTTAAATAAATTTTCACCGCTTAGAAAATGTTCACGATACCTGTAAAGAAAGAAAACAGTTTTGGGAAACTCTACATGAGGTCTATCAATAAAGAGAGGGCGGCCGGTAATCAATACACCTGTCAGCAAGTTTGTGGCATAATCCAATTTCCTAAGTAGACTCCACTTTGTCTGCCCTTTTTGCAACAGTCTGCGGAGAGCATTTTCTCATTTTTATTTCAACCAAAGCACTTAGGGAAATGCGACTTTGAGGAGAATGTTTTTTGGCGGCACATATTAACTGAGTTACTTTCCCCGAAGAGAGTTTTAATGATTTTAGAAAAGTCCTCCCGAAATCGTTCTTGATGAGTTATTTAATAAAAGTTTTCGAAGGAGATATAGGGTGGCGGATTCCTTTATACTGAAAATTAAAACACCAAGAGCAGTATACGAATGTTAAAAATTGTAAAGCGCTTAAAGGAACAACTTTGTTCATTCTTTAATTGAATATTTTACTTCAGTTTCTTAGTAAAATACCATAAAGAAAATGTGCCACAAATATTCACGACAAAAATTAGATTGTTTATTTAGTGATGAAATCTGTTTTTTAATTTTTCTAAAAATTTATTTTAATTAATTTTAATATCGCCATATTTATCGTTTTACATTAGGGATATCGTATTCTTTATAGTTTAAATTTAAACAACCCTTATTGATAAGTAGAAAGCTGTATAAGCCTCTGTGAAAATTTTTGAATGAAAACTGTTATTTAAGTTCTTTATAATAGAAAGTAAAAAGTATTGTACTGTCTTTAGTATAAGAGAAAAGCTGGTAAAGTGTTATACTATGAAGGATAAGAGAAAAGCAGGTAAAGTATTATATCATGTAGTAGAGAAAAGCCGGTAAAGTGTCATATCATTTGGTAGAGAAAAGCCGGTAAAGTGTTATATCATGTAGTAGAGAAAAGCCGGTAAAGTGTTATATCATGTAGTAGAGAAAAGCCGGTAAAGTATTAAATTATGAAGTAGAGAAAAGCCGGTAAAGTATTATATTGTGCAGTAGCGGCCAATTGGCTAGCGCTCTTTCCTTTGGAACCACAGGCTTCAGTTCGAATCCTGTTGGTGTCATGTATTGTGCGTGGCTCTGTATCCACATTAAACTATATGCGCCTATCTAATTAGCCTAACATGCGCACAAAATGTTACAAACACTGACAAATCAAACCGTTAAACTGCAGTGGATGTGCTTCAATACTTTGATGATATGAGCAATAATTATTTCGTTTGTTTTAAACAATCTTTTTTATAAATCCTCAGAAAATTCAGAATTTGTGTTATTCTTTAAGCATACTGAAAAATACAGTGTTGAGGTTGTCTTTTCTAGAATTATACTAGTCATTTGAGAATCACACTACAGTAAAACTTTAAAAAAAGAAAGAAAACGAAAGCGAAGAAGAGATAAAAATAAATAATTGTATTTAAAAGAAAATTTGATGCTCTTTTCAAATAAATTTCGTTTACAAAATGTTCACGATACCTGTAAAGAAAGAAAGAAAATAGTTTTGGGAAACTCTACATGAGGTCTGTCAATAAAGAGCGGGCAGCCGGTAATAGATACACTTGTCAGCAAGTTTATGGCCTAATCCAATTTCCTAAGTAAACCCCACTTTGTTTTCCCTTTTTGCAACATTCTACGACAGCATTTTCTCATTTTTATTTCAACGAAAGCACTTAGGCAAATGCGACTTTGAAGGAAGTGTTTTTTGGCTCTATATATTAACTGAGTTACTTTCCCTGAACAGAGTTTTAATGACATTAGAAAAGACTTCTGAAAATCGTCCTTGATGAGTTATTTAATAAAAGCTTTCGAAGGATATATAAGGTGGCGGATTCTTTTTAGTGAAAATTAAAACATTAGGTGCAGTACAGGAATGTTAAAAATTGTAAAGCACTTAAGGGAGCAACTTTGTTCGTTCTTTAGTTGATTATTTTACTTCAGTTTCTTAGTAAAATATCATCGTGCCACAAATATTCGCGAGAAAAATGAAAGACTGGATTGTTTATTTACTTATAGAAGTAGACTACATAAAGTCTACGCTCACTGGGATTTCTGGCAAAGGTGTAGTTAATGGAGGTATTTGCAAGGCTATAGGTGGCAATGGATTCAAGTTCAAAGGTAGTCTGCATGAGTTTGCCTCTGTGAAACTTCAATACAGGGATCCTGCTCTCATGTTGGCCATCTGTTCTTGTTTTCTCCCATGCGATACCCAATTGTTTGGTAGTTTCTATTAAAAGTTCCCCCTGGTGGCACTGCGCTCTTTCTTCAGCGGAACAGATCCAAATCAGACTTCTACCTATGGGTGATCCATCAACAACAGAAGGTGTCCCCTTTCCTTACGTCCATGAGTAGACTACTCATGAGATGACCGTTCTGCATATCAGGGTACTGAGGATTAGACACAACATTCTTTAACAGAATATAAATTTGTTTTTAATATGGACTATCAGTACACATCAAATGAATTTAAAGCTTTTATTGTAATTGAATTTAGGTGAGAAAAAAAGGCGCCCGGGGGAAGTTATTTGTATGTCGTACAGAAATTTCGTTTAAGTTCCACTGTTAGTCTGCCTTGATACGATACATTCTGCCATACCTTCATCAAGTCTACTCATTTTTCAGAGTAATGACCGAAGTGAACGCCACAGCAGAATCAGCCCGTGTAGTCTTGTACGTATTGCCCATTTTCACGTAGTTAAATATGAATCAAATTGCAATACACATTTAATTTAAATTCGAGATTATATCATTCCAACTTTGTAACAATAAAAATTTAAACAGCACAAATAATGCGTAGCTGTAATGACAGGATCATTCTGACCTAATATGAAGGATATTTGAGCACTGAGTTAATTCACTATCATTAATTTAAATTATGCTAATTTTGATTTAATTCGATCCAATAGAGAAAAAAAATAATAATTTGTGCTTTTTAAAAATAATTACTTTTATCATGCATATGTGAGGCAGTGTTTTTCTCATTCGGAGATGAAAATAATTTAATACAAATTCTGAAACTGTACCAAATATTGTTTTTGTGGCGATTATAGTTCGGATGGATTTTTTTTGGAAAAAATTGCTAGTTTTCCATAAAAATACACGAATAAAATATTCTTGTATTTAAAAAATGAGTATTAATTATGAAAAATAAGATATTCTTATTTTTTTGAATAGTTATAAATTCTTTTATAAGACTTTTCTGTTTGTTTTTCAGTTTGGTTTATTATAATAAAAAAAAGATGAAATGAGCCATTTTAAAGTAAATTAGGTCGTTTTTGGAGTGTGTGTAATTATATATATTAAAAAGTGTGTAGTAATATATTTTGTACTATTTTTCCCACGAGAAGAGATGTGACATTTCTGTTCCCGGGAGAAAGGAATGTACATTCTTTAACAAGTGCATAATAACAACCTGTCACTCAAATCTCACAGCAGATAAGCAGTGTCATGAATAATGATACATCATGAAATTAGCTATTGTCTGTTCAACCTTTACTGGTCTAAACAATAACAGATGAGATATGGACTACGTCATGAGTTGCTGCATCGTGATTTGGGATAGGCTGAAGAAATGTCGAATCCAATGAGAAGGGATGGAAGCTGACCCCCTTTTAGCGGACTTTCTTAAAGGGAGGGGTTTAGAAGAAGGAGAGAAGAGTGTTCTAGAAGAGTCGACAAGAAGTGTTGTTTTTCTTTTTTCTGTAAAATGACTGAACAGGCTGGAGATTCCGCCTGTTTACAAGTGAGCAGCTTGTGGTTTCGTGTATCACACCGTGTGATAATTAAGGTCTGCCGCAGACCGGGTGTATTAGATTCGTCATAGACTCGAGAATTCGGAAAATTCCTGACCTTGGAGTGAATCGTATTTATGAATCAAATTTATATTTTTAATTGTCATTTCTTTGTATAATAGCAAATAATTCTGTATATATATATATAACGCTTGTAAATAAAAATTAAAGTGTTTCCATGAACCAGAAAAGTGGCCCTCTTCTTGAAGCCGTTATAGCTCTAGCATAGGCCAAGACGTTAAAATTTATATGAAATAATTCTTCTGATTTATAAAAAGATAAGAATATAATGATTTAACTTATTAAAATGTTTAAAAACAACTAATAAACTTATATCATATTAGTTTTAATAACAAGTTCAAAAATTTTAAGTTCATTTCCGATACAAAATTAAAATTCACCATTTATTCATGCATTTTCAATATCCACTTACTGAGATTATATACCTTTGATATGCCAAAAGTTTATAAAATAATATGAAAATATTATATTTTTGGTAATTCAGTTATTTATATGAAATGAAAAACAACAACATTGAAAAACTTATAGCTTACGTCGAGATATTTTTCTGGGAATGAAAAAATTCAAAGAAAGCTCTTTTTAAGAAGAATACATATTAGCGTCTGTTTCAGAACTGACACTTAAAATTTCCTAACAACATACGAAAGCTGGATAAAGGTTGACATCAATATACGGGAATCCCTCTGATAAAGAAAAAACAGCCCTTAATCTGACAATGGACGGACATCTTGTGATACAGAACAGGAAAGAGAAACAGGAATTTCTCTTTTATTTTTTATAAGTTTTATTTTCTGAGAAGTTGTTGCTTCAGGGCTCTTCGCTAAACAATGTAGCTGGACATTTTTTCTTTTTCTTTGACTTGGAAAGTAAAGAAAAGAAATTTGTTACGGAACTAAGACAGAGTCGAGTCCTTTATCCGGCAGATATGTGTCAAGGAAAATGACAAAATATCACGTGGAATAGTATAGCTTGTAAAATATTGCATAACCTAAGTATATGTTGGAAAGTGTGGTTCGTATTTTAATAACGCTGGATATAATTGCAATAGTTATTTAAATGATTCAAATTTTTGTTACAATGTGATTTTGATTTCACTTTTTCAGACAAACCCACTAACTTGTTAACTATAATAGGGGACACTTTTTCAGTGGGACAGTATTGTTTCTTTAAGGACAGAATTGCCATTTTGGTATATGATTAAACAGTAAAAAATGAGAAATATCTTAGAGAAATTTCAAGGGCAACTGCCATGTGTTTTTTATTCAATTTTGAGAAAAGTTAAAAAATTCCAATCAAACATCTCGATGCGAGAAATGCTATCATATTTACAACCGGATTTACTCTGGGTTTTCAATGCAGAAATCATTATGTATACAATCAGGGAGAAAGAAAACCTAGTATCCTTGCACTCTAGCTAATCTACTGTTGCTTACTTCTTTTTCGTCTTCAATGGCGCAATAGCCCCATGATGGGCCAAGTCCATCTACCTATTGGCAGAGAAAAATATGTCTTTCTAAATAGTACAGTTAGAGATTCGATGCTAAGGAAATTACAAAGAAATGCTCACATATATTTCCGTTGAAGCAATAATGGTAAATTATTATGAATTTAGTGTTAAAGAGTTTACAAAGAAATATGCACATGTTTGGCTGCTAAAGAGTTAAGGGTAGATTAGGGTGGATTCAATGTTAAAAAATTACAAAGGAAGACCCACTTATATTGCTGTTAAAGAATTAATAGTCAATTATTATGCATTCCAGGTGCCCACATATTTGATTGCTAAAGAATTAAAGAAATGGTTTGATATTAAGGAAATTTCAAAAAATGTCCATTTATATGATTGCTAAAGAGTTAGCGATAAATTATGTATGGAAGTATTTTCTACATTTTAAGTAAAGATTCTTCGTAAATTTCAAACATATTGGGCTGACATACTATGAAATCCTCCCTATTTTTATTCTTAAGGATTTTACATCACCGACAAGTGAAAGTTTTTTTTTCTATTTTATAAAATGTTTTTATCTAGATTTGTGTTTTAGGGAATAAACCAAGCGAAAGAGTAGGGATTTTTTTTCTGGTCGTTCCCTGATTCATCCATCATGTTGTATCTGTAGGGAAAACGTAGCGATGTGTATAATTTGAGCAACAAGAGGGGAAAAAAATGTTTTCTGAGATACAAAGAGATGTTTCGCCCAACGTATCAATATTCTGTAAGGAAAACAACATTTCCAAGAATACTTTCATGGGTTATGTTTTCCCCTGTTTCAAAAAATGGGATGCTGTAATGTTTTATAAAGGAATTCGAATTCTGTATATATGGTACCATTTTTGAAATTGATATTTGATGCGAATTCCTTTTTATTGTATAACAATTTTAGTTTTTTTTGTCATTTATGAATCTTAAAAATTGTAGTAAATTTCGAAAAGTGTTTTAACGATAGAAACAATTTTTTTACATGTTTAATAATAAATTAACTGAAAAAATCATCCATCAGATTTTTATCAAGTGAAGTAAAAAAGACAAACTGAAAAGGATTTTTTCTCTAGTTTTGGTTTTAGATTTGGATTTCTTTTTTGAGATTTAATTTAGGCGTACTTAAACTAAATATATAAATCTATATGAGATCACATTACGTAGTAATGCTCTTTTAAACACCTTAGGCCATTTATTGTTTATCTTTGAAGAAAGCAAAAATAATTTTAATAAAAAAAAAGATGTATGACTTTTGAGTATAATATAAAATCTAAATTATAATGGAACAGGATTTTTTTTTTATTTTTTAATTAATTTTATGTTGTTGTTGTTATTGTTGTCGTATCCCCTGAAGAGTACAGGGGAATCAAATATCGTGGTACTCCCGAATAATATTGGTTATGTTGATTGCCAGCTCGGAGTATAAATTCTCCTCCGAGGGATGGTCCAGACAATGTACGGCGGCTGCAATAGCTGGACAATAAAAGGCATGATGAGGATTAAGTTTGACATCAGCGCACTTGCCACATTTTTGTTATTTTTATAACGCCATCAGCAGAAATCTTCATATTTTTGTGGTGTTTCGTCCTTAATCATGTGAGAATGGTAGTTGTTTTTCTGTAAACATTTAGTTCTGTAATTTCGTATAATTAATTATATTTTAAATACTATCATAATCGAATACTTGAACACATGCTCTTTTATTATCATTTTATAAATTGTTAAAATAGGTTGTACCAGACGTCACAGATGATGCATTTTTCAAAACCGTGAGTGGAAGAACAGCATCTAAACGTATCTATTCCCTCGAGTAAAAGCACAGATTGAATAAAATATGATACAAAGTTTATTGATTGGCCTTTGTTTAGGAGCATTTTAAAATATTAGCTGAATACCTAAAGATTGAATAGAAAATTTCTAGTTTGTATAAATCTATAATAATATAAAAAATTATTTAACTGAATGAATTGAAACAGAAAATTTTTTGAGTGCTTTTGATATAAATATTCAGTATTCACCATTTGATAATTTACACCATTTCACTGTTAGAATCGGTTTTAAAATAAAAATAAAAACAGAAATAAATAAATATTTAACGATTTCATTGTAAATCAACAGCGGAATAATTTATTCCTGACGTTGCTCGTTTGAAGATTCTGATATTTTTTAAAAACAACAAAGATGTTTCATTTATCGTCGCATTCATCCATTTTTCATGAATATCCCTCGGATTTTCCAGAAATCTCTCGAACGATGGAGACAAAAGACGGGGAGTGAGCTCCAAATATCGATTATCTCCGACCAAACAAGAATATGGAACTCTTTGAAACAGTGAATAGAAAAGGGGAGGGTTCGTTCCGGTTCCACTTATTACAAAAAGAGCTAATGATGAGAGCTACTCGTGTTCCAAATAGTTCGAAACTTTTCAAGAATGAAAGATATTGAAAAATTCGCTTCTGTCCCTTTTTGTTCTTATATTTCTGAAGCATTTATAACTAATGGTAGCAATGCTAATATCGCAATAAAATTGTGCTAATATAATAAAAAAATGTGTTTGCTCATTTTGTAATTTTGTAAATTTATATTTCATTCAAGAATTAAATAAGATGTAAGACTCAAATGTATTTAACAAAATAATACAAACATATTTTCTGTTTCTTATTTTAGAAAAGCTTTTTGTTCCTTTTGGTTAATATATTTCTAAATCAATTATAACTAATTCTAGAGATGCTAATATCGCAATCAAGGGATGGTAATATAATAAAAAAATTGTGTTTGCTAATTTTGTAATTTTTAAATTTATATTTCAATCAAGAATTAAAGGATTTAAGACTTAAATTGTCTCTGTCAAAATGATAAAAACTTATTTTTTTATGTAAAGATTGAGAGTGAAAACTATAAAATATTTTAGTTTAAAATGTAGAAGATTGTTTGTAGAATAATTTTTTCTGTTGTTTACAAAACTATAAATTTCGAAAGACAGTTTCTTATTAAAGCAATTTAAATTTCGGTAAGAAATTCATTTTCTTAATTTGAATATAATCCAAAGAAGGAAACCTGAGTTTATAAGAAATAAATTTAGGTTCTAGTGGTGATCATTGCAGTTACTTCGATTTATATGAAATGAATTGTATAAGTGCTTATTTTAAACATTGACCAAATGAAAACTATTAATGTATTTATATTAAATATAAACGTATTAACAAAATAATAGCAAGAAATAAAATAACAAGAAATTTGCCAATGAGTTATTTTTCATAACATTCAAAAACAAGTAAATTTATTTTAAAATTCCAGTATCTTTAAATACTTTGATTGTGTCAGAAATAATTTATTCAAAATGAAATTATTTTAATTTTACTTTGAAAAATAATCTGTATTATAATATAATTAATTAATCTCTTTGATTGCTTTTGTTAGCAATTCATATATTATGAACTACGAAAATCTCGTGCTCAATTTATATACCTAAAATATCCCATTTAGTTGCAAAGCAGAAAATGATGGTTCCTCGGAGGACTTTCAGTGATAATTGCCGCTCATTTTCTTGTCATATGGTAGGAAATCGCCATCAGACAGTGTGATTTCAGATTCCAGTCGCTAAATATAGACTTGCATAATCATCATACAATTTCCTCGTTCAGAAAGCTTTGATTGTGATGGATAACGACAGAGGATTCAAACCTGTGCACTAATTTTGACACATGAAGCAGACTTTATAATAAATGAATCTGCAAATTTTTTTAGCAAAGGACATTTGTTGAGAAACGAGTGGTTTTGATTAAACTATGAAAAATCATTAATCAATATTTATCAAGTGGCAATAACTAATTATTAACAAAAATGTCACAAAAAAAAAAAATTTAGGATCCAGAAATACATCGATGAAAACTTATGTTGTTGTTGTTTCTTATCCCACTTGGCTGGCCAAGCCCACGAGCCCATATGGACTCATGATTGAAGGGAAAGGAAGCAGCTTCTGTTGTGATGGAGCACCCCCCCTGACTTTTGCTCCGTGACACTCTTACAGTCATAGAAGACCGGGACCTACGGCTTAAAGTGGATTCCGAACCACTACAAACATCCATGGCACCGCCGGGATTCGAGCCCGAAACCTGTGACACCGAGCGCCAGAGCGCTAGACACTCGGCCATTCAGGTCCCAAATTTGCCAACGGCACGCAGTGTTCCCAGGTGGTCACCCACCCAAGTACTGACCGCGCCCAATGATGCTTAACTTCGGTGATCTAACGAGAACCGGTATATTCAGCATGGTACGGCCGTTGGCTTGAAAACTTATAGCAGCTTAATATGCTTTTGCAATAAAAAAAAAAAAAAAAAAAAAAAAAAAAAAAAAAAGAGATATCCAGAAATAAAATGATAAAAACAGGACATGACAAAACTTGGTAAATACGCCATCAACATACTGCCTATTTATTGATGTCTGGGTAATGGTCCGAGCTGTCTAATGTACCCTTCCAAACTCTGCTGCAAACGATCTTTTTACTCCCTTTAACGACGATCGTTTGCCAGAAAACGACTTTTTCGGGCGCTCTTTATATACTAATGTGACAAGTAAAAATAAATTTATTGCTACTCGTCAGTTTTAAGCTATAAAAATAGCTTCTAGCATAAAGCTGTAAAACATTCATCATTTTCAATATTTTTTTTTACTGCGAAGACATAATTTTTATTGAGTATGATCCAAAAGTTTGTTAATCTATCGGCAATCTCATTAAAGCATTTTTCGATGAACAAGTTGTTCTTTAGGAGGAATGATAGTTCCCTAAAAGTTTTATTAAAAGAAGCTTTCCTTTATTTCCTCATTTAAAAGGCTTTTAGAATCTTGTCAGTTTACATTTTGAGTGTTAGTAGCTGAAATTTCTTTCTTGAAGAATGTGCTGAAAAAAAGAAACCCACATTTTTATCATACATGAAGAAAACAAAGTAGAAGTTTTATGAGGAAAATTCTGAATAAAAGTATTATCAGTTAATCTCTTAAGTTTTAGAATAATTGATCTGAAAGATTTGTTTACGCATTAGACAAGAAGACATCCACATTGTCTGTCTAGTAAAGACGAAATGATTGTTGGAGTACTCTCATGTCCTTCTTCATTGGTACACCAGTCCCATGGTTGACCAAGGCCGTCTACCTAGTGACAGATTTCGAAACAGATGTTTTCTTTTTAAGGGGTAGGTTTGTCAGCTTTACTCCCAACGCCTTAGAGTCATATTATACAGGAATCTACTGCTCAAAGTGGATTCAGAGCTACTAAAACATCCTTGGCACCGCCGGAACACGAACTCGAAACCTGTGGAACCAACACCAGAGTGCTAGTTACTCGGCCATCAGGTCCTACTCCCTGCTACTTCGATAAAATGAACATCTAATTATAATGATAAAAATAACTAAATGACTTTCCAATATCATATTCAAATTAAGTCATATTACATATTAGCAATTTGATTGGTAACTATATCAAAATTGATTAGTTAAGATAGTTGCATAAGTTATTCATAAATTTTGAAATATCATCTGTATTTGGTAATAAGTTTTACTTTATATATTCTTCATATTCATATACTTCCTATTTTTCTGAAAAAAAAATTGCTTTGCAAAATAAATTTCTCAGTAATTTGATTTTCGTTCGCAAATCCAAAGAATATAAAAGCATTTTTAAAAGAGTTTTATTAAAAAAAAAAAAAAAAAAAAAAAAAAAAAAAACCCGAGGTCATTAAAAGCACACCATCCTAACTATTCTTTCCACGATGAGCTTAGTAATGCATTAAAGCATTTCCTCATTTAAGGTTCTTTTTCAAAATCCATCCTACATTTATTGGAGCATCCATCAAATAGAAGTTTTTTTTTGCCTGTTTTTTCCATTTCTTATTCGGAAGTTATTCTTGAGCATGTGGGGATGTCGTTTTCGGCTCGTTGTGAGGATGTCATCAAATGATTGGGGTCGCCTTCCCCCCCCTCGCCACTGAAGAATAATAGGACTCAAATGACAAGCTCATTTCACTGACAGCTGGTATCGCTTTCTTCACCATAAAAATGTTTTGGGGTCATTTTGTTTCTTTCGTTAGAGCTGATGTATCTGAATAATGTTCATTTAATTTTTTTTCAAATATTTTGAAAAGACATTTAAGAGAAATTAAATGAATATTTATGATTAGATACCAGTAAATGGCCGAGTGACTAGCACTCTGGCTGTCGGTGCCCCAGGTTTCGTGTTCGAGTCCCATCTGTGACATGGATGTTTGTAGGGGTTCGGTATCCACTTTAAACCATAGTTCCTGGGCGGTCAGCTTCCCTCACTTCTGATTGGAGTAGACATTTTCTCAGCTCGTGGTCTATTCCCCCTCACGAAAGAACAACTTATAGTATATCATATTCAATCTGCAGTTGTTTTGACCTGTGAAGGTCTCACATATATTCGCTATTTTCTTCATTATCCATGACACTAATTATCTACTATCAGATTTGGGTGACAGGTTGTTCTCATTAGTACAAACACTAATGGCATGTAGTATAACTACCCACAATAAAGCTCATCTGCTGTCAACTTTGAGTGACGGGTTTATTGTATATTTGCCAAATAACATACATTCTTCACTCCTGGGAATGAAATGCCAAATTCGTCGAAAGACGTACGATTCATTTCCCCCACAGGTTTGTGCCGAAGCTATGCCTCTTCCACAATACCCATTTAACTTCCATTCCACCTGTACGAGTTTTATGGGCGTCGAAAGCGGGATTTACGAGCCCGCCAGTTATTAAGCGGCCCCTATTTTCGTTGTCGCGCCAGTTCACAGCGAGAGCGAAAAGAGTTTTATGGGACAATTTGTCCGGGGGATTACGGGATCACCTGTCAGCTCTTTTCCAACGAAACTTTGGTGGACGCTTTCATTTTCTTCTTTCTTTCTTTTTGGAAAAAAAGTATTGTAGGTTTAAGACGAAATTTCGCATCCTTGGAAATATTTTTAACACCTTAGTAAATGTAACGCTATCAGAAAAGGGAGACATTGCCATTATTATGAGCTTTTTGGTATAAATAGATCTCACAATTAGTTCTTACTTATAATTAGATCTTCTTATTTAAGCTCAAAATTGACCTGTACTAGAATTAAAAAAAAAAAAAAAAAAAAAAAAAAAAAAAAAAGAGAAATTCATCATTGGGTAAGTTTCTTATTTTGTAAACTGACTGTATTTTGATAAACAATGTATCCACAATATTGATTTTTTTATTATTTTAAATTTAAATTGTTTCGACCATAACATAAATTAAACATTCACAAAGTAGAAATTAGTAGTAAAATTGTATAAATCTCTGAAGGCATTCGAACCTGTAGGTTTATATGTGGTATGGGTATATTTCGGATTTCTACATATTTTTCTTTTTAAATGGCTTATTGTGGAATTCTTAATAGTTAATATGTATGTTGGGTAGACGGTTTAGTTCTTTTTAGGTACGAGTTATTGTATATTTAAGGGTTTAAAGCTGTGTAACAACACATAAAAATTGGTACCATGACCTGGATGTTCAAAACATTTGCTGATTATAATCGTTACTGTATAACAAGCGTTAGTTTTATTAATGTATTAGTTTGGTTTCCATTTGAATCATGACATTATTATTTTAATATTTTTAACCTCTAATTGATCCCCTTTCTTGATTTATGAAAATAGGAACAGGAGCTCATAGAAAAGAACTTTAGAATTTTAGAAATAGGAACTCATCTTTGTCATAATAACGTAAACTATTGCTAAACATAATTATCAACTTGGACGTTTTGTATCTTCATAATCTCTCTGTAAATTTCTATTACTGTTTTTTCCTTTTCTAAAAACACTCCACTTTATTAAAAAAAATTTCCAAATAATTTGTTCTGCATATTTTTTTTTATTCGATGAAAAAAAATTCAGTATTTAATGTATCCTTCAGTAATTTGTGTCCTTTCAGTATTTAATGCATTAAAATCCATTTATTTTACAGAAACTTCAACTTCCCTTTTTTTTATGTTAAGAGCCTTGTGTTCCATTTTTCTTGTGCTCCATTATCCAACAAATAGAAAGTGAAATTATCAGGAGATATTTGAAGGAATAATATCAAAGTGCAGGAATATTTTTAGGAGTAATTGCTGCGTATTTATAAATCGTGTAAGAGAAAACCGAGAAAATTCTTGGCTATCAATATGATACATATACGTTGTTACACTCTGCTTAATTTCTGAGTGTCCTGATTGACGGTCAATTGACTAGCGCTCTGACCTCTGGTACTGAAGGATTCAGGTTCGTATCCTGGCTTTGGTATGGATATTTGTTGGTGATTCGGGATCTGTAGGCCCCGGTCTAATTAGCCTAAAGTGTGCTCAAAATTACCGTAGAGCGACAAATCAAACCACTGACCACTGGACTGAAAATAATGACTGCAACTCATTCCTCCAGCAAATTAGAACCTGCGCCTTTTTGTATACTAGCTGTTCATGTTATATCACTAATTATAAGTCGGACAGCAATCGAAAAACTATTGGAAACCCTTTCGTATCACATACCTGCATACGAATGTCCACCTAATTTTAGAATTTAAAGCCACATCCAATCTCTTTTCTGCGCCGCGATTATCTTGTGAAACCCAATCACGCAAGAGGACCTTTAGGCTCCACCGATCTTGAACAGAACCCGACCTAATCCCCCAAACTCCCTCAATTAATAGGGGCACTTCGTGAGTGGGTGGATTAGAAGAGGGGGAGGGCATGCATTAACGCATCGCATGCATTAACGCATCGCATGCTCTCCTTTCACAACAGATTAGAGGAATTTAAATCGATTTCAGGACGAAGAACAGGTGTTCGCGGTGTATGAAGGTTGACTGAAAGGATAAAGTGATTATTCCGTGATTCTGCCTCTAAGAACACTCAGACGGTCCCCTACACGACAACAAGGAGTTGAAAGAGGCTGGAACTCAAGGGATTTAAAAGCTTAATGATTTTTATCCGCTCTGATGGAAAAGTATGTCAGTTTATGAAGGCCGAAATTAGTTGGCATTAGTGTAACTTGTCGTTTAGAAATTTAGCGTAATTCAAGTCATTTTAATTTCAAGACGTATCTTTTCTAAACATTAATATAGTGACTCATAAAAAATATTTGCCCACTTAAGTCATGTTGTTATTTTCAAATTCTGAACATACTGATTTGTTTTCATGAGTTATTGAAATAAAAAGCAAATAACAGCTTCAGGTACAGTGCCTTACAAAGAAATGCGGTTCTATCTTGCCATCATATTGAATCATCACACTTTGAAGTCTAGAAACAGCATATGGGGAGTTTCATCTCTATCTCAAATGAAAAACTTCCCAGTCTACAAATTTATAATGTCTTTTTCTCCCATTGATAAGGGAACTTTCTGTTTCATTTTGCTAGTTGAATTTGAGAATTGGGATATCTGAGTTTGGTTTTTTTGTTTGATATTTTTTGCAGTTGCATTCTGATGCCATTAATGATAAACTCGAAATAAGTGAATTTAAAGTTTAATAGTTTCACATACATTTTTGATAAATTTCGAAGACACCGATACTCAGATCTTTTTCATTATTATTAACTAAATAATCACAACCTAATTAAAGCTTAATGAGAAAAAGAAAAACAGATTTAAATGTTTGACAGTAGATGAATTTAGCTTTATTATTTATTATCCAAATTTATCCAATAAAATAAAATAAAGAGATTATTTACTTCTATATGTATTTTTACATGCATAAAGAAGCAAAGGAGGAGGAGGAGTAATTTGGTCTATGCAGTTTTTCTTTATGTGTAAAAACATCTCGGGAACATATTTTAGGTGGATAGAGGAAGAGAGTTGAGGAGTAGTGGATGAAGTAAGGAAACAATAGGACTGAATGGTGTAAACGTATATTGAAACAAAGTGATGTTACAATGTTAACGTATTAGCAATGAGCTTGTAGAAGTTGGCTACATAAAGTCTGCTTTCACTGACATTTCTGACAAAGGTGTAGTCTATGGAGGTACAATACACAAGGAGCTTTTAGAAATAGGTTACATAAAGTCTGCACTCACTGACATTTCTGGCACAGGTGAGTCTACGGTGTTATTTGAAAGGGTAGTGGTTCCGTTAGTGGAAATGGATTCAAGCCCAAGTAGTCTACATGGAATTGAAGAGAGTTCACCTCTGCGAAACTTCGACACCGGGCCTTGTACTCACTTTGCCCATCTCCAAGTTTTTGAATTCATCTTGACTTCCTCTGTCTTCCTTAATACTGAGAATCCTAGAATCTTGCTTCCACCTTCGCTGCATACAAGTCGACATTATAAAATTTCATCAAACATTGTAGTTATTATTTGATTTCATTCGTATAAATGTTATATAATTGAAAGTTGTTATAGTTATATTTCCTTAGATAACGCCGAGGTTTTCAAATAAGCTCTAGGTCACTGTCGTAACACACCTTTATTCCAAAATACAACAGTGGGACATTAGCTCACGACGCATAATTCTAGGTCAATTCCCTCCTTCCCATTTGTACGGCGTGCCTCCCACTAGACTCTTTCAACTTTCCTCTACATGATGATATAGTTAGTTTTTCAAAATTTTCCCCAGTTTTGAAATTATTAATATTTCAAGCTGGATAGGAAAACATAAAACTCCAAATTAAACAGGTCAACCATAAGAACTCATTTTATACACGTTTTCTCATTAAAATGCAGCAGATATATTTCTGTACTTTGATTATATAATCAATAATTATTCCATTTGTTTTAAACAATCATTTTTATAAACTCTCAGAAGTTGTTTCAGAAGAAGTCATAATTGTTTTATACCCTTTACGTATACTGACATGTAATGGTGACATTTTCTTTTCTAGAATTACACTGGTCATTTGAGAATCACATTTGTGCAAAACTTAAAAAAAAAAAAAAAAAAAAAAAAAAATAGCAAAGAAAGATAAAAATAAATTGTATTCAAAAGTAATAAAAAGAAAATTCGACGCTCTTTTTAAATAAATTTTTTCCATTTAAAAATGTTCACGATGCCTGTAAAGAAAGAAAACAGTTTTGGGAAACTCTACATGAGATCTGTCAATAAAGAGCGGGCAGCGGGTAATCGATACACCTGTCAGCAAGTTTATGGCCTAAACCAATTTCCTAAAGTAAACTCAATTTGTTCTTCCTTTTTGCAACAATTCTGCGAGAGCATTTTCTCATTTTTATTTCAACGAGAGCACTTAGGCAAATGCGACTTTGAAGAGAGTGTTTTTTGGTGGTATTTATTAACTGAGTTACTTTCCCTGAAGAGAGTTTTAATGACATTAGAAAAGTCTTCCCGAAATCGTTCTTGATGAGTAATTTAATAAAATTTTTCGAAGGAGATATAGGTTGGCAGATTCTTTTAACTAAAAATTAAAACACTAGAAGCAGTACACGAATGTTAAAAATTGTAAAATGCTTAAGGGAGCGACTTTGTTAGTTGAAAATTTTGATTCAGTTTCTTAGTAAAATATCATGGTGCCACAAATATTTTCGAGAAAAATGAAAGACTGGATTGTTTATTTAGTTATGAAATCCGTTTTTGAATTTTTCTAAAACTTTATTTCAATTAATATTAATATCGCCATATTTATCGTTTTACATTAGGGATTTTGTATTTCTTATAGTTTATAGCTCTTAAACAAGCTACCATGGTGAATATACCGGTTCTCGTTAGATCACCGAAGTTAGCATCAAAGCTTGGGTGACCATGGGAACAAGCCGTTGGCAAATTTGGGACCTGAAAACCTTTGGATGTTTGTAGGAAAACTGTCCCATTTTGAGTGCGTGCTCAAAATCACAACAGAAGCTGCTTCCTTCCCCTTCAATCTTTATAAGCCAAGATAAGAAACAACAACAACAGAAAGCTTTATAAGCCTCTGGGAAAACCTTTGAAGGAAAACTGCCATTTTAGTGCTGCTCAAAATACTTTATAAGAGAGAATAAAAGTGTACTGCGTGTAATATAATAAAACAAGTGTACTGCGTGTAATATAAGAGAAAAGCTGTGAAGTGTTATATTGTGTAGTAGAAGAGAAAAGCCGGAAAAGTGCTATATTGTGTGGCAGAAGAACAATGCTGGTAAAATGTTATATTGTGTAGTACAGGGATGGCTAACCCGCGGCCCGATTTGATTATTTTTCAGGCCCGTGAGATTTATCACACTTTTACAAAATATATTTTTTTATAAGGGCCAAAGTAGTGAAAACTAATGTATAAAAAAATACATTATTTGTATATCCATTATATTCAGAAATTAACTGTCGAAATTATGACAAAAAATTAACTTTGATTTTAAAATAGTATTCTTGGTAGTAATACTAATTTCCAAGAATAATATGTGACAGATATTGCCTGTTTTATTTATGAGTTTACAGTTATGAGTTTGCAGAATAATTAAATTACATTCTGCGAACTCATGATGTGCATAGCTCACTCATAGCTTGTACTAAAACATATTGAGCTGACATATCATGAAGTCATCTTTATGTTTACTTTTGAGGATTTTCCAACTAATTCGCAAGCAGATATAAATTTTCCCTCTTAAAACAATTTGAATTTAAATAAAAAGAACTACATGCACACAAAATATTAGTAATCTTAAATAGGTAAAACGTTTGATTGTATTGCTTAGAAAATTTTGTTTATTAAAGTGTAAAGAATTAATTTAATCATTTTCATTCCTTTATTAATTATATGCGAAAATATTTAATCTTTAAATATATATCAGTTTTTTTAAAACACTTATAATGCACTCAAATGCTGTTTATTTAACGATGATAAATAGCTTTCTTCAATGTATTTCTAAAAAAATTTTCAAGGTATTATATTTTTGAACAAAATCGTTTTTATGAGAGTTAATTAATGGATTTACATGATTTTTCATTTAAAATAAATGATTACTATATCACCAATAAGTGAAAGTTTTTTTCTGTTTTATAAAAATATTTTTTATCTAGATTTGTGTTTTAGGGAATAAACCAAGCGAAAGAGTAGGGATTTTTTTTTCTGGTCGTTTGATTCATCCATCATGTTGTACGTATCTGTAGGGAAAACGTAGCGATGTGTATAATTTGAGCAACAAGAGGGAAAAAAAAAATGTTTACTCAGATACAAAGAGATGTTTCACCCAACTTATCAATATTCTGTAAGGAAAACAACATTTCCAAGAATACTTTCATGGGTTATGTTTTCCCCTGTTTCAAAAAATGGGATGCTGTAATGTTTTATAAAGGAATTCGAATTCTGTATATATGGTTTCATTTTTTGAAATTGATATTTGATGTGAATTCTCTTATATTCTATAAAAATTCTAGTATCTTTTGTCATCTATGAATCTTAACAATTGTAAATTTCAAAAGAGTTTTAACAATAAAAATGGTATCACAATTTTTATATCAGTTTGACAATAAATTAACTGAAAAAAAAAAAAAAAAAAAATCATTTATCATATTTTTATCAAGTGAAGTGAAAAAAAAAACTAAAAGTTTTTTTTTTCTTCCGCTTTTGGTTTTAGACTTAGATTCCTTTTTGAGGTTTAATTTAAGCATACTTAAATTAAATCTGTAAATCTATATGAAATCTCTTTATTGAGCACCTGCAATGCTCTTTTAAACACCCTAGTTTATTTATTGTTTACCTTTGAAGAAATCAAAGAAAAATGTTAATGAAAAAATGGATGTAGGTCTTTGAGTATAATATAAAATCTAAATTATAATGAAACAGGTTCTTTTTTATTTTTTAATTCTTCTTGTTGTTCATATCCCCTGAGGAGTACAAGGGAATCAAATATCGTTGTGCTCCCGAATAATATTGCCTATGTTGATTGCCAGCTCTTTATATAAATCCTCCGCCGAGGGATGGTCCAGACAATGCATGGCGGCTGCAATAGCTGGTTATCAATGACATAATGAGGAATAAGCTCGATATCAGGGCAGTTGCCACATTTTTGGTCTTTTTTAACGCCATCAGCAGAAATTTTCGTAGCTTTATGGTGCTTCATCCTTAATCTTGTGAGAGCAGTAGCTGTTTCTTCTGTCAACATTTAGTTCTGTAATTTGGTATAATTAATTCTATTTTAAATATTATCATAATCGAATATTTGAACGCATGCTCTTTTATCCTTTTATAAATTGTTAAAATATGATGTACCAGACATCACAGATACATTTTTCAAGAGCGTGGATGGAAGACGAACAGCATCCAAACGTATCTCTTCCCTCGAGTAAAAACACAGATTGAATAAAATGTGATGCAAAATTTATTGTTTGGCCTTTGTTTAAGAGCATTTTAAAATATTAGATGGCAACCTAAAGATTGAATTGAAAATTTCTAGTTTGTATGGATCTATAATGATCATTTCATACCTATATAAATGCATAGGATACGATACATTTTTCAAAAGCGTGGGTGGAAAAAGAACAACATCCAAGCGTATCTCTTCCATCGAGTAAAAATGCAGATAATTCTGTTTATATGATGCAAAGTTTATAAAGAAATAAGTCTGTTTATATGATAGAAAGTTTATTGTTTGGTCTTTGCTTAGGAACATTTTAAAATATTAGATGACAACCTAAAGGCTGAATTGAAAATTTCTAGTTTTGTAGGGATCTATAACGATATAATACATTTTATACATATAATCCAGACGATATGATACATTTTTCAAAAGCGTGGATGGAAGAACAGGATACAAACGTAATCTCTTCCCTCTAGTATAAACACTGATTGAATAGAGAAATAAGTCAGTTTATATGATGCAAAATTTATGGAGTGGTCTTTATTTAGAAACATTTTAAAATATTTGATATTAATTTAAAGACTGAATAGAAAATTTCTAATTTGTATGGATCTTTAACGATATGATACATTCTAATATAATACATACTATATCATACATTTTTCAAAAAAATAACAGAAGAACAGCATCCAAATGTATTTTTTTCCTCGACTATAAACTCAGATTGAATAAAGAAGTAAGCCAGCATATATGACAGAAAGTGTATTGATTGGTCTTTGTTTAGAAACATTTTTAATTTTATTTCAACTTAAAGTTTAAATTGGAAATTTCTAATTTGTATGGATCCATAACGATATCAAAAAGCTATTTAACTGAATGAATAGAAACAGAACATTTCTTGGGAGCTTTTGATATAAATATTCAATACTCACCATTTGATAATTTACACCATTTCTCTGTTAGAATTGGTTTTAAAGTAAAAATAAAAAATAGAAATTAATAAATATTTAACGATTTCATTGTAAATCAACAGTGGAATAATTTATTCCTGATGTTGCTCGTTTGAAGATTCTGATATATTTTTTAAAAGCAGCAAAAGATGTTTCATTTATCGTCGCATTCATCCATTTTCATGAATATCGCTCCGATTTTCCAGAAATCTCTCGAACGATGGAGACAAAAGACGGGGAGTGAGCTCCAAATATCGATTATCTCTGACCAAACAAGAATATGGAACTCTTTGAAAGAGTGAATGGAAGAAGGGAGGGTTCGTTCCGGTTCCACTTATTACAAAAAGAACTAATGATGAGAGCTACTCGTGTTCCAAATAGTTCGAAACTTTTTGAGAAGGAAAGATATTGAAAAATTCTCTTTCTGTTCCTTTTGGTTTATTTATTTCTAAAGTAATTATAACAAATGCTAGCGATGCTAATATCGCAAACAAGTGATGTTAATATATATAAAAAAATGTGCATACTCGTTTTGTAATTTTGTAAATTTATATTTCATTCAAGAATTAAATGGTTTAAGATTTAAACTATATCTATGAAAATAATACAAACTTATTTTCTGTTTCTTATTTTAGAAACGCCTTTTGTTTTTTTTTTGTTTTATATATTTCTAACGAATTTACAACTATGCTAGGGATGCTAATATCGCAACTAAACAATGCTAATATTGCGAATTTATATTTCATTCAAGAATTAAATGATTTAAGATTTAAACTATATCTATCAAAATAATACAAACTTATTTTCTGTTTCTTATTTTAGAAACGCCTTTTGTTTCTTTTGGTTTATATATTTCTAACGAATTTACAACTATGCTAGGGATGCTAATATCGCAACTAAACAATGCTAATATTGCGAATTTATATTTCATTCAAGAATTAAATGATTTAAGATTTAAACTATATCTATCAAAATAATACAAACTTATTTTCTGTTTCTTATTTTAGAAACGCCTTTTGTTTCTTTTGGTTTATATATTTCTAACGAATTTATAACTATGCTAGGGATGCTAATATCGCAACTAAACAATGCTAATATTGCGAATTTATATTTCATTCAAGAATTAAATGATTTAAGATTTAAACTATATCTATCAAAATAATACAAACTTATTTTCTGTTTCTTATTTTAGAAACGCCTTTTGTTTCTTTTGGTTTATATATTTCTAACGAATTTATAACTATGCTAGGGATGCTAATATCGCAACTAAACAAAACAATGCTAATGGTTTGATTTAAACTATATCTATCAAAATTTATATTTCATTTTCAAGAATTAAATGATTTAAGATTTAAACTAAATATCTATCAAAATAATACAATCAAAATAATACAAAAGTCAAGAATTAAATGATTTAAGACTTAAACTGTCTCTATCAAAACAATGCAAACTTATTTTTTTGTGCAAAGATTGAGAGTGAAAAAGGTTAATAATGGGATATTTTAGTTTATAATGTAGAACATTGTTCAGTTAAAAATATTTACATATTTTATTTTTTAATAAAACTTTAAAATTTGAATTATAGAAATCTATAGTTGTAAATCGAAATTTATCTTCAAAATTTGTAGGTATAAATAAAACTATAAATTTCGAAGGACAGTTTCGTATTAAAATAATTTAGATTTGAATAAGAAATTCATTTGTTTAATTTGAATATAATCGGAAGAAAAAAAAATGCATGAGTTTATATGAGATAAATTTATATTGTAGTGGAGATCATTGTAGTTTCCTGAATTCATATGAGATGAATTATATAATTGCTTATTTTGAATATTAAAAATGTAAATTGTTAATACATTTATACTTTTAAGAAATATGCTACTGAGTTATTTTTCACAACAAGCAAAAACTTATATATTTATTTTAAAATTCCAGTACCTTTGAATCCTTTAATCGTATTAAAAATATATTTAATTTTATGCTAAAATAATCTATATTATAATATATATATAACTTCTTCGATTTGGAATTGCCTTTGTTCACAATTCGTTTATAAGTTTTATTATAAATAACTAAAATCTTACCTGGCTTAGTAGCAACGTGCGCCGCTAATGAGAATTAGGGCTGAGGCTCAATCCGCTGGCGACACTGTTTCAAAAAATGAGGATATTCGATGGTGTTTGTGATGTGCAGCATCTTGCCTCGTGAGTCGGACTACTTGTGGAAAGTTTCCGGGTTTTCTCCCATACGATAAGCAAATTCGGGGTTGCTCCAAGTAAACATCCTCCCGGAAGACGCTGCCCTCCTTCACCAACATTGAGCCCAGTAAGACTTCTACCTACGGGTGCCCCATTACAACAGAAGCTGCGCTTTCCATCCATCCGTGAGTAGACCACTCCTGAGGTGGCCGCCCTGCACTGCAGGACACTGATGATCAGACACACATACAAACATACACATGAAAATCTTGTGTTCGATTTATATGCCTAAAATATCCCATTTAGGAGCAAAACAGGAAGTGGCAGAACTTTCAGTGCCTTTCATTTGCTTGTCATACGGTAGAAAATCGCCATATCGAAATAATAATCTGCAACATATAATCTGATTGCAGATGTCAGTCACTTATACAGACTTTCATAATCATCATATAGTTTTTCCTTTCAAAAAGCTTTGATTGTATTGGATAACGACAGAGAATTCAACCCTGTGCCTGCTTCAAGCACTAATTTTGAGACAACTTAAACTTTTTTTTAGCAAAGGTTATATGGAGAGAAATGAATGATCTTGATTAAACTATGAAAAAAATATTAATCCATGTTTAGCAAGTGGTAATAACTAATTATCAATAAAAACGTCATAACAAAAAAAAATTTGATCCAGAAATACATCGTTAAAAACTTATAGGAGCTTACTTAATATGCTTTTACAATAAAAAAAAAAAAAAAAAAAGAAATAGCCAGTAACCAAATGATAAAAACAGGACATGGCAAAACTTGGTAAATACGACATCAACATACTGCCTATTGATTGATGTCTGGGTAATGGTCCGAGCTGTCTAATGTACCCTTCCAAACTCTGCTGCAAACGATCTTTTACTCCCTTTAACGACGATCGTTTGCCAGAAAACGACTTTTTTGGGCGCTCTTTATATACTAATGTGACAAGTAAAAATAAATGTGTTGTTACTCGTCAGTTATAAGCTATAAAACAGCTCACAGTATAAGGCTGTAAAGCATTCATCATTTTCAAATATATATATATATATATTTTACTGCGAGGACATAATTTTTATTGAGTATTGATCCAAAAGTTTGTTAATCTATTGGCAATCTCATTAAAGCCTTTTTCGATGAACAATCTGTTCTTTAGAAGGAATGATAGTTCCCTGAAAGTTTTATTGAAAGAAGCTTTAATTTATTTCCATCTTTAAAAGGCTTTTAGAACCTTGTCGGTTACATGATGAGGGTTAGTAGCTGAAATATATTTTTTGAAGAATTTGCTTAAAAAAGAAACCTACAATTTTATCAATGAAGGAAACAAAGTAGTTGTTTTGTGAGGACACCTCTGTACTGTCAGCTAACCGTTTAAATTTTAGAAAAACTGATCTGAAAGATTTGTTTACACATTAGACAAGAAAACATCCACAGTATCTGTCTAGTAAAGGTAAAATGATTGTTGGAGTAGTCACATATTCTTCATCAATGGCACAATAGCCCCATGTTGGGCCAAGGCCATCTACCTAGTGGCAGATTTCGAGACAGATATTTTTGCTTTTTACGGGGTAGGTTTGTCAGCTCTACTCCAAACGCCTTAGAGTCATATACGACAGGGATATACTGTTTAAAGTGGATTCAGAGCCATTAAAACAACCTTGACATCGCCGGGACACGAACTCGAAACCTGTGGCACCGAATGCCAGAGTGGTAGTTACTCGGCTATCAGGCTCTACTCCCATACTACTTCGATAAAATGAATATCTAATTATAATTATGAAAATAACTAAGTGACTTTACAATATCATATTAAAATTAAGTCATGTTACATATTAGCAATTTGATTAATAACTATGGGCCTGAATGGGCGAGTGTCTACCGCTGTGGCTCTCAGTGCCACAGGTTTCGGATTCGAGTCCCGGCGGTACCATGGATGCTTGTAGTGGTTCGGAATCCACCTTAGTAAACCGCAAGTCCCGGTCTAATATGATCATAGAGAGTTGTCTTGAGGTTTAGTCAGTCCTCAGCCTTCGTGTTTACTCGCTAAAGTGGAGCTGTATATTATATATGCACTTAGTCGTGGCCCAGCTACCTGCGATGAGGTCTTCTGGACCTGGTGTAGGCTTTCCTGCACTAGGGAGATTAGTAGTAACAACAACATTGATAATCTGAGGTAGTTGTATAAGTTATTCATATATTTTGAAATAATATATGCTTTTGGTAATAATCTTTACTTTATATATACATATATATATATATTTAAAATTACGATTTATTTAAAATTTTTCTTTTAAATTCAAGATCTTTTTTGAACGAGCAAAAAAATTCTCTCAGCAATTTGATTTTCAATCGAAAATCCAAAGTATATGCTAACATTTTCAAAAGAGAGTTTTATTAAGTAAAAGAAAAAGTAAAAAAACGTTTTGTGCTCGTTGTGAGGATGTCATTAAATTATTAGGGTCGCCTTCACCCCCGCCACTGAAGAAGAATAAGACTCGAATGACAAACTCATTTCATTGGCAGCTGGTGTCACTTTCTTCACCATAAGAATGTTTTGATGGCATTTTGCTTCTTTTGTTAGAGCTGGTGCATCTAAATAATGTTCATTAATTTTTTTCACATATTTTGAAAAGATATCTTAAAGTAAAGGAATATTTATGAATAGATAACAGTAGAATAAAAGTTATTAAATGTGCTGTAAAGTTCAAGTTGGTGGTATGTATTACAGTCACTGATTTAAAAAAATGAATATATTTATTAGATTTTAAGATGGAATGATAATAAAACTGGTTGGTTGAAATTAAATGTTGGAAGAACTTGACGTGCAAATCTGGGTTCAGGTTATCCATTTCTTAAATTTGTCAATCAATTTGTTAATCCATTTCTTAATTAAAGTCACCCACAAAGATATTATCACAATAATACGAGAAATGTATTGAAAGCATGGCCTCAACTGTAAGTGTAATGAAAACATTTTTGGGAAAATCAGAAATTTTATTTAATATAAAATGCCCCTTGCATGCTATAAGCATTACATTATTCAATGGATAAATTAAATTTCATGTAAGTGAAGCGACTCAAAGATAAGATAGACGTAGAATAAAAATAAAATTTCTATTAAATTCCCTGAGAACATGGTATCATTGAAAATTGGTGAATATTTAAAAATAGAAATTCAATTTAGTATATTAAATTAAATTTGCTGTTTCTTGTCCCACTTGGTCGACAGCAACATCTAGACCAAGTTTATGAATCCGTGTCTTCAAAATTAAACCGATGGGCTATGATAAAGGGTAAAAAAATGTAGTTTCTTTCTGTTCTTGACCTTGCCGCACAAAGACATGGGGCACACAAGTCTGACTTTACCCCCAGCACCTATTTTTGTCGCCTTTTACGATATGCATGGGTTATAGTAGGGCTATTCTAAACCCGACCCACAAGGGGAAAATTTAATTTAATTTTACTTATCCACTTAAACTTAATTATATTATTTTATACACGTTTTCGTTCTACACGTTTAATTATATTTAAAGCAAAAACCAAGAATGTTTGGCATAGTATAAATTGGCAGATTTCAAACTTTACATGACTTAATATTTAACGACGTGGATTCTAAATATTTTACACCAATAATTTGTATATAGAAGGTATTAATTCAAAGGCGGATCAAATTAGAAATGCAAGCCAAAACGATACAATAAAGAAAATATTATTAAATACAAAAATATACGGATGTTTTAAGCACACAAGAAACATTTTTGATCTTATTCGAAATTATATATATTGGATAAAAGATAGGAGAGATAAAAGAATCTCAAAGTTAATATTTAATGGGAAAATGTTCCCTTTCTGTGCAAATGCTTTATTCAAATGCTTATATGTTGATTCAAGTAAGTTCAAATTTGTTGTGAAATTTATTATGGCAGCACTTTAATTTGTCCCTTGGAGATGATACTGTTTCTTTATGACGATGGTGGAGATAAAGTAATGTTTATCGGGAGAGCTTTCAAGCTTTAGTGAATCCCCTTGCAAAAATTTGGAAAACTTCAACAAGGCAATTCGAGATGAAATCCACTTTTTGAAGTGGGAAACTGACACAATAGTCACCAAACTTACTTGCATTTTGTAAAGCAGTAACTACAGCGTCGCTAACTGTGGGAAATGAAATTTCGTCCTTTCGCACACTTCGACATGCCTATTAAGGACTATTGAAATAACCGTTTTAAGATTATGAATATGAAAAATACAAACTCTTAATCTTCTTGATGATGCATCTAATTGATGCATTAAAGCATCAGAAGAATAACATATGTGGACCGTGGTCTATACATCCATGAATTATAAGAACAAATGCACTATTTCTGTTTTTTAAAGTGCCATATTACTCTGGATAATTGTAGAAAGGTTTAGAACTTTGCATATCAGAAGTTTTTGATTCCCCAACTTTTTTCAGAACTACTTTACACGCACTTAATCTTGTTCAGTTTTAACTGTTAATCTATTATACCTTTGGTACCCCTTGAAGCCTTTGGTACCACAGGCTTCAGATTCGAATCCTGGCAGTGATAAGGATGTTTGTGAGTGGTTCGGAATCCACGTTAAACTGTAGGTCTCGGTCTAATTAGCCCAAAGTGTGCAAAAAATAACTGTAGAGCGACAAATTAAACTAAACTATAACATCTATTATACATCATTTGGGTTTCGTTAATTGTCAGTTAAGCAGAAAGGATGATGTTGCAGTGGTTATTTTGTTACATGATCTACTGCACTTAGTTTAAAATATTTCTTACAAAAACCTCTTCGATTCTCTCATTAATAAACCTGAGAGTTGCCAAACTGAATTCATCAAAAAATTATCTGAAAAAGGAAACGAGATTAGTAAAATATATAATACTTAAAATTCATTCCATTAACTTTTTCATAAACATAAAATAAAAAGCGTATTTATTTACTGTAAATAGACTGCTTCACATTAAAAATATCTTGAACTATTACGTATAAGAAATACATCAAACTTTTAATACAATAACTAACCGTAGATTCTCTTTGTCTGGAACTGGCTTCGTGGATAAGGTAGATAAAAATAAATTTATGTCAAATATGGGGGTGGGGAGGGGGGCATTCTCGAAAGACGTACGATTCATTTCCACCCACAGGTTTGTGCCTTTTCTTTCCTTCCACAACACCCATTTAACTTCCATTCCACCTGTGCGAGCTTTATGGGCGTCGAAAGCGGGATTTACGAGCCGGCCAGTTATTAAGCAGCCCCTATTTTCGTTGTCGCGCCAGTTCACAGCGACAGCGAAAAGAGTTTTATGGCACAATTTGTCCGGGGATTACGGGATCACCTGTCAGCTCTTTTCCGACGAAACTTTAGCGGACGCTTTCCTTTTTCTTTTCTTCTTGTTCTTTTTTGGAAAAGTATTGTTGGCTCAAGACGAAATTTCGCCTCCTTGGAAATATTTTTAACACCTTAGTAAATCTATCACTATCAGAAAAAGGACGAAATTGCCATTATTATGAGCTTTTATGTATAAATGCATTTTATGATTAGTTACATTTTTTTATTTATGCCCAAAATTGCCCTGTATTAGAATTAAAAAAAAAGAAAAAGAAAATCTATCATTAAATAGGTTTTTTTATTTTGAAAACTAACTAAACGTTATTGAAGTTTTTTAATTTTTAGGTTTAAATTGTCTTGATCATAATATAAAATAAACATTCACAATTTAGAAATTGGAAAATTTTAAGAGCTTATTGATATTTAATATTAAGCTTGTCGTGTCAATATATTTTTTGAATTAAAGTAAAATTGCTTATAATTATTATATTATTCATGTGTAATGATATTTTATATGTGTCCCTTGGAACATTGTATGTTATTTTCACTAGTCCTTATAAGATGAGAATCCTATCTGTTCAAAGACCCAGGGGCAGATTTTATTAGAAAATTCAGCGAATAATGAGTGTAGGGGCGTATGGTCTGGAAAAACATAAAAATGGATATTGGAGACATCAAAGATGATAAGAGAAAAGAGAGACAATGACAGGATGTTCTCCGAAACTGATTGAACGAAGAAAAAAATATGCCCTGCGAATGCGAGGCCCTGACTATTGTTCATTGTCCAGCTTTCCAGAGATATAAAATTTCACTGCTGTGAGGGAACGGTGGACCGTAACTGGGCTTCTACTCACTGAAGATGTTTTCCTCCGAGTTAGCAGAAAATTCTCTGGCTGCTTCGTCGATACACAAAGAATCTGTGCATGTATCTCCATGGTGACTGGCTTTCCTTGTTCCCGATTATGTTACGGGGCGTAAATGTTTTCAAGAACTAAAATAAAAAAAGGGTCCACTTTGGCAGCAGTTGTGGTATATGCACAAGGAATGGGTTTGGGTTGGTGAACATTGAACATGTATTATAATGAGATTTGGAGACATAATTCATCTGTACTAATATAACATAAATTGTATGACTTATTCTAACTATTTAAATGGTAAATATTAAATTTAAAATCATGAGATTATATTATATTTAAAATCATGAGATTTGTTTTGGATTTATTTCATTTGTATGTGTTTCCTTGATTTCTGAAAACAATGACTGAAACTCATTCCTCCAGCGAATTAAAACCTGCACCTTCTTGTACACTAGCTGTTCGTGCAGTATCACTAATTATGAGTCGGACAGCAATAAAAAAACAATCGGTAACCCTTTTGTATTGCATAGCAGAATAAGAATATCCACCTAATTTTAGAATTTAAGACCGCATCCAATCTCTTTTCTGCGCCGCGATTATCTTTTGAAACCCAATCACGCAAGAGGACCTTTAGGTTCCATCGACTTTGAACAGAACTCGACCTAATCCCCCAAACTCACCCAATTAATAGGGGCACTTCGTGAGTGGGTAGATTAGAAGAGGAGGGGGCGGGGGAACCATGCGTTAACTCATCGCATGCTCTCCTTTCACAACAGATTAGAGGAATTTAAATCGATTCCAGGCTGGGAGCAGGTGTTCGCGGTGTATGAAGATTGACTGAAAGGATGAAGTGATTATTCCGTGATTATGCCTTTAAGAACATTCAGACACAGCAACAATAAGCTGAAAGAGGCTGGAACTCGAGAGATTTAAAAGCTTAATCATTTTTATCCGCTCTGATGGAAAAGTAGGTCAGCTGTATGAATACCGAAATTAGCTGGGATTAGTGTAACTCCTCGTTAAGAAATTTAGCTTAATACAAGTCAAGACGTATCTTTTTTAAACATTAATATAGTGACTCATATAAGTATTTGCTCATGTCATGTTGTTATTTTCAAATCATGAGCATACTGACCTAAGGCCATGATCAACTGAAATAAAAAGTAGATAACAGCTTTAGGTACAGTGCCCTACAAAGAAATGCAGTTCTACACTGCTATTATATGGAACCATCACAATTTGAAGACTAGAAGCAACCTATGGGGAGTTGCTTCTCTACAACAAAGTGAAAACTTCCCAGTCTACGAATTTATAGTGTCTTTTTTCCGCTATTAATTAGGGAACATTCTGTTTAATTTTGTTGTCGCATTTCGAATTATAATATCTTAGCTTGAGTTTGACCTTTTTTTTTTTGCAGTTGCATTCTGATTCCATTAATAATAAATTCGAAATAAGTGAAGCTACGAGAGAATATTTGAGGATAAAGAGTGAAGTTACGTAAGGATAATTGAAGGCATAATGGCCGAGTCCAGGAAAACTTTTAGGGATAATTGCTGCGTGTTTATAAATTGTATAGGAGAAAACCAGGAAAATTCTTGGCTGTCAGTATGATCCATATACACACGTTGGGACACTCTCCTTGATTTCTGAAGCAATGACTGCAACTCATTAGTCCAGCGGACACTAATTGTGAGTTCAGGCAGCAATCGATAAACTATAGAAAATCCTTTTGTATCGCATGCCAGCATAGGAATGTCCACCTAATTTTAGAATTTAAGGCCACATTCAATTTCTTTTCTGCGCCGCGATTATCTTTTAAAAACCCAATCACGCAAGAGGACCTTTAGGTTCCATCGACCTTGAACAGAACTCGACCTAATCCCCCAAACTCACTCAATTAATAGGGGCACTTCGTGTGTGGGTGGATTAGAAGAGGGGGCATTACGCATCGCATGCTCTCCTTTCACAACAGATTAGAGGAATTTAAATCGATTACAGGCAGAGAGCAGGTGTTCGCGGTGTATGAAGATTGACTGAAAGGATGAAGTGATTATTCCGCTATTCTACCTCTAAGAATACTCAGACGGTCCCCTACACACCAACAATGAATTGATAGAGGTTGGAACTCGAGAGATTTAAAAGCTTAATGATTTCCATCCGCTTTGACGGAAAAGTATGTCTGCTTTACGAATGCCGAAATTAACTGGGATTAGTGTAACTCCTCGTTAAGAAATTTAGCGTAATTCAAGTCATTTTAATTTCAAGACGTATATTTTCTAAACATTAATATAGGTATTCTTAAAAGTACTTGAACACTCAACAAGTCATTTGTTCTTTATCAAATCCTAAACATATTGATCTGAGGTTATGAACCATTGAAAGAAAAAATAAATTACAGCATCAGGTACAGAGCACTACAAAGAATTGCAGTGCTACATTGCTATCATATTGAAAAAATCGAAATTCGAAGACTAGAAGCAACCTATGGGGAGTACATTCCTAGCCCAAAAGAAAAGCTTGCCAACCTACAAATTTATAGTGTCTTTTTCCACCATTGTTAATGGAAATTTTAGTTTAACTTTGCTAGTCGGATTTCGAATTGTGATAGCTCAGTTTGGTTTTGTGTTTGATATTTTTTTGCAGTTGTTTTCTGATGTCATTAACAATCAATTCGAAATAAGTGAGTTAAAAGTTCTAAGACAGGCATAAACGGTTGATCACTCTATCATATACAAAGTTAGATTAGTAAAAATTTACTAATGCTAATATCACGTAAGGGGCTTGATGGCTGAGTGACTACCACTCTGTCCCTCGGTACTATAGGAGTCGAGTCCAGGCGATGCCATGGATGTTTGTAGTGATTCAGAATCCCCCTTAAAACGTACGTCCGTGTCTAATATGGCTAATTGGCGTAAGATAGACAACCTACCCCATAAAAAAACAAATCAACATCTCATATTTCAGAATATACTAGTAAGAACTTTAAATTATCCTTTTTGCAAATCCTCAGAAGAATTCAGATTTTTTTAATACCCTATACTGAAAAATACAATATTGAGATTTTCTTTTCTAGAATTATACTGATCATTTGAGAATCGCACTTGCTCAAAACTTAAAATAAGAAAGCGAAGAGAAGATAAAAATAAATAAATTTGCATTCAAAAGTAATAAAAAAAGAAAATCTGATGCTCTTTTTAAATAAATTTTTCCGTTTAGAAAATGTTCACGATATCTGTAAAGAAAGTAAGAAAGAAAACAGTTTTGGGAAACTCTACATGAGGCGTGTCAATAAAGGCGGGCGGCCGGTAATCGATACACCTGTCAGCAAGTTTATGGCCTAATCCAATTTCCTAAAGTAAACTCCACTTTGTTCTCCCTTTTTGCAACAGTCTGCGGAGAGCATTTTCTCATTTTTATTTCAACGAAAGCACTCAGGCAAATGCGACTTTGAAGAGAGTGTTTTTGGGCGGCTTATATGAACTAAGTTACTTTCCCTGAAGGTAGTTTTAATGACATTAGAAAAGTATTCTGGAAATCATTCTTGATGAGTTATTTAATAATATATTTCGATGTAGATAGAGGGTGGCGGATTCTTTTAACTAAAAATTAAAACACAAGGAGCAGTACACGAATGTTAAAAACTTTAAAGAGCTTAGGGAACAACTTTGTTCGTTTTTTAGTGGAATATTCCGCTTTAGTTTCTTAGTAAAATATCATCGTGCCACAAATTTTTACAAGAATTAGACTAGATTGTTTATTTAGTTATGAAATCTGTTTTTGAGCTTTTCTAAAACTTCATTTTAATTAATTTTAATATTGTCATATTATCATTTTACATTAGGTATTTCGTATTTCTGATAGTTTAAATTTAAACAACCCTTATTGATACGTAAAATGATAAGAAGAATGCTTTATAAGCCCGTGGGAATATTTTTGAAGGAAAACTGCCGTTTAAGTGCTTTATAAGAGAAAATAAAAGAAAGTATTCTATTTCGCGTATTGTAACAGAAAGCTGATAAAGTGTTATACACTGAAGTGACAAAAGTCATGGGATAGCAATATGCAAATTTTCAGATGGCAGTAGCATCGCGTAGAACAGGTATAAATGCGCAGTGCTTTCATTTCTGTTCATGTTATTCATGTGAAGAGGTTTTGACGTGATGATGACCGCACGACGGGAATTAACAGACTTTGAACGCGGAATGTTAGTTGGAGCTAGACGCATGGGTCATGCCATTTCGGAAATCGTTAGGGAATTCAACATTCCCAGATCCACTGTGTCAAGAGTGTGCCGAGAGTACGAAATTTCAGGCATAACATCCCACCATGGACAGCGCAGTGGTCGACCGCCTGCACTTAACGACCGAGACCGGCGACGTCTGCAAAGAGTCGTAAATTCTAACAGACAAGCAACACTGCGTCAAATAACCGCAGAAATCAATGTGGGACGTACAAGGGACTTGTCTGTTAGAACTGTGCGGAGAAATTGGGCTTTCTTGGGCTATTCCAGCAGAAGACCGACTCGAGTGCCTTTACTGACAGAACGACATCGCTTGCAGCGACTTTCGTGGGCACGTGAGCATATCGGTTGGTCCCTAGATGAATGGAAAACTGTGGCCTGGTCCGATGAGTCACGATTTCAGTTCGTAAGAGCTGATGGTAGGGTTCGAGTGTGGCGCAGACCCCACGAAGCCACGGACCCAAACTGTCAGCAAGGCACTGTTCAAGCTAGTGGTGGCTCCGTAATGGTGTGGGCTGTTTTTTCATGGCATGGACTTGGTCCTCTGGTGCGACTGGACCGAACATTGTCTGGAAATGCTTATGTTCAGCTACTTGGAGATCACTTGCAGCCATTCATGGACTTCATGTACCCAAACAACGATGGGATTTTTATGGATGACAATGCGCCATGTCACCGGGCCACAACTGTTCGCGATTGGTTTGAAGAACATTCTGGACAATTCCAACGAATGATATGGCCACCTAGATCGCCCGACATGAATCCCATCGAGCATTTATGGGACATCATCGAGAGGTCTGTTCGTGCGCAAAATCCTGCACCATCAACGATTTCACAATTATGGACGTCTATCGAGACAGCATGGCTCAATATTCCTGCAGAAGACTTCCAACGACTTGTTGAGTCCATGCCACGTCGAGTTGCTGCACTTCGCCGGGTGAAAGGAGGGCCGACACGATATTAAGAGGTATCCCATGACTTTTGTCACTTCAGTGTATTGTGTAGTAGAGAAAACCGGTAAAATGTTGTATTGTATAGTATTAGAGAAAAGCCAGTAAAGTGTCATATTGTGTAATATAAAAGGAAGTAAAGTGTTATCCTACGTAGTTGCGGGCTGATGGCCAATAGGCTAGCTCTCTGGCCTTTGGTGCCGCAGTCTTCAGGTGCGAATCCTGGCTGTGACATGGATGCTTGTTAGTGGTTCGGTTTCCACGTTAAATTGTAAGCCCCGGTGTAATTAGCCCAAAGGGTGCACAAAATGATCGTAGAACGGCAAACAAAACCCATAAACTACAGCTTATATGCTTTGAGGATATAATCAACAATTATTTCATATGTTTTAAACAATCCTTTTTATAAACCCTCTAGAAGAATTCAGAATTTTTTTAATACTCTTTAAGTATACTGAAAAATACAGTGTTGAGATTTTCTTTTCTAGAATTATACTGGTCATTTCAGAATCCCATTTTCGCAAAACTTAAAGAAAGAAAGAGTAGAGAAGATAAAAATAAATAAATTGTATTCAAAAGTAATAAAAAGAAAATCTGATGCTCTTTTTAAATAAATTTTTCCGTTTAGAAAATGTTCACGATACCTGTAAAGAAAGGAAAAAAGAAAATTTGGGAAACTCCACATGAGGTCTGTCAATAAAGAGCGGGCGGCCGGTAATCGATACACCTGTCAGCAAGTTTATGGCTTAAACCAATTTCCTGAGTAAACCCCACTTTGTTCTCCCTTTTTGCAACAGTCTGGGAGAGCATTTTCTCATTTTTATTTCAACGAAAGCACTTAGGCAAATGCGACTTTGAAGAGAGTGTTTTTTTTAGCGACACATATTAACTAAGTTACTTTTCCTGAAGAGAGTTTTAATGACATTAGAAAAGTCTTCCCGAAATCGTTCTTGATGAGTTATTTAATAAAAGTTTTCGAAGGAGAGATATAGGGTTGCGGATTCTTTTAAATGAAAATTAAAACACTAGGAGCGGTACAGGAATATTAAAAATTGTAAAGCGCTTGAGGGAACAACTTTGTTCGTTCTTTTGTTGAATATTTTGATTCAGTTTCTTAGTTTCTTTCAAGAAAATGGGCCACAAACTTTTGAAATATGAGAGAATAGATTGTTCATTTAGTTATTAAATCTGTTTTTGAATATTTCTAAAACTTTATTTTAATTAATTTAAATTTAAACAAACTCTTATTGATAAGTAGAATGCTTTATAAGTTTCTGGGAAAACTTTTGAAGGAAAACTGCCATTTAAGTTCTTTATAAGAGAAAGTAAAGCAAAGTATTGTACTGCGTGTAATATAAGAGAAAAGCCGTAAAATATTATATTATGTAGTATTAGAGAAAAAGCCAGCAAAGTGTTATGTTGTGTAGTATTAGAGAAAAGCTGGTAAAGTGTTATTTTATCTAGTACAAGTAAAACGCCTGTAAAAGTTATATCATTTAGTATAGGAGGAAAGATTATAAAGTGTTATATTGGGTAGTATGAGTAAAAACTCAGTAAAGTGCTATTTTGAGTAGTATAAGATAAAAGCCGGTAAAGTGCTATATTGTGTAATCTAAGTAAAAAGTCAGTAAAGTGTGATATTGTGCAGTATAAGAGAAAAGCCTGTAAAGGACTATATTACATAGTACCAGAAAAACCCCATTAAAGTGTTATATTGCTTAGGATAAGTAGGCAAAGTGTTATATTGTGTAAAAAACCAAAAACTTTTTTTAGGCATACTGATCGTCGGTGCGAGACCCTCACACATGCTGTAATAATTATTATCGAATGCTTTTATAATCACTATCGAATGTTGTTGTAATCACCTAATATCATTGCTTCTAAATGAAAAGACTTAATGTACAAAAACCGAGTGGTTATATTAATTTTAAATAAAAAATAAATTAAAAAGCTCTTAATTAATTTTTTTTATAAAGTTCTTGGATTTGCCAATCAATAATGAATAGCATTCAACTATGCAAATCACTTATAACAGCATATTGCCGAATTGATAAATAGTCTGTAAAATTAATATGATCGAAAATGAGTAAAATATTGGTATTAAAATATCTGTATTCCCTTCATTTGTTCCTATTTACTTGACGTTATAACAATTTAGATTTTATAATGCAATTTAAATAAGAATGTATTTCACTTATAAGTACGTACTTATATTTGCCAAATGTAAGGCATTTTATAAATTTATATTTTAACAGAATATAAATAGTTTTTTTTTAAAATTCATGTATTTTTATAGTTTTTTTCTCTTATTTATTAAAAGCTATTATTATAATTGATTGGTGCGAAAAAAAGCCATATGGGTGAACTTATTTGCAGTGTCATACAAAAATTTCTTTTTAAGTTCAACTATTAGTGTGATTTGATACGATTCACTGTGCTATATCTCCATCGAGTCTACTTATTTTTCATAGTAGTGACTGAAGCACACGCCACAGCAGAATTAGCGCGTGTGGTCTTGCACGCTAAATATCATACTACTAGCAAATTGCGATACATATTTAATGCAAATTCAAGATGTTATCATTGCATATTAATTTAAAATTATTTTATTATTTACTAATTATAATTTTTATTATATTAATTACTAATTATGATTATTTTTATTATATTAATGAATAATTATTATTAACTATTAATTAAAATTTTTTAAAAAATTTAGCAACAACATTTTAAGCAGTGCTATCTATTATGGGTGCGATTTTTATTTTACAAAACATACTAGAAGATAATGCCTAGCTGTAATGACTGCTGCATTCTGGACTGCAGCATTCTTTTTCAGCAATGAGTTAATTCACCATCATTAATTTAAATTTTGTTAATTTTTACTTAATTCGGTCCAGTAGAAAAAAAAATAATAATGACAATAATAATAATAAAAATACCGGAAAAAATAATTTATTTTTTAAATAATTTTTGCTTTTTAAGAACAATTATTTTTACCATGCATGTGTGAAGCAGTGTTTTTCTCATCCGGAAATGAAAATAATTTAATTCAAATTCTGAAAGAGTGCCAAATATTGTTTTTGTGGCGATTATAGTTATGATGGTATTTTTTTTTTGAGAAAGTTACTTAGTTTTCGGTAAAAAATACAAGAATAAAATATTTTTATTTAAAAAAAAGGAGTAATAACTACAAAAAAATAAGATATTCTTATTTTTTGGAAAAGTTATAAATTCTTTTAGAAGACTTTTCAGTTTTTTTCTTAATGCTATTTATTATAATAAAAAATGAAAATTTCAGCTTAAATTAGGCCGTTTTTGAAGTTCTGTGTAATATATATTTTGTAGCATTTTTCAAACGAGAAGAGATATAGTATTTCTGTTACCAGGGCAAAGGAATGTACATTCTTTAACAAGTGTATAGTAACAACCTATCACTCAAATCTAACAGCAGATATGCAGTGTCGGAGATATTTATACTACATGCAATTAGTGTTTTGTTCTAATGAGAGAAACCTGTCACTCCAATCTGACAGCAGATAATCAGTGTCATGGATAATGCTATATCATGAAATTAGCGATTGTCTGTTAGAGCTAAGAAAGTGTCTACTCCATTTAGAAGTGAGGACAGCTGACTCCCTCCTCTCGACGGATTTTCTTAAGGGAAAGTTGGGGAGAAGGAGTGTTCTGCGATGAGTCAAGATATGTTGTTGTGTGTTACTTTCCTTTTTTCTGTAACGGGACTGAACATGTTGGAGATTTCGCCTGTTTACAATGTGAGCCCCTTGTGGTTTCGTGTATCACACCGTGTGATAATTAAAGTCTGTCACAGACCGGGTGCATTAGATTACTCGTCGACTCTAAAAATCTCCGACCTTGGAGTAAACTGCACTTGCAAATCAAATGTATATTTTTAATTTTCATTCTTTGTATAATAACAAATATATATAATGCCTGTAAATAAAAAATGGCCCTCTTCTTGTAGCCGTTATAGGTCCAGCATAGGCCGAGACATTACAATTTATATGAAATAAATCTACTGATTTGAAAAAAGATAAGATAATAAAAAAACTAACTTCTTAAAATGCTTAAAAACAACTAATAAATTTATATCCTTATCAGTTTTAATAACTACGATAAATTTAAAGTTCAATTCTAATATAAAATTAAAATTCAACCTTTATTCATTTATTTTTCTTATCCACATAATTATATGATAATCCTTTAGTGTATCAATAGTTTATAAAATCATGTAAAAAGTATCATATTTTTGGTAATTCAGTTATTTGCTTAAAATGAAAAACAACAGCATTGCAAAATTTAAAATACACGTCAAGATATTTTTCTGGGAATGAAAAATTCAAAGAAAGCTTTTTATGGAAAATACATATTAGCGTCTGTTTCAGAACTGACACTAGAAATTTCCTAACAACATACGAAAGCTGGATAAAGTTTGACATCAATATACGGGAATCCCTCTGATAAAGAAAAAACAGTCTTTAATCTGACAATGGACAGACGTCTTGTGATACAGAGCAGGAAAGAGAAACAGGAATTTCTCTCTTATTTTCTTTATAAGTTTTATTTTCTGAGAAGTTGTTGCTTTAGGGCTCTTCGCTAAACAATGTAGCTGGACATTTTTTCTTTTTCTTTGACTTGGGAAGTAAAGAAAAGAAATTTGTTACGGAACTAAGACATAGCCGAGTCTTTTATCTGGAAGATATTTGTCGAAGAAAATTGCAAAAATTTCATGCGGAATAGTAAAAACCGCTTGTAAAATTTTGCATATGATGCAATATTGCTGTATTTGAATAATAATGGATATAATTACAATAAGTGTCATAATTAATATATTGCCGTTATTAATATAATGCCGTATTTTAATAACACTGGATGTTAATATACCGACATAGAAATGGGGCCGTTGGTCTACGTATACTCGTAGGACGGCCAAATGAATTAACATGAATAAAAAGCAATTAAAATAAATACTAGGACAAACAACTAATTTACTTTTACCCTTTAATGAATACGAATAAATACTATTATAATAAAATTTAGGATTTTTAATATTTGGCAGAATAAATAAAATAAAAAAAGGTTTTATAGAGAATGTTTATAGAGAAATGTTTACAGAGAAATGTTTACAGAGAAGTATTCATAATATTTCGCACGCATACCTCAATCGAAAATATTCCTTTGAGTGTGTGGGCAGTGGGGTACCAGTAGCCTCATATCCTTTTTACCAAAAAAAAAAAAAAAAATGCTCACCGACAATTCCAAAGATGGACATAACTCTCCATTACCAATTATCCCTGGAGCCATTCTCGCAGCAAAAATTGTGCACCAGGCTCACGCACTATCGTAGATCGTTCGCTCTGCTTTCAACGGGTCTTCCTTTCTGCCCGCAAAAACTCCAAAAAAGGGATGGATCCCACCAAACCGACCGGTTCTTTTGGACCTGACCGTGTGACCGGGATGGGTTATCTACCATTCCTGGATTCATACAAAAAATAAAGGAAATACCCCTTATCCTCACACAACAGGATAATTACCAGTTACAACAACTGGATATAACTAAAATAATTATTTAAACGATTCACATTTTTGTTACAATGTGATTTTTTTCACTATTTCAGACAAATTTGTTGACTATAATGGGTGACACTTTTTCAGTGGGTCAGTATTGCTTCTTTAAGCTTGTTGCCATTCTGGGATATGATTGGAGTCATCCTACTGATCTTGATACTGATATAAAATTATATGATTGTATCACAACGTATTTGGTAATATAGATTTAACTAAAAGTTAAGTTTTTTAAAATGACGTTATTTATTTTATTTAAAATACTAAATTTTTTGGAAATGTGTTCAATTTGCTAAAATGTTTTTGATTAAAGCTAAAGCAATTAACAAGCGGTCACAAAACATTAGCTTTTTTCTATTAATAGGAATATTAATTAAAACATTTTATATTTCATACAAGCATTCTCCGTTAAAATGTGTGGCCTGACGGCCAATTGGCTTGCGCTCTGGCCTTATGTACCACAGACTTCAGGTTCTAATCCTGGAGTGGGCATGGTTGTTTGTGAGTGGTTCGGAATTCAGATTAAACTGCAGGTTCCTGTCTAATCAGCCTAAAGTGTGCCAAAAAAAGACCGCAGAGTGACAAACCAAACCATTAAAGTGTGGTTGCCTCACTATAAAATAAAGACTCCATATTCATAAATTATTGAAATTTATAAATTTTGTATTTTCATCATTCATTAAAAAATAAACGGTTCCATAATATGCGACCAGAAAAGGACAGCAATTTCGGATAATTACTTCTAAACTATTGATTCTAAATAAATAAACTTTTTTAAATACTTTGAAATTTTCGAATGATTGTATGTATATAACATGTACTGATAATTTATAATAAGAATCATCATGTAGAAGAAATAATAATGCTTTTCAGTCCTTTACGTGCATCTATGCATCTTAACATACTCCAATGGAAGTCCTTTTGAACTGCTCATAACTGCATTCTGAGAATAAAGTTTTATTCATAAATAATTACACAGAAGCCGAGACAAGTAATGATTTGCAGATTTTGTCTGTCCACTTGTGAACTTCTTTCCACTTGAGCACGTAGATGCATCTTATCAGCCCTTCAACCCTTCCTCAGAAGGGCCCTCGCAACTTGTGGAACAGAGCCATTGATTCAAGAGTGTATTGTTGCGCATCACTCCTTAAGGATTCCTTTTAGTAAGAGGATGAGTTCCCTAAGTCGGTTTGCTGTGCTTCAGATATTCTTATTTTGCCTTGAAGTAATCATGTAATGCAGATATAAGCATATTTATGAGATTACTATATATATATATATATTATATATATATATATATATAGTATAATACTTTTATTTTATATTCAATTATTTGAAAATAGGTAGCTTTTAATTGTGGAATTATTTGTAAATTTGCTTATATACTAAAAAGTCAGTGATTATGGAAATGCTGATATATGTTTCTCAAGATCTGATGAGGCCCATTTGGGTATATTTGAGGGGAAGATTTTAAGGGCTATTTTTGGAGGTATTAAGGTTGATGATTGTTGGAAAAGACGGTATAATGCAGAAATATATAAATTCTATAAAGTCCCAGATATTATAAAATTTATTAAGATCAATAGGTTAAACTGGGCTGCTCATGTGTTTAGAATGAATGATTTAAACCCCGTAAAAAGGCTCGTTTTGGCAAAGTCACAGGGACAAAGAGGAAGAGGACGACACATGTTGCAATGGATAGACGGAGTTGAAAAGGATTTTGCTGTACTAGGGGTTAAGAATTGGAGGATCATTGTTACCCAGAGAAATGCATGGAAATCTCTTCAAAGGAAAACCTTGGCCCACTCAGGGCTGTCGTGCTATTGATGATGATGATAATATAGGGTTTTACCGTCTATTCGATGGAATGATAAACGTACGGTTTAAAAGTTGGAAATGGACGAATCAATGTACGTGTTACGGGTGCCTGTAAGTCATACTTTGCACAGTGCAATTTTAAAAAAAAAAGTTTAATAGTTATTAAACTTTTCCATCTTTTTTGGTATTATGCAATTTAAAATTTTAATTATTAAAAATTAAAAATTATTTTTATTGTAAATAAAATCTTTCCGAAATTATCTTTTCCCCCATATTAAGCTGGATTCTCAGCATATATTATGAGCGTTTATCTCAAAACAATTAGAATTGAGATCGTTAACAAATTGTTTATAACTGAGATCGTTAATCTCAAAACAATTATCTCTCCAATTAAAAGCTTGATCTCCTGTTCACTCTGTTCATTGGCTGATGATTTGCGTCTAGCGATCTTAATATCTGTAAGGAATCCAGCTTTTATACCGCTCTGTTTAAATATGACATGATGGTTTATCAATTTTTCATTGTATAGTTGTTCCGACTATAGCAATTTTTTTTTGCAGCTCCAAATGATGAGATTCATAAGTGGGCGTAGAATAATAAAGTTATTATTTTTTGTTATGCAACAGAACAACTAACTATACTGGACCAAGACAATTACTCATTACTCTGTAATTTTTGCTCCTACCATTCACCATCGATTAGCATCGTCGTTCTCTTCATTTATATGGTGACAAAAATATAGGAATTTTGAAAGATTCTTTCGTTGAATCATAATAATTAAGCCATTTTACTCTAATGTTTCAATGATCCAACGTGATGTTGGTTGCAGTGTGACTGTTTAATCTTTTTTATATGATTAAAAATAAACTATTTATCGAGAAAAATTCTAAAATCTGATTAGCTGGTGTCTATCATATCAAAAGTTAGATTGAAATATATGCATTTAATTATTTCTTAATCTTTATTTAAACCTTATGAAAATAAATCTTCACTTGAAAACGAAAAGCTTTCTAAATATTAAAAATCACCAACCAACATGACGCGGCAGCTAAAAATACTACAATTTATAGAAGTTTTCTCAAAATTGATAGGATTTTATTTCATCGTTTTCTGTCTACTTTCCTTAACGACTTTCAGAGTTCTTATTAGGGAACTATCAATTATCATGTCACTATGACATTTTTTTGCTACTGTAGCAATAACAAAATATCATTTTGATTTTACGTCACAGATAAGGAGACTGCTTAAGAATTTGTGATCCCCTGCGGTTACCGAGCTGAGCTACTGAATTAAAATGCTGTGAAAATGCAGTTTGCAGTGAAAAAAATAATTGAATTCGTTCAGGAAATGGAACTCATTAAGTGTAAGTTCCAGGGTTTACGCTGGAAATGAGCAAAATAAATTCGTACACTAAAAAGTTCGAAGAAGTGTACGAATCCACTGCCAAAATATCCAGATGTCGCTTATTTTAAATTGGGGTGGCATCAAATGTTAACACACACAAAGTGGCCGTCTTTTAGTAAAATATTTAAAAATCTTACAGGATCATGAACCCTTTTTTTACATAGAAGCTTTAATTGTCCCCCCACACCCGCATTTTTGAAAAAAAAACAATGAAAATAATTTTAAAAGTTTCCAAATTTTACTCAATAATCGTTATTTTTGCTTTTGAATGCCTTATCGTAAGACATTGGGAAAAATAAAAACAATTTTTATAATCAGGTGATTTGAAATTGATTTTTTTCAATTTAAAAAAGAATAACCATGGTTTTGAAAAGTAAGAATGCTAATAGAAAGTTTACAATTTTTTTGAATGAAGCCTAATGTTTCTCATAAACTTATATGGGCAGATTATAATACTAAACTCTGACATAGTTCTGTTAAATTAGTAATGCATCTTGAGGTAAAAAGGGACAAAGTTTGCCCTTTTTTTCATCTAAATCAGAGCCATGGATGAATCATAAATAGCCATAGATCTAGATAGACCATAGATCACGCTAATCATGTAGATTATTAGATCAACCATAGATCATGTTGTAATATTTTTAAAGTGTTAAATTTTGTATCATAATATATTAGAAAATGTGGAGAAACAGGATAAATATTAAAAAAAAATATTTAATATCATACAAAATGATTAACATGCAAAATAAATAATGAATTTAAAAACATGTTAAAATGTATTTTATTTTTTTGTTAAAATTTTGGAGAATTTGAGTTATAAAGATAAATAGTTTCAAACTATAATTGATATAATACCCAAACAATAAAATCCATTTAAAAAAGATACCGCTATTTTTTTCACTTTTCACTTAAAAAAAAAACAAAAAAAAAGCCATCACTTTTCATTTTCAAATCATTTTTATTCAACATAATAGAAAGAAATGGCCTTTAAAACTATCTATAACATGTTTATTGATATAAATGGATTTTGACTGAGGAGCTGTTCCATTTTTCTCAAAGACAAATCGATGTTTTCCTAGTTATTTTTGGCGAATTGTAAGTTTCGCAACGATTATTTTTCGAAAATCTTGTATAAAAAATGGAGCGGAAAAGTTTTAATGCAATGAATTCTTTAGTATTTTTTTGCATAATAATTTAATAATGAATTCTTTAGTAATGTATTTTTATTTTTTAAGAATTTGCATATCTTAAAAAATAAAATAAAAGTTAACTTTTATTCTTTAATATATTATTTTTATTGTAAAAAATGTGTTTTACTGTTACAGGTTCTTTTATTTAATTTTACAACTAAAAATTTAAAAATTAACAATTAATTTTCAACTCAAATAACAACATAATAGTAAAAATTTCATTGCAATGCATTTATCAAAAGATTTAAACTTTCATTTTAATTCATCCTAAATTGGAAATAATAATGTAAATAATGAAAAGAATTATTATCAAAATTTCAGGAAGAAAAGATATTTACAAGAATTCATTATACATCCATCATATTGTTACTAAATTGTTTCTTGTCTGGTTTAAAAAAATAATTACTTTTGACTCTATGACAATGATTGTATTTTCTTTTCTTTTCAATGTTCTAATTCCCAAATTTACTTTAATATCGTAACCATGCTTCCTCCTACACATTGCAAGAGCGTCCTTTGTGTCATTCAAGAGAAATTATCAGTATTCCTCGAGACTCTCACCCTAGAGAAAGTACAGCGTAACCAGCTTACAGTCTCTCACCCCGTGAGGAAATATATTTAGCACGAACATGTATATTAATTGGCTACAGACTCTCACTCGGAGTGGAAGTATATATCACTGTCTGCTCTCATGGTAGAGTGATTAGCGCTTTGGCGCTAGGTGTCACAGGTTTCGGGTTCGAGTTCCGACGGTGCCATTGGTGTGGTTCGGAATTCACTTTAAATCGTAGGTCCTGATCTCATATGACTGTAGAGCGTCTCGGAGCCCAGTCAGACTTCTGACCAAAATTTTTCCCAAACTGTATAGGGGCAACTCAGTTTTAGGCACAGTGATGTGGTGTAGTATAGTAGTAATAGTAGTTTGGAATCCACGTTAAGCTGTAGGTCCCGGTTTAATAAGCTTAGAACGTGCTTAAAATGACCGTAGAGCGACAAATCAAACTAAACCATAATTAATGTGAATTTAGAGCAAAAGAATTTAATTCATTATGAAAAACTAAGAATTAAACACACACAAAAGTGCTTTTAAAATTAAATTAAATGCCATTTTAATGACAACACACATAATTCTTGACATAATATTGATATGGAAATGTTGCATAACCCTTCAAGAGGCAAACGCCTCATTGTTTTGGTAATTCATTCCATCTCTTATCTTTTCGGAATAATCAACAGAGAACTGAGACAACCCTTCAGGACAAAACCATTATCTTCCTAGACGTCTATTTACGTATCGATCAGAAGCAGGCCAGCATTGTTTCGCATCCCAAGTCTATTTGCCGTCTATGCAAGGAACAAAGGACCGCAACAATCAACGTTTTCCGGTATTCTATTGAGGTCGCTTGTCCAATAAACAGATAAATTCTTTTGGGTTTTCTTTGTGGTCAATTGATCGGCGAAGTAAGAGGCCACCCATTACAGCAATCTGGATCCTTCATAAATCCTTTCCGGAATTTCTTTCGGAATGGTATTAAGGAAAAATATTTTGGAAGAAAAGAGGTCATGACGCAAATTGTTTACGGATTGCTCGTAAAAATACGGTATTATAATTCTTGCTGTCTGATGCGACTTTAAATTTGTTATTTATCATGCATGGCAATTTAAAATAAGAGTTATATTTTACTAATCATTTTTAGTTAAGATAAATAATTAATATATAATTGTTAAAATATTTGCTTTTTGAAAGATTTGTAACTATTTTTTCAAAAGAAAAGTTGTAAAATTATATTACCGGTAACCGAAGAGGGGTTATGATAGGGTTCAAAAATGGAAGAAAGTCTCATATAATACAGTTTCTTTAGGAAAAATACAGTAATTTTCATAGTCTATTCTCTTCAGTTAACAAATGTAGAGATCAACAGCATTTGATGAAATCAGTTGAAACTTGTATCTCAATGCTTACCCTTTATGATTTACTAAAATGTACAGAGAATTTAAGCGATGCAAGATTAAAAATTGTACGTGTGCAATGTTAAAAAACATTTTTATTTACTGGAAATAAGTCATTTCTTTTAATTTCTCTTATTCAATACTTGTTTGTTCATTGTTTTCCATCGTGAAAATTAGTTATAAGGTTTCAACATAACATTAATACAACAAGATGAGCGTTTTTATGAACAATCTCAACTTTTTAACATTTCTCAATAGTATTGGGGGAGGGCTAGGACACTGCACAAATTTTTTACGCAAAAACTTTAATATTTTATGAATGATTATCAATTATCTTTGGTACTTTCGGAATGAAGATATCAGACATGCAGTTGACATCCCTATACCTGGCAATTTATTTTAAAAATCTCTACTAAATTTTACAATTTCATTCCAAATATTGAAAATCGAATCTCAAATGGTCTTCCAAGTTATGATATTTCTCTGATGGAAAATAGAAAACGGTCAAAAGCTGTTCTTAAAATTATTAAAATTCTTTTATATGATTTGTTGACCAACATTTTTAAAAGCGATATCAGGTTTAAAAAAGACTTTTAGGTTCGAGTCCTGGAGGGAGCATGGATGTTTGTGAGTGGTTCTCAATCCACGTTAAACGTTAGGTCCCGGTATAATTACCTAAAGTGTGTATAAAAGGACTGTACAGCGACAAACCAAACCTCCATTGATACCTTCTTACTGAAAATCCAATATTGCAAGCTTTGTCCGTCGGCGATTTATCATTGCTACTACTACTTTGCAATTAACAATTACCTTTTTACTTGATTTTTCCAGTTCGTCTTTAATAATAATAATGATGATGATGATAAAATAATAATTAATTAAATAATATTAAAGACTTGCATTAAACAATATTTAAGACTTTTTATTAAAAACTTGCACTTTTGTTTTACATTCGTGCAAAACTTGGATTCTTAATAATTCAATGCACAATAGATCAACGCACCTTCTTTTTTCAGCAAATAAAAAGTATCAGAGAAAGATAAGATGGAATTAGTGGTCGCCGACCGACCAAATTACTCCACAATCATAAAGGAGTAACTCCCCTTTCCTTATGTCATGGCTAATTTTAAAATCCAATACAAACCTGATGAATTGCACTTTTAATTGATTCAAAAAAGAAGTTTAAACAAATAAGCATGCTTTTTATGTGTTGGGTTATTTAATTTTTTAAAAAAGAATTCTTTACAAATCTTATTTTGGTACTGAATAAGTATATCTTTGTTATAAGTATATCTTGTTATTCAGATCACTAAGGGACACTTTGTGGGAATCTGAAAGAGATTTCTATGTTGCTTGGTCAACACAGTGGTACACAAAGTTTCTTTGTTTCTTTGCAAATAGGACAATAGAGACAGAAAACAACATACATTAAGAAAGGATGGCTAATAAAAAAACCCATCCAAAAGTTAAAAATACTGACTTTGGAAAAGAAGTGTTATTTTTACCATTTCTTATAAAATTGGGATTTAATGATATAATTTTTCAAGGCATTTCCAAAAGAAGGATAATACTTTAAATATCTTTGAGACCAGTTTCCGGATTTATTCGAAGCAAAACTAAAAGAAAATTATTTGTAAGACTGGGCATAAAGAAATTGATGGAATGAAAATTTTCAGAGTAAAATGGAAACCAAAGAAATAAGTGCTTGGAAATATTTTAAGTGATAGCTAGTCGTCATTTGCTTTCTTGAAAAAAATAGAAGGATCCAAGCTACAAATCTATTAAAGAAGAGATGCTAAAAGACTTTAAGATTTTAGAATGTAATAGTTCAAAAGTTCATTTTTTCCATTCACGTTATTTATGCTTTGATTTTTGTTTGTCGAATATTTTTTTTTTTCAATTTTAATGTGGTGTAGATTATTTTTATATCTTTGAGTGTTATAAAATGCTGACATTTTCGAATCTCGTTATAACAAATGTTTAAATGTAAAAATGTTTAACAAATGTTTTTGTAACAAATGTTAGAAAATATAATTTATCAACGAAAATGTTTTAACGAATATTTTCTTCTACCAAAAAATGTATTATTAATATTAGTCATGAGAAAAAGATTGATTACGACAGAGTTACGATGATTCCACATCAAGATGTTATGCAATGTTTCATTATGTTATACATATAACATGTCTATAAAAACATTATAAAGTTCTTTTATAACGCATATATTATAATTAATAATTTTCTCAATGAAATTAAACCATTTTTTAAATTTGATTAAAAAAAATCCATTAATTTATAAGTTTTGTTTCTGTTATAAGAAATAAAACTTTGGGCACATCAAATAACAGTATATAAAAACATATAAATATTGTGCAATACTTAAAAATTGATTTAGTTCTTGTAAATAAAAAATAGTATTAATATATTCTCTAATGAAAAAATGCATTTATTTTTAAAAATATTTTTCTTTTATTCGAAAAGAATATTTCCACAATATTAAAAACACCAATAACATAAAATTATTTGAATTGTTTTGATTCATTTCGATCCGAAGTAATTTCGTTTGTAAAACTTGGTTGCGCATGAGATAGACTTTATTTAATTTATTAAACACCACTGGATATTTATTTGAATAAAGTGTCCGATACTTTTTAAATCATCAAATCCTATTTCTTTTGGTGTACCAGTACAAATATATTGTACACAATATACTGTACAAATATATTGTACTGTACAAATATATTGTACACAATATATTGTGTCCTATACCTCTTGATTCTTTTAGGTGACTATACAGGACAAAATTAAATCATCGTTTATTAGTGAATTATAGGAAAAGTCTAGGAGACAATCTGAGATGACTGGGTAAACTCGTAAATAGGTTGTTGCCAATTTTAGGTTAAGAACTGAACATGCCTTCCAGGCCAAACATTTGGCTAAAATAGGGATTATGAATTCTGATATATGTGTTTTATGTAAGACAGAGAAAATGAATAAGGTTCATCTAGGTACTTGTTTGCTGGGAATTGGACTCTTAACTTACAACAGAATGGTGATTTGTGTACTCTTTACTAGAGGACCAGACAAAAGACCTGATCACACGGAGTTTTATGATGGTGCTTCAGGCTTTTTAAACTATTATTCTTAGAACATTTAATTTGCTTCTAGTTTTTAAGGCCTTTGTTAAGAATGTCTTGTCTTTTCCCTTTGTAATTTTGATTTGATTATATATTCTTTTACAATTCCTACTACTAGTTTACACTCTCCCTGTATATATCTTACTTTTAATGCGTCCACTCAAGTTAAAATACATTTTTTTGAACTTGTAGAGGATGACACTGGATGTTAATACAGTTTTTTCAAATATAAATTCATTCATTAAATTTAATTAAATAATTTTTTTTTTAATGTTATATCAAGTTGCATGTATTTACCAATAGATGGCGGCAGATGTAAGAGAAAAATTTTAACTTTATTTATAAAGGACTTTCTACAATAGTGAAAAAAGTAGGAATTGATTTAAAAATTTTTTTTTTTAATATTATTTGTTTCCTGCTAAATGGTTAAATTTGTATTGTGGCCATGGCTAGCAAGTGGCCAAATTTGTATGGATTGAGTTCTATGAATTGAATTCAGATGTGCAGAATTGAGTTGAGATGTGATGAGATAATAATGAGATGAATGGACAACTGGTAATTTTGAACGAAAATATAAAGTGGTGAACATCTGATATCAAAGAAATTTTGTTTGGCCTGTTTGACTACATCAACAGATTACTTGATCATCAACTACTTGATGTGTCAAACAGCCTGTTATTTTCAAAGACCTGTTTGACACATTGGTATATCATTGAATATTAAGGTGGAATTATAAAATGTAACTGATTAATCATGGGCTTACAATGGTTTACCCAACGTATGGGAAAATTTCTTTGAAAGATTTGTAAATTATTTTTTGATTTAATTAATCCTAAATTCCCTTTAACTTATCTCACGGACATAGCAAGGGACATTAATCCTTATTTTCAAAAATTGGAAAAGTTTTTAATTGCCTTTTTGATCTTTTGCTAAATTTTTCTGTAATTGTTATTTTTGTTTTGCCTAGACAAATATAGAATTTCTAAAGGGATTTTATTAATAAACTTAAGTAAATTTTTATTAAAGTTGTACCACTAACATATTCTTTTGTTGTCTTAAATAATACCCAAGATGTTTAAGGAATTCACAAAAGAAATTTCTTAAATATTTTTAAAATTAAATAAGATATTATAAAAATTTAAGTTTTTCTTTATTTTTAAACAATATACAAAAAAAATTATTAAAGAACTAACCGAATATTGTCTTGTTGTTATTACAAATAAGAAATGAATTCTTCTGTAAATTCTGTGTATTCTGTAAATTAATATTATGTTCTAATCTTGTCATAACTAAGAAATCGAAGAGAAAATATGAATGCATATATGCATGAAATAATTTTTTTTTAATCAAATTTAAAAAAAAAAATTTCAGATGTAACATAGTTCATTTCCTTTTTCTTTTACATTTTTTTGAAAAGTTGATTTCATGTCAACTCTTTCCGCCATCCGTTCTCGCATAAATAATTCATAAGCAGTAGAAAATGAACCCTTTTTTCTGTTACTAAACTTGAAGGAATATATGCCACAAAAATATTCATAAGATCTAGCGAATAAAATATAAATCTTATCGATTTTAAATTTATTGTTTATTTTCTTAACAATATGTAAAATGAATAAAATAAATGCAAGAGTTAATATACTATTTATCAAATACAAAAAATATTTTCACTAATACTATATCATGTTTTATTTATTCTTTCATTTCAATTCATAATGAGTTGAAAAATACTATTTTTGAAATTTGTTTTTATTTCTTATTGAAAATTCAATACATGAAGAAGAAGAAGGACTGTTATATAAAAAAATAATAATAAATAAAGCTAAAACAGGAATAAATTAATAAAAGGCATAAAACCATGAAAAGTTATAAATAAAAAAAAAAACGACTAAAACGGTAATAACGATAAAATCCCCCTATGATTTTGATAAAAAAAATGGAGGGTTTTTATGTTTCTTAATGTTGGAATTGTTTTGGAATAATTTTACAACTTAAAAATTATTTACTAAAAGGACAGTGCCAATGTATATTTTGTTTTTGTTACCTTTAATTTCTGAATACGCCATCCGAATTTAAAAATCATCTTCTGATATTCTTTTAAAATTTCGTTCAAAAGGCAAGACATTTCAAACTTTTTTTCTTTTTAACCGTCATTTATAAAATTTTTATTTTTTATCTTTAAAAAGGTTTCTAAAAATTTGAACTCTGTTTGGGATTAGAACCAATATCGTTTGAAATCAAAATAATGAATTGAATGAGAATTCTTCTTTATCTTTAATTAAGAATCATTCTTTATTCTGAATCATTCGAAATCAGAATAAAGAATAAAATAAGAATATAAAGCGTTCTTTATAAAATAAAAAGACGGAATTAACTATTTTAGAATATTTACTGTTTATCGAAGCAAAAATCGAGTTTAACGATTATCAATGTTTGTACTTGATCTCCAGTGCGAATTTCAAATAAAACTTCTTAGTTTGTGTGTTTCGGTTCGGTGAGCCGTTAAATTTTGTTTTTAGCTTCGAGCAGTTCTGACAAGTTTCTTTGATCTTCGATTGTTCTTGGAACAGAATGGCCTTCTGTTGAACGAATTTAATACTGATTGTTTTAAAACTTTGTGTTTGTTTTGGAACAACTTTAGAATCCATCTATTATGCAATTAATTGAACCTGCATTTATTTTTATGAATCGAAATTTGAATTTACAACATAATATATTTTACGTTTATAAGACAAAAAATATCATTGAAATCTAAAAAATAAGAAGGAAAAAAATAATAACCATTAAATCTTAAAAGAAGAAAAAATATAGATCAAATAAATAATTGAATAAAGTTCAGAATTTGAAAAGTGGCAAGCATTCAAAGATTTATCAGTAAATAGTAAATGAATAGGGATATTAATTTGAATAAGAAAACAAATAAAATTATATAATATTTTTCACTATTGAACATATAATAAAAGTTATAATCATCTAAATTATTCAAAATACCTCTCTTTCTTACAGATAATGTTCTAATAATACATATAATAATAGCTATGTCTGAATAATATACAGTTATCTTTCAAAATTTTTCTTTTTATTCTTCATTGGTGCAACAACCACATGGTGGGTATAGGCCGTCTGCCTACTGGCAGATTCCGAGACAGGAGATGTTTTCTTTTTATTGGATACAGTTGTTAGTCCTACGCTATACAGTCATATTAGACCGGGGTCTACGGTTTAAAGTGAATTCCGTATCCATGGCATCGCCTGGACTCGAACCTAAAAAAATCTCTGGCACTGAGCTAGAGAGGTAATCACTCGGCCATCAGGTCCCTACGAAATGTTTTATACAGAGCAAATGAAATATTTATACTAAATTAAATTAGCATTAATTATTAACTTCCCATTTATTACTAACTATCGCAATCATTCATTGAAAATAATAATATAACATATTAAAATATTTGAGGTTAAAAATGTGAAATGAATTGACCAATTTAGCATCATGAATAAATTTAGTGAATTTTATTATCAAAGATTATGTTTTAAGTCTGATTAATAATTTATAAATGGAAATATAGAATTATAAATGGAAAACCAAATTATATTAGGCCTAAAATTTTCTTCGGATCAATCTTAAAATTCTAGCGAGATTTTAAGAAAATCGGTGGAACTTTATGTATTGGTTTAGAGAGGATTGTTGTAGAATGACAACAAAAGTCTAATGGCGTCTAGAATTTTATCCCATTTATACTAGTATTTAAATTAGAATGAGTTCAAGGTTGAAAAATATTATACTTCCTTCTGTACACAAAGAGCGCCCCTTGTGGCGTTCAGGAGAAATAGATTATAAGTCAGACTCACCCACGGAAAAAAGTATATTTCTCGCAGTCCTGCACTTAGCCGAGTTTCGGTTTTATCAGTTCAGAAGTGGAATCCTTCCATGAAGCTATAATTATCTGTCTTTTACTTTAAATGTTTTATTGTTTGTGTCTAATTGCATGTGTGTAGTGTTTATAGGTGTGTAAATAAAGCTGTGAGTTCTCAAACCTGTGCCTCAAGTATCTCAATCCCACCCCATTTACAATCTGGGCCAGCCATTACCTGTACACTACAATAATAAAAATATTGCGTTGATGCATAAAAATAATTATTTGTATCAATGATGAAAGAAATAATTAAAATGAATAAAATGAAAGAAAAAAAGGACAGGAAAACTATTTTATAACAATCATTTAATAAAATTAATTTTTTTTCACGGAATAATTTTTCTATTATTATCCAATTATTCTTTAGTTCAAAAATGATGTTTGCTGAAAATCGAATCTTTAGATCATTATCAAAGAATGTTTTGTAATAATAACTGAGAATTCGAGTTAAAGGCAACTGCAGTTTTAAAATTCTAAATTCCTTCTATTCCAATTATTTCTATCACAACCCCTAATTCCAAGAATATCCTTATGCAATATGTTTTTAAATTGCATAATTACATATACAGGGAGAAATAAATCTTAAATAACGATTTCCTGGTTTTCACTGTCTGGTTTTTCAAGGTTATTTCAAATGATTTTGTATTTATAATTTTAAAAAAAATAAAAGTAAACAAAAGGCTGGGGAAAGAAAGTTTATTCAAAGGAAACAAATTTCATATAGAATCTTACTTTAAAAAAGTATAAGTAATTTATTTAGATAAATTGAATATGATTATCTATCTATCTATATGTGTTATCTATATATATTATTATCTATATGATTATTTCCAAATTATATAGCAAATGCTAAATGATTCTATACAAATGATAGGAGCTTATTTATAGAGGTTCACTTAAATGAATGAATTTTTCAGAAAAAATTCTTTTGGTAGTGGTTAAATTTAAATATTTTGAATGAAACTATATATGTATATGTATAACTTTTTTGAATACTATTTTAACGTTTTTTGAAAAATTTAAATTTAAATCTCTAACTGTAATCTTTAATGTTAAATCTTTGATGTTCTATAGGATGAAATCACGTGAAGTTGTTTGGAAAAAATTAGAGATTAGAATAAGAAAACAAGAAGCTGGAATGAAATACGAACTGAAAAAGGCGATGGAAGAAAATTGTAGCAAAATTACTATACAAATTACACAAGATCTAATGAATGCAATTATAATGGCTATTATTATTATAATGGTTATGGCTGTTTGCTATTATAATGATACAAAAAAGAAAAATTGAAGAGTACAATCTGAAGAATTTGGTTGGAAAAGTGAACCATGGAATTAAATGACCCTGTTTAGAGGGATGCATGTCAGAATTAGCATTAAGAAATTTAGTATTTATGAATGGAATAATGGATTTATTTAATTATTTTGCTGTATAACTTAGTCAATCCAAATATGAATATTGGATAGAAGTTCCAATCTAATGATTTAATGAGGACTAGTGAGTTTTAAGTTAAACCTCTTCAATATTTATCTTTATAACTGTCTAAAAGCTATTCATACAGAACTTCACTCACTGGATTCTATCCTATAGAACATATTTGGAGAAGTTAAAGATTAGAATAAGAAAACGAAACATTCAAATGAAATGATCACTAGATCAGTATTATTACAGAAATTACAAGAAAAAAAAATCTGGTAAATTCACTGTCAAAAAGTCTAAAAGCTGTTGTAAATTCTAAAAGATATCCTATAAAATACTAAATCCAAAAAAAGTTGTGACATTTCTTGTTCTTTTAGTTGATTTTAAAAGTGTGCAATGCCTTTTTTGAGATTGTTTTTAATTGCAAATAATAAAATAATTTTTATTACTTTAAAAATAATTTGTGTGGTTTCATTAATATTTGTATAAATATATTATTTTAAAATGTTTGCCAAACTTATTCTTTATAGACCTCAAGCTATTACGTTTTTTCTATAAAATTTTGAAGTTTTGAATTTTACTTATGTGGGGTCACTGTGCATAATTTAATTATTAACAAAAATGGACTACCGTTTAAAGAAATTCCTTTAATATAACAATCAGAGAAGACTACTAATTATTAAGAAATTATTTTGCTATATTTATATAAAGAAATAATGGGAAATTGCAAAAAAAAGGAGCGAAAATCATTTCTCAACTTGTAATATACAATTTCAAGTTTACATACTTGAATAGAATGAATATTTAACATGTTTGTTCATGTGATTTGAAAGGTGTACGTATAAATTCTTTTAAAAATAAGAATAAATATTTATTTTTATTGTGACTTTAGTTTCAGAAATAATTTTAAATTTATGTCTAATTAAGAAATATTTAGTTATTCGTATTGAAGTGTAAATTATTTTTGACAATTTAATTACAGTTATGCTTAGTAATAGAAATCCAGTTAATTGTTACTTACCAGTCAGTTACCAAAAGGTTGATAGATTATAATTGTTGATTTGTATAAAATTTGCAACATTTAACATTAACGATGACAGATGCAACGAATTTTACTAACTATTATTTCTTCTTATTACTAATTAAAACTATTATTTCTTCTTATTACTAATTAAAACTATTATTTCTTCTTATTGTCATCCCTGAAATAATTCATTTCACAATGCAAAACTATTTCTAACTTCCTGTAAAATTTATTTATTTCTTGTCCAAATAAAGATAATCGAATTTTATTTCCTCCTGCGATAAAGAAGTTAAAAAACGATTCCCGTCAAATATACTCCCTTAAAACAAACAATCGTAGATGTCTCCACGTTAAAAGTTACAATGATTGGATAACACCCAAAAGAAATTATATTTCAGCTGCAAGCATTTTGTGAAAAAGGAGAAAGATACAACTTTTCAGTTGTAGTTGACACTCAACATTTTGTGATAACGATATTTTTTCTTTTCCACCTTATATGAAAAATTTAATCTGTTGCTAGATGCATGAAGCTTGAAATCGATTAACAATAAATTTTTACTGTTACCTAAGGCGCCTGAAATAGTAGATTGCAGATTGAGTTTATGACGAGGAATAAAAGGAACACTATTTTTCTCTGTGTATACATGTGGATGACTTTTAAAGTTTAAGGCCTTATTTTAATGCAGTGTGATACATTTCCAGAAGAATTTTGCATTTCATCTGGGAGATTTTATTTGTACGGGTTACAATTGAAATGCTTGATTTTGTTTTTGGATGAAAGATTTTGACAGATTTTACGAGTTCTTACAAAACATTTTGATTGAAATATATCTTCTCTCTGTCTCTCATGAAAAGATTGCAACTGAAGTATTTCTTTTTGGGTGTTATGCAAACAACGGACCTTTTAACGTGTAGAAAATGTATTGTAACTAATTTTGCATATTAAGATTGTATATGCATCGTATGTTAGTGATTCTTTTTATTATATTCTTTTTAATATTCTCCTTTCCATAAAAAATTATTCGAACAAATATGGACACCATACGTTTTAAGTCATATAAATTTTAAATAAAATGTAAATTTTTATAATATATTAAATCATTGTTTGATTTCATGCTTTATTTTTAAACAATAGAATACTAATTTTTTATATTTTCAATGAAAATACTTTGTTATGAAAATTATTCGTCAATATTACTACTAATTCAAGTAATATATATAGATATATTATGTATATGTATTAAAATTTCGGATTCACTGAAAAAATATTCTTTTTTTGCGCAAAAACTTAAAACAATGAAATAAACACTGCAAATAAACGATATTGGAAACTAAGTTACCAAAGAGAATTAGTCAAATACATAGTGAAAATGTTATCAGAAAAACATAAAAAAATTATTATTTTTATTTTTGGTGTATTTGTGAAAAAAATACCTTTTAGGAATTTTTGATAACAATTATTATTTAGACATAATTAAAATAACAAGTTTAAAATTTTTTACATGCTTTATGAAAACATTTGATTGAAAATGTCGATAAAGGTGTCAAACTTTTTATTACCGTTTTGTAATATTAATAAAATAAAAAATATTCGCTTAATTTGTTGTTAATATAACTTAATAATAATTTGTTGTTAATATTGTAACATTCTATGCTGTTTATTTTTATATTAATATTATTTTATATAATATTTATTTATTAATTTTCCAAAAACTATAAACTAATTAGGCTCTGGACATAATAGAAGATCTTTTAAAAGTAGGGGAAATATCAGTCCATTTAATGGTAATAATTTATTTTAATTTACAAATAATTCTTTAACAAACAATTCAACAGTCAGTTACGTTCACAAATTATATTAATGTATTCTTTATCATTTAAATGCAATTAATTTATTCCGATTAGAAGCATTTATTTGTTTTTCTTTTTTTAAAGAAATTGTTTATCTTATAGTATGTTCTGATTGTAAAAGTATAAACGAATAAATATTAATTATTTACTTTTAAGTAAAAAAAAAAATAGCAAACGATTTTTCTTTCTAAATTGTAAATATAAATTAACTTAATATCGTTTACTCTTTATTTGGTTTTTGTAAGTTGGCATCACAATTTATTTCAAACGAATTTCCAGCTAAAAGTTTTATTCCAAAAATATTTCCGTGTAGTAAATGTACGCAAATTGTAACTGTGAAGTGTGTTTCTTTTTTAAGAAACGGTTTTTTTATCTGTTCTTCAAAATATTCGAACTTCTTCAATTCATAGTAATGTATTCAATTGAAAATTTATTTTTTAAATTGTATTTTATTTTAAATTAATGAATATTTTGCTTAGAATTTTTGTGTTCTATTCAAGTCTGAAAATATTCTTTATTTTTAACTAAAATATATAGAAAATGGATATTATGTAGAACTTTCTGAAAAGAATATTTTAATTGCAAAATATGTCATCTGATGGAACTGTATTTGATTTCAAAGATTTTAATTTTTCAAATGGATTTTATGCTTCCGAAAAAGAAACACTTAATGATATTTAACTTCCTACAAATATGGTAAATATAAAGACAAAATATTTTTGTTTTGTATGATTACTTATTATTTGTATTTCATAATAATTTATCTCTCGGAAAATTAAATAGCCAATGAATTCTTGAAAATTTTCTTTTAATAATTTTATGTGAGTTTATTTTTTTGTTCATCCTTGTGATTTTGTTCTATTATTCATTTGTTATGAGATTCTTTTATTTACCTACTTCTTAAATCATATTAATTCAAATATACTAATTTCTAGTCAGTAATTGGTTATATATTTTTAGAATTTGAATAATTGGAGAAACAGTAATTTAAAAAACTGGAGTAAGCTACTTTTAATTAATATTTATTAAAGAAAATATGTTTGGCATGCTTCCCATTTGAAACTATTTAAATTAGTGGCTCATGCAGATTATTACACAAAAGATCTATGAAAGTAAAGATGATTTGTACAAGAAATTTTGTATTGTTTGGCACTTATATTGAGATTCTGAAATTTAGGATTCTGATTTCGCCAAGTCTCTGTATCAAATGGAGGTGACCAAAGGGCGATAATCGTTTCAACTCGGCGTTTTACCAGTATTTTTTTTTTTTTGTAACTGTTCGTATTCATTATATTTTTTCGTTTTCATTATATTTGTTCGTCTGTTCGTGTTTAATTATTATATTTTTTCGTGTTTATTTATCATATCTGTTCTTTTTAGGGTTTTTTAAATTTGTTAATATTGTTTTTTATGATTGATATCATATTTGTTTCTCTCCTTGACCAGTGTGTTCATGCTATTCTTGTACTTATTTGGTTAAGGTTTTATTGAAACCATTACTTTTGGGTTGCCTAATGGATTATTGTGTGTCAACATCATTTTATGACGTATCTAAAGTTTCTTATATTTTTGAAATTTAAAAAAATTGTGCGCTGAAATTATTTCAATAGAAAATTTTCATTTATGAATATTTCGAAGGTTGTCGGTTTTGAAAACATATGAAGAAAAGATTAATAAGACGCTATGGAGGGGTAAGTACTTATTTATAATGTTAAAAATATCATTAAGACAAATGATATACATACGAAATTTATAATGAGCATAATTATTTGGGGCTTTTTTAAATTTATAAATTCTTCAATTTGGATTCTAGACTTTTGTTCGACTTTCAAAAACTTTTTTTTATAAATTTCAGTAACAAATTGCTTAAATGAGTATTCCAATAAAATACTTGCATTTATGAGAGCAATCTATGAAATGTTTATTGATGTTATTTATTTTTCCATACACCTTTTCCTTTCTCTTTTTTTTTTTTTTTTTAAATTACATTGCTTTGTTGCTAGTCCTTACTCCTTGGAAAATTTTAAGAGGCGTTTCAGATATTCAAAGAAATCACTTGGATGCTTTTAATGATAATTACTCAACTGAATACTCTACAAATCAGATATTTCACATAGTTTAAGAGGAAAAATTATTCTTTGGGGTAAAGTATAAATGTAGAAGTATTTTATATATTACAGTTGTATTATAGGTAGATATTAGCAATATTTTGGTGCAACTGATATATAAAATTGAGTTTTCTAATTTCTTCAATTAAATTAAATCATTCATTTCATCTTCAATTGAAATTAAATTACAATTTAGTTCAGTTTTATATGCAGTGTATTTCAAAATACTTGAATAGTAATTTCTTCAATGAAAATATTTCACTGAAATATTTTCATTTCATTCATAGCTTTCATTGATTTCATGAAAAGTATTTCATTGAAATACTATGGAATATAAATGAACGTATTTCATTGAAATACGTTTATTTCATTCATAATTTTCATTGATTTTATCAATGAAAGTATTTTATTGAAATACTTTCATTTGTGAAAATGTTTCGTGAAATAAATGGTCAGTTAAGAATGATTAAATCATCTGAAAATTAAATTGAACAACACAGTTCATGATTTCCGAGTCTTTCTGAAACTGAATAGTTTGGCCGAGATATTACCTCGGATTTATTGTTATTATAAGTTGTTCCACGATTTGGAAAATTTTCATCTTCCTTGACGGTTCTCTTAGCAGGTTCCCAGACATGCGAAGTAATCACTTGTATGCTTTAATTGATTACCCAATTGAATACTTTTTAGGCCAGATATTTCACATAGTTTCTAATAAGCAATTATTTTTTGGATTAATGTACTAAAAAAACTGCAAATGTAGAAATATTTTATATATTAAAACTATATATTATCAACGTTTTTGGGGCAAATGACACATAAAATGAAATTTTATAATATCCTCAATTTGAAATTAATTTTCTATGTCTTTATTGTGTTTCAATATGCAATATATTATGCAATATATCTTTAATACATGAATGATAAATTCGTTCTATGAAAGTATTTCAATGAAATACTCATATTTATGAAAATGTTTCATGACAAAAAAAAAAAACAGTTAAGAATTATCATTTCATGAAAATTTCATTCCCCGATTTCTGAGTTTTTGAAAAACTGAATAGATTTGGGGAGGTTTTCTAGGATTTATTGTTATTATCCTTGTTATTACTGCCACCTGAATGCCACACCATCTTTAGATGTATACGGGTGACACGACACCGGGATGACCCAGTGATCTTTTCCATAAGTTTTTTTCTCTCCCTTTTTATATTTTATTATTATTATTTATTTTTCACCGTCCAGACAATAGACATTATCGGTTTGGAGTAGCGTGTTACAACTCATGAACACTATGAATTTACCTTTTCTCCAAAATTTTTACTTTTGTTTCAAATGCCAGTATTTTGACCAATGTGTTTGTCGTGCGTTCTGGCGGAGTTGAAACTGTTATGAGGGAAGCACATCTCTTTACCATCCTTTTCTAGTATACGGGAGATAATGTACTTTATGTGTGTATCAAGTGGCTGGTGGTTATCAGACTTTAGGATCTGGAGCTGTTTAGGACTCAAGTGACTAACCTCGGCACCTGGTCACCTCGTTAAGGTATGACTCCAGCTCAGGGAAGCTCCCTGATTGCATAAGTTTCGGCTAGCACCAATTCAGAAATCACGTTTCCCTTGTTGGGTTCCATGGGGAGTGGTGTGGTCTGGAATCCGAACTTTTTTCTACTATCTCAGTGGATGATCCAGAAAATTTATGCTCTTGTGTGATCTTCTTTTTCTGTTCCCATAAATTAACACACTTTCAGTTGATATATATAAAATACTAGCAGACCCGGCCACGCGTTGCCGTGGCTTTCTTGTATTTCTTTCAATTATTAGATACTATAATTGGTATTGTTAAAGAAGTGATTGGTAAAGATTGATGAAAAGTTCAAATTAAGCTTCGACGAATAGAAAATGCTTAATTTTTATTAATTTAATGAATGAGGTAGATAATGTTGATTCTTAACACTGTTTTATAATTTTTTTACCAAATTTAATTTTTAATAATCATTACTTTCATTTAACTAAGAACTGAGCGATGAACAATATTTCTTGTTAATCTGTCTTTCGTCAAAATAAATAATTTAATAAGTTGGTTATGCTTTTCTAAAAGATTTTCCAACGATTCTACAATAGCTCTTTGTACTTGCTTGTTCGATAAAATTATACTGACATCGAGTTGTCACACGTTCTTCAGAACTGCCCATAAAATAAATTTGAAGAAATTTTGGCTCTTCGTTAGGTATTGGCGTCAACGACCCGATCTTATGGTACACCTGACCTTGTATTTTGAATGTACTTTCAAAATTTCGTCCATCGGACGAGAAATCGCAAATTTTAGTTGCGCCAAATGACGTCAATGGTGCCAAATGACGAAATATGAAAATCGTCTGATTTTGCATTTAAATAAAAAAAATCTGAATAAAAACTATCCTATCTCTCAAGGTGGAACAAAACACACATTTAAGGGAAAAAAAGTTGAAATCGGATTGTTAGTTTCAGAGTTCATCCCGAACAAACATCGTGACACGGGAATTATATATAATAGATTTATTTACATTCCAAAATACTTATTCGAGCAACCGCCCGCCATCAGCATCCCCTTGCTCTTGCATTTGAATCCCCGTATAAGACAATAGCCTTATATGGAGTTACAGGAGGAGGAGGAGTTATGGAAGAGTCTCTTGTACGTGGAGCCTTCTGTTGTTCTTTATAATGACAAATAGTTTACACTTGCAAAGGCCTTAATTCGTCATTAAAACATACCATTAAAGCTAACTGCAAAAATCATACGTTGTTTGTTCTATCCTTATCAAAAAATAATGTATCAAAATCAACATTTGCTATAGAAGGAGGAATACGAGTAATCTTTTGGGATGCTAAATCTATAAAAAATTTCGTTCAGGGAATGACCTCCTCAGTGAAACTGCTTATGCCTTACTTTTTACAGTCGAAATCTTGGTTACTTGCCAAGACTTTTCTTGACCAGCCAATCTTAGTCTGATCTCACAGAATATTGAATACATGACGGAGAATCATACCTGAATCCGACTTTGTTGTACTGATTCTCAAGTACGAAAAATAACAATTAAGCGCAATATTGACATTCAGCAAATGAATTGTATAATACATAATTTTGCAACCAAGGGCAGGTTATTTAAACTGTCCTGTTCGCCCGTATGTCCAAATTATTTTAGTGCTTTAATTGTCAAAGGTTTGGCCACATAAAATCCACCCGTCGTAGTAAAGAATTATATTTTAAATGTGGATTTTCCTACCATGACTTCATTAAAATGTGTAATGCCATGACGCCCATGCATTGAACTCACGTCTGGTGAACTGGTGAAAAATATTTAATCACTGAAAATTCGTCAAAATCTCTCCTACTTTGAAGGGAAAAAAGATTAACTTTTTCAACCATATTTGTCTCCATGTCAAATATATTTCCATACAAATCAGACAGCCTCTCCAAAACCATCTGCATTTCTTTATAATCAAACAATCAGAAGAGACACTAATCCCATCTAATTTTGTACATCATCAAGTACCCTCCAATATATCTGTTATCTAAAACCTATCTATTTCAGTTAAAATACAACCTTCGCAACCGTCGAAATTAACCGTTATATTGGGGAAAAAAACTAATAAATAGCTCAGCAAAAGGAAAACTACAAAACGTTCGATTACGCAACACAACACGAACGGTGACGGTTATAGGCGATGCAACGTTGGTTGATCAAACTGAACTCAAACTTTTCAGACAGAAAAGAACATTTATTTAAACAGAACAGTTATTAAATATATAGGCCATATTTAATTGTTATTAAAATAACAATGTAATATGGCCTATAAATTTAATATGATTTCCAGAAATTGACATGGCCTAATGGATTGTTAAGAGGCGTTTCAGATATTCAAAGAAATCACTTGGATGCTTTTAATGATAATTACTCAACTGAATACTCTACAAATCAGATATCTCATATAGTTTAAGAAGAAAAATTATTCTTTGGGGTAAAGTATAAACGTAGAAGTATTTTATATATTACAGTTGTATTATAAGTAGATATTAGCAATGTTTTGGTGCAACTGATATATAAAGTTGAGTTTTCTAATTTCTTCAATTAAATTAAATCATTCATTTCATCTTCAATTGAAATTAAATTTCAATTTAGTTCAGTTTTATATGCAGTGTATTTCAAAATACTTGAATAGTAATTTCTTCAATGAAAGTATTTCATTGAAATATTTTCATTGCCTTCATAGCTTTCATTGATTTCATGAAAAGTATTTCATTGAAATACTATGGAATATGAATGAAAGTATTTCATTGAAATGCGTTCATTTCATTCATAACTTTCATTGATTTTATCAATGAAAATATTTTATTGAAATACTTTCATTTGTGAAAATGTTTCGTGAAATAAATAGTCAGTTAAGAATGATTAAATCATCTGAAAATGAAATTGAACAACACAGTTCATGATTTCCGAGTTTTTCTGAAACTGAATAGTTTTGCCGAGATATTACCTCGGATTTATTGTTATTATAAGTTGTTCCACGATTTGGAAAATTTTCATATTCCTTGACGGTTCTCTTAGCAGGTTCCCAGATATGCGAAGTAATCACTTGTAGGTTTTAATTGATTACCCAATTGAATACTTTTTAGGCCAGATATTTCACATAGTTTCCAATACGCAATTATTTTTTGGATTAATGTACTAAAAAAACTGCAAATGTAGAAATATTTTATATGTTAAAACTATATATTATCAATGTTTTCGGGGCAAATGACACATAAAATGAAATTTTATAATATCGTCAATTTGAAATTAATTTTCTATTTATTTATTGAAATTCAATATGCAATATATCTTTAATACATGAATGATAAATTCGTTCTATGAAAGTATTTCAATGAAATACTCATATTTATAAAGATGTTTCATGAACAAAAAAAAAAAAAAAAAAAACAGTTAAGAATTATCATTTCATGAAAATTTCATTCCCGGATTTCTGAGTTTTTAAAAAACTGAATAGATTTGGGGAGGTTTTCCTAGCATTTATTGTTATTATCCTTGTTATTACTGCCACCTGAATGCCACACCATCTTTAAATGTATGCGGGTGACACAACCCCGGAATGACCCAGTGATCTTTTCCTTAATTTTTTTTTCTCCCTTTTTATATTTTATTATTATTATTTGTTTTTCACCGTCCAGACAATAGGCATTATCGGTTTGAGTAGCGTGTTACAACTTATGAACACTATGAATTTACCTTTTCTCCAAAATTTTTACTTTTGTTTCAAATGCCAGTATTCTGACTAATGTGTTTGTCGTGCGTTCTGGCGGAGTTGCAACTGTTATGAGGGAAGCACATCTCTTTACCACCCTATTCTAGTATACGGGAGATAATGTATTTTATGTGTGTATCAAGCGGCTGGTGGTTATCAGACTTTAGGATCTGGAGCTGTTTAGGACTCAAGTGACTAACCTCGGCACTTGGTCACCTAGTTAAGGTATGACTCCAGCTCAGGGAAGTTACCCTGACTGCATAAGTCTCGGCTAGCACCAATTCAGAAATCACGTTTCCCTTGTTGGGTTCCATGGTGAGTGGTGTGGTCTGGAATCCGAACTTTTTTCTACTATCTTAGTGGATGATCCAGAAAATTTATGCTCTTGTGTTATCTTCTTTTTCTGTTCCCATAAATTAACACACTTTCAGTTGATATATATAAAATATTTATTCACATTCCAAAATACTTATTAGAGTAACCGCCCGCCATCATCATCCTCTTGCTTTTACATTTGAATCCCCGTATAAGACAATAGCCTTATATGGAGTTACAGGAGGAGGAGTTATGGAAGAGTCTCTTGTTCGTAGAGGCCTCTGTTGTCATTTATAATGACAAATAGTTTACACTTGCAAAGGCCTTAATTCGCCATTAAAACATATCATTAAAGCTAACTGCAAAAATCACACGTTGTTTGTTCTATCCTTATTAAAAAATAATGTATCAAAATCAACATTTGCTATAGAAGGAGGAATACGAGTAATCTTTTAGGATGCTAAATCTATAAAAAATTTCGTTCAGGGAATGACCTCCTCAGTGAAACTGCTTATGCCTTACTTATTACAGTCGAAATCATGGTTACTTGCCAAGACTTTTCTTGACCAGCCAATCTTAGTCTGATCTCACAGAACATTGAATACATGGAGAATCATATCTGAATCCGACTTTGTTGTACTGATTCTCAAGTACGAAAAATAACAATTAAGCGCAATATTGACATTCAGCAAATGAATTGTATAATACATAATTTTGCAACCAAGGGCAGGTTATTTAAACTGTCCTGTTCGCCCGCATGTCCAAATCCTTTTAGTGCTTTAACTGTGCTGAATTGTATAATACATAATTTTGCAACCAAGGACAGGTTATTTAAACTGTCCTGTTCGCCCGTATGTCCAAATCCTTTTAGTGCTTTAACTGTCAAAGGTTTGGCCACATAAAATCCACCTGTCGTAGTAAAGAATTATATTTTAAATGTGGATTTTCCTACCATGACTTCATTAAAATGTGTAATGCCATGACGCCCATGCATTGAACTCACGTCTGGTGAACTGGTGAAAAATATTTAATTACTGAAAATTCGTGAAAATCTTTCCTACTTTGAAGGGAAAAAAGATGAACATTTTCTACCATATCTGTCTCCAAGTCAAATATATTTCCATACAAAAAATGTCTCCAAGTCAAATATAATTCCATACAAGCCTCTCCAAAACCATCTGCATTTCTTTATAATCAAACAATCAGAAGAGACACTAATCCCATCTAATTTTGTACATCGTCAAGTACCCTCCAACATATCTGTTATCTAAAACTTATCTATTTCAGTTAAAATACAACCTTCGCAACCGTCGAAATTAATCGTTATATTGGGGAAAAAAACTAATAAATAGCTCAGCAAAAAGAAAACTACAAAACGTTCGATTACGCAACACATCACGAACGGTGACGGTTATAGGCGATGTAACGTTGGTTGATCAAACTGAACTCAAACTTTTCAGACAGAAAAGAACATTTATTTAAACAGAAGAACAGTTATTAAATATTTAGGCCATATTTAATTGTTATTAAAATAACAATGTAATATGGCCTATAAATTTAATATGATTTCCTGAAATTGTCATGGTTTCAGAGCACATCTTGATGACATTAAAACAATTATAAATAAGTTCCTGCTTTTCTGTCCAGATTTGTAAGCAACAATGTCTCTCTTTCTTCTATAATCATTAAAAACTACGATATAATTAGAAAATAACATAAACTCATGTTTGTGAAAATTGCAACACCATGAAGGACTTACGCGAGTGAGCTGAAATTTTAACGAAATGCAAACTAGCGCATGATATGCGAATGATTAGAATTTCAAATCCGTAGCGCATGCGTAGGCAAAGCAGCGCCCTCTGAACGGTGGATGGATCCGAATAAATAGACGGCTGTAGCGTGGCGTATATGGTTATCGGTGGTTATCTGTTGGTGGTAAACGTTAGCTCAATCGTTACTTATGCCTCTTCGACGAAAGAGAGCGAGATTTGAACAACTGACAGAGTTTGAACGGGGTAGAATCATCGGCCTCCGGGAAGCTAGATTGTCTTATCGTGCAGTAGCCGCTCGTGTGCAGCGTAACAGCAGCCCAGTGATGCGTCTTTGGAAGCAGTGGACGGACGAGTGTCGGACAACTCGGAAATCCGGGAGTGGACCCCGAAATGTGACGTCAGCTCGCGATGATAGACACCTGGTCCGCATGGCACTGACGGACCGTACAGCTTCCTCTAGAAAATTGGCAGCACAGTGGTCAATAGCTACAGGTGTTTCATTGTGTGCATCATCAATTCGTTGATGTCTGCTGCAGCGTGGACTGCGCGCAAGGACTCCTTTGTACAGGATCCGTCTCCCGCTAAAATATCGCCGCCTGCGGCTACAATGGGCCGCTCAGCATAGAGACTGACATGCTGATTGGCAGCATGTCGTGTTTTCTGACGAATCCCGCTTTAATTTGTGGTACCATGATGGCCACATTCGTGTCAGACGCTATGCCGGTGAACGCCACCTTCCGGAGTGCATTATCGAACGGCACAGTGGACGAGCACCCGGAGTTATGGTCTGGGGTGCCATAGCATATCATGGATGATATCAATTGCTAAGAATTGGAGGCAATATGAACAGCAACCGGTACATCAGTGAAGTTCTATAGCCCCAAGCTGTTCCCTTCCTTCAAAGCTTTCCAGGCGCTGTATTTCAACAGGACAATGTCCGCCCTCATATCTCTAGGACTGTTCAATCCTTCTTTGCAACGCGGCAGGTACAGCTTCTTCCTTGGCCTGCGTATTCCCCGGATATGTCGCCGATTGAACATGGGTGGGATTTTGTTGGTAGGCGTCTCGCTCGTGATCCTCGTCCTGTTGCTTCTGCAGACGAACTTTGGGTGCGCATACAAACAATATAGAATGCTCTTCCTCAGGCAGACATGCAAAATTTATTTCACTCCACGCCACGTCGTGTAGCAGCACCTATTGCGGCACGTGGTGGCTACACAAAATACTGATTCCGATCTCTTGTTATTGTTTGTTTGCTTTGAACATTTAATCATTTATTTGTACCACTACCACTCAAATGCGTATTAAATTTCATTCAATTATGACGATTCCTTCATGGTGTTGCAATTGTCACAAACATGAGTATATAATATACAGAATTCTTTGGCTTTTGGTGGTATGGCGTGGCTGTGTTGCAAATCGTTTCCCTCCAATGCCAAACTTTATTGCTTTATTTTCAATCAAATATATTTTTCATCTGTTTTTTTATTGAAAATATTTTTAAAAAAATGATATTTCATTTGTTTTTATCTCTGAGTCCTTTTTTTTTACCTGCTTGAAATGCTAAAACATGTTTAGCACACCTTGATCAACACTCACAATTCACCATTAAACGTTATCAGAGAATTTCATAACTTTTCTTTTAACACTACTAAGACAAGGTAATCCTTTTTTTTTCATTTGTGGGAGACGCTATCTTGTTGTAAAAGACAAATATTTTGATATTTTATTTTGTTCCATATTGGATCAGCCGGATATGAGAAAGCAGACGAGGATGTCAAATTCATAAATACTTTAAATAAACATTTTGTTCCAATGGGGGATATGGATTCCTTTTTAATATATACCTCCTCCTATTTATGGCAAAATTTCTAGAATTTCGAAAGTAAACAATCGAAACTGCCATCTATTAGAAGTAACTAGAGCTTCAATAGGAGTTAAGCAATTTCTGACGCTTCGATGTGAACGGATTGGAAAAAATTCTCTTCTCAGACACTTGGCGAGTAGTCGCTTCACGCCTCGGTGTGAAGGAGCCTTTAGAAGGTGAGCATATAGGATTCCATCGTACATTTCTTTTTATCCATCGGGATGAAGTCTTTGGAGCTCCCAGTTGGGCAAAATCACAACTGTCATTTACATTTGATATATAACTTAGAACAGCAATTATCTTTCTAGCGGGTTTTGACAACCTTGGATCTAGATCAGCTGGAATCTCTCGAGATTCATCTATAGGATAGAATCTTCTTTAGCCCTTTTGGAGATGTACGAGAAGGTGCAATGGCGAGACTTCGTTTTACTAATTCTGATCCTGATTTCTATGCACCTCTGATTTTTCCTGCCTGAAAGAGAATTACCCAATACAGGGAGCTAGGCTGTGTTTGATTCCTTCATTTGTTTCACTATTAAGGCGCGTTCCCACCGAGGCATGAGGCGTTGATCAATCACAAGCCTCACCGCGTTATACCTAAAACCGCAGCTTGAAGTTGCCCAACTTTCAACTCTCAAATGCTTGCTGCGTCATGTGGCTTGGATTGAGCCAATAGGTATCGAATAGATTTTACCGCGGTTTTTGCCCTTTGGTAGTAGCTGTGCCACTTTTTTTCATTTTCGTGTCTGATCTCTGAAAATATCTCTGCCTTTTGATGAAATCTTAATAAATATAAATAAAGTAAAATAATATCCTCATCTATGTAATTTAAGTAATATACAGCATAAAAATAAATTTATGGCGGAAGAAGAGAAAAATAGAACTTGAGAAGGTGTGTAGCATCAATGAAATGGATGAGGTTGGACATCTCTTGGAGTTTGTTATGGGGGTGGGGTGCATAAGGAAATAAACTGCTGCCAAGAAATATGAAGCCATGGAGGCAATTGCAAATATTATAAACCAAAAGAATAAAGAGATTCTGACATAAAAAGTTTTCATATTTAATTCTAAATATACAACATATATAAATAGGAATAAAAATAGTTTTGTTTTTAAAATTTATTCCTTCAATTAAAGAGTTTTATTTTGAAAATGCAAAATTTTTTAAATTTAAAATTCCAATAAAAAGTCAATGCATATTTTGCTTATTTAATAAAGGAAAAATATTTTTAATATGAATAAGTTTCAAATTTATACAACTGATTACTTATATTAATATTAATAACCAAACATTAAAGCTAAACTTTAGATGTTTATTGAAAGTATTACAATATGTTCACAGAAGTAACTATCCTGATAAAATTAATTTATAATATAAATTAAAATTAAACCAAAGAAATATTATTCTATTACCACAATTTTTAAAAAAAAATATTCATATTGAATATTTAAATTCTTTTTAACAGAGTTAAACTAAAATTTTCTTTTATGAAAGGAAGTTTCCAAATTATTCAGCTGGATACAAATATCAATATTAATAACTAAATATTAAATGTTTATTAGAAGATATTACAATATTTTCACAGAAGTAACAACCCACATAAAATTAAACCAAAGAAATAATATTCCATTGTCACATTAAAAAATGTTTTTAAAAATATTCATTACATTAAATATTTAAATTATAAACAAAGTTAAACTGAAATTTTCTTTTATGGAATGAAATCAAATGTAGCTCTTCCATAAGAAATTAACATTCCTTTTTATCTTATCAATTTAATTAAATATTAATCCTATGAAATTCATATTTAAATTTCAAAAAATATGAGAGCATAAAATATTTTATGTATTACATAAATTATATAGCAAATCCTTACAATTCTGTTGTAAAAATAATGCATTTATTTCTGTTTTACTAATGTGTAGATACAAAGGAAAAAATCTGATCAAAGGAGATATTAACCATAATATTTCATATTTTAAAATAATTTGCACAGAACATTTGGTATGAATTGATATTTTTATTTGATTGTTATATAAATTTTAACATCTATTAACAAAATCAGATTATACATATTTAGAAGCAATAAACAATGATTTTAACAAAAAATAATAGCAAAATATCATAAACAGGAGAAATATAAAATCAGTCAATTCAAATTTTATTTAAAGGAAACTAAGAATAAATTCAATATGCACGGACTGTGTCTAACACACGGTGGTCCTGCCACTCTAGCTGCTCTACATTGCAAAAAATTTTTTTATAAAATTTTCCCTCAATTGGGCTGCACTTTTTGTGTGCATATTACTACCAAAGCGGCCTACCGTTTTCAGTGCACATTTCTCCTGTCTCCATGAACCTAAAATAGTGTCTCCATCTGGAGAAAGGGTGTCACTAAAGCCAGGAGGACAGTACCTCATCTGTAAAGGTAGCATGGCATCAGCAGCAAGATTCAGAAAATTATGTAAGCATACAGTAGCTGTAACAATTGCCTTGCATGTTTCCACACTGGCAGTAATAGGTTTCCGAAATATTCGAAACCTTGCCACCATAATACCAAAAGCATTTTCTACACTCTTCCGAGCTCTTGATAAGCGATAGTTCAAATTCCGACTTTCTTTTGAAAGAGCATTTCCTGGAAAGGGTCGCATTAAATAGTTCTTGAGGGGAAATGCCTCGACATCAACGAAAACAAATGGCATGACCGTCTTCGTTGAAGGCAATGCTGCACTGTTTGGAATGTTGATTTTGTTACATTCAATGGCTTGGCCAATGACACTGTGTCTAAAGATACCACCGTCACTACTATGGCCTTCCGACCCAATATCAACAAGCACAAACTTGTAGTCAGCATCCACACAGGCTAGAAAAATAATGCTAAAACCTCCCTTATAATTATGGTACTGACTTCCAGTATTGGGCGGAGCCTGAAAAAAAAAAAAACATTTATTACATTTATATCAGATATAACTAAAAAAAAGTGTTAAATGATAAATTGTGAAAATATATTTCAATTACTTAAAATTAATAGTTAATTATAGTTACTTTAAATAATTGTGCAATAACTATATAATTTACCTGAATTAATACGTGTTTTCAGTCTATTGATCCAATGCAATTTGGAAATTGTCATTTGGAAAAATACTTATTCGCAATAGCCAGCCATTTTTCACTGCTTGGCTTTGCCAAAACAATGGGATATAATTTATCCCTTAGAACCTCACAAGTTTCTCGGATGATTCGACTTACAGTTGATCAGCCAATTCTAAATTGGTAGGACAAACTGACCATTAAATCACCACTGGCCAAGAATCTGAAAAGCCCAGTAATGAGAATTACACGTTATACTATCACAAACATTAATCTATAAATGATGAAACTATTTTATGTAGTTTAATTAATAATTATTTAAAATTCCATTACAGTATTTCTTAATACATATTTTTAAGAATTATTTTAAAAGAGGTATTTTACACTTAATTTTAATTTTTTATTCATACATATTTTAAGGAATGAAAAATTAAAAAAAAACAATTGCATAATGTAATTAATATTTTATGCTGAATGTTAACTCACTGATTTTTTAAAAATAAAATACAATTTTTTACTACAAAATTTATGAGTAGGAGCATATCTTGATTCATTTATTTTTAAAATTAAAATACTCACCAATTACCAAAAGTATTAAACTCCAATGATCATGAAATAGAATATGGCAAAAATGCATACACATACCTTAAGGTAAGGGCCAGTCTATCCTTCGTTTGAATAGATTCCCGATAATTCGTATTCTTTTTAGAAATTGCCGGCCTAACAAGTGTTAGAAGATGATCGAACTGTATGGGTGTCATCCGTAAGAGACTGAAATAACTTTCCGCATCAGAAAGCCTTATTTCGTCTATTATATTATCCGAGGCACCTGGCAATCTTCGGTTTTTATAAATTTTTCGTCACCCAACATCGTCAACTTTCTGCTTTAAATTCAAGCAACGATAAAATTGTGATTTTTCTTTTGTTACGATCCATTTTAGTAATACGCAATCTTGTCTATTCGAGTCACGAATCGTAAGCGCGTCAAATAAAAAGTGATTGCGTGCTCTTTTCCAGCTCGGAAGTAAACAATCGAAACTGCCATCTAGTAGAAGTAACTAGAATTTCTCTAGGCGTAAAGCGATTTCTGACGCTTCTGTGTGAACGGGTCGAAAAAAATTTCTCCTCTGCCGCGCTTGACGCGTCGCCGCCTCACGCCTTGGTGGGAACGAGCCTTAAGAGACCTCTCAGAGGCACTCGTTATTACGACTTTTAATTTAGTATTATCAGTGTTGACTTCTTCCGTCTGAATTCAGGGTCATTGATCAAACTTGTTATTAAGGGCTGTTGTTTCTGGGCCAACTGATGTCCGAATACGTCAAAAAAAACCCCCTTCAAATAATCGAAAGGTCTTTCTTTAGTTTCTTATCCTTTCTTTTAAGCAATGTTTTCCTTGTAGACTTCCCTTCTTAAAAGTTGTCCAATTGTATTACATAGATACTCAACTTCAAATTAAGACATATTTGTTCTAAAAAAAACCTGTCGAGACATTCCATTATGTTTGACGCTAAGAACGTTACTAACCCTCTTTTTAGAGCTGTCAGTAATGAACTCGGGAAGTTTTACAGTTAAATTTAGCTTTTTGAAAATGTTCTATTTCCTTTTTTATGCTCCGTCTGTGAATCGTTTTAATGAATTTTCGGATAGGATCTGATGTGGATATTGCTTTTTTTTGGAGTTACTATCTACGCGGAATCGCCTTGAAATAAATTCCTCACTGTGTTATTCGGGGGGAGGGAGGGAGGAGATCTATGTTTTCCCATCATTTGTCCTGCACAGGAATTTTAATCTAAAGTATTGTAGGTTTCGGGTCTCTTTATCTGAACACCCTGAATGAATTCCTTGTTCTCTGAGCTTCTACGGTAGCGAGTTTGATTGTCCTCATTGACATTGCTCCGATTCTAATTTTTGTGTGTATTTTTGTTTTTTACGGTGTTAACTCCTTTTTGGAGTGTTTTATTTTGATATCTGTGATGTTTCCTCTGGATAAGTTGTCGTCTTCTGTTGTCATGGATGAGTTGGAAATTGAAAGGGTATATTTCGGTTCTAAGGATATATAGGGTTTCTATTTTCTTTTCGTCATTAACATTATACTTAATCAAACTAAAAAATGAATTAATAGGTTACAAAAACTAAAAAACACGCTTTTAGAGTTAATCAATCTAAAAAGTAAAAAATAATTGTTAACATAAGAATACTGACGAGAAAATGAATGTCACTGTTCAAAAAGCGTCTGTTGGCCTGTGCCATTTTGCCATGCACAGTATACTTTTACCACGGCGGCACGCGAACAGTTCACAAAATTAGCAGTTTCCGAAATGCTCCCCCCCCATTGGCCCGAAAGCCAACAATCATGCCCTTTTGGACGTCGGATAAATCGTTACTAGATAAATCGCTATTCTTCATTACGCCAACGATTGAGATGCTTTCCCGATGCCCTAGGACATCCTTTATATACACTCCACTGCAATGTGCGGCCACCTGCCTTTTGTGATTTGTTATTTCTCGCTGACGTCAAAAGTGGGTGGTGGTCAGATTGGACTGTGTATATCGCTTTATCGCCAAAAATTTATCACTATTATGGCAAAATCTTAATGTTTGTTTTGTTTTTCCTGTATGTTTCTTTTCTTAAGTTTGTTTGTTTTTACGCCACTTATTGAACTTTAACGCCAAGATATATCATTATTTTGCCAGCATTTTATTCCTAAATTGCTTTTACACCAAATTAAATCGCTTTATCGCTAAATTATTATTTGGAATTTTATTTTGCTAAATCACTAAAATGTGTCGTTTGGACAAAAATAATAATCGCTGTTGTGATAAAATTTCGTCAAAATTATTTGTATTATTCCGAATTTTTTTTAATTTAAAAAACATAAGTCATTTTCTTTACAAAGCAGAATTCGAATGATAAAATAATATTAACAAAGAAAAAGGAAAAAGAAACCAGATAATAACTTACCTTTTATTGTGGTATGTCCTTCGTCTGTGGTGGAAACGAACGTTTTATTCTATCGGTGAAATCATAAAAAATTTTGCGGTTGTCAAATTTGTGCTGTCGCCGCCACATGTACTCTGCTAGATAATTATCAAATGTTCTGGACACATTGGCGGATGCAATGAAGCGAACGTACCCTCCATTGCATTTGTATGGGTCCCTGTATCCGGGTCTTCAAATGTCATACTATGGTTGACCATAAAATGTACAAAATCGTCATATTACAGGCAATTGTACGACTACCAACAGTCTGACATTATAGTAGTACCCAAAAGTATTCCCCTTTTTATTATTTCTAACAAAACATCCGCACTTCTATTTTCTACCACTTCAAAAATGCATTCATCCGAATATCTCAATATTCTTACAAACACCCATTTACCCTCAATATACTTACCTCTATTATACTTCCTTTTACCAAATTTAGATTTATTTTTTCAACAATTCTTCCAACACCTCCAATCATACCCTTAAAATTTAAACATTTGTCAATGCACACCTCTCTATAAAATTCATGCCAATCTGTTATTGTTTGATTCGCAACCAATAAATCAATCATAGCACTTTTGCTCCTGATTTCATTCACCCAAGAATATGTTAACATTAAAATTATACCCATACTCAAATTACTTTGGTCAAACCAAGTACCCTTTCTCACTGATGTTCTAATCTAATGAGCATTCGTTCCTTTCTTTCGACACGCCCATACCCATCACAAACATTTAAACATAAAAACGAAATTCCTTTATTAACAGTCATAAAATTCTTACGTTATCTCTTTCAAAATAAAGTTTATGCTTGCTATAATCAGATTGCAAATAACACTTATTTTATTGGAATCCCAGATTCGCCACGATAAAGTAAATTTTCTTGACAAAAACCAAGAAGCTAGCAATCCTTTCTTAAAACTCAACAACATGCCATCTTTATTTTTCATAGAATTACATCAACGTTGCCATTCACTTCAATTACACGTATAAATATAATATCCTCCCACACGGAATTGTTAATAATTCAGAAATATATCATAATAGTGAAATACAGCGAGAAGTCGGTGAAAGAAAGTTCACAAGTTGAACTTTCTGGGAATTTTTACATGTCGACCAGTTCGAGTGATGTTGGTACTCCAATATCCTTCATCAATTTGATCTAAAGAAAGTTTTCCCTTAGATATATCTCTTAAATCACTTGGATTGGGGACATTGTCTCCTCGTCGCTGTTCCTCGAGATCTGTAAGGGGATTACTGAAATCTTTACTCGAATCGACTTCAAGTGGATAAATCATTTGAATAGGGCGTAATAAAGTACAGTGTGATGTCTTCTCTTTCATCAATCGGACCTGTTTATTTTTCCCAGGTATAAACTCAGTTTTTACTCCAAAAGGCCTGTCAATTCTCTTGCGATTATCACTTCCAATTAAAACTACCTGGCCTATCTTAAACGTATTAGAAATTCTCCTTTTAGGTTTTTGTATAAGAACTCAAGATATTCCGATCTGAATCTATTTTAAAAACCTTTATGCAGCGTTTGCCTGTATCTAAATCTTCTATTTAAAAGTCTTTGCTCGACATCATCAATATCTGGAGCGCTACCATCATGAACGTCTTGCAAGAACATCGATGGAGAGAGTGCTGTAAGGGACTCGTGTTCTGAAATATATGCTTAATGGTTGTAAATTCACGACTCTTTCACAGTCCACCAACAAGGTAACTACACTCAAGAGCCAAAACATTATGACCACCTGTCAATAACGAGTTGGCCCACCTTTGGCGCGCAACACAGCTTCAACCCGCTTTGGCATGGATGGCACAAGTACTTGGCAGAAGGCCGGAGACAGATTGTACCAGATGTTTAAGCAACGGTCACGCAATTCCGAGATATTGCGAATTGGTGGTCTTTGAACTCTGAGCTGCCATCCCAGGACATCCCAAATGTGTTCTATCGGATTGATATCCGGTGAGTTAGGCGGCCAGGACATTAACTGGAATTCAGCATCATGTTCCTGGAACCACTCCAACACAATTTTAGCTTTGTGACAAGGGGCGCTGTCCTGTTGGAACATTCCATTTCCAGCTGGAAAACAGAGGCCATGTAAGGGTGCAACTGGTACGCAATGATGTTCAGATACCCTGTAGCATTTATGGTCTGCTCTACCACAACCACGGGTCCCAGAGACGCCCAAGAGAATGTCCCCCAAAGCATAATAAAGCCACCACCGGCCTGTGTATGACCTACTGTACATTGAGGGAGCAACTGTTCGCCTGGAAGACGGCGTATCCTGACACGGCCATCAGCGTGATGAATGACAAACCGTGATTCATCTGACCAGGCAACTCTCTCCCGCTGATCCATGGACCAGTCACGATGTTCCCGGGCCCAGCGCAGGCGCAGTTGGCGATGACACTTGGTTAACAAAGGCACACGAATGGGACGTTTGCTGCGTAGCCCCATATCCAACAGTGTCCGCTGAACAGTGTGCTCCGATACTATTCTACTTGGCCCTTCATTGTATTGGGCTGTCAGCTGAACCCCTGTCTGGCTCCGGTTTTGCTTCACCATGCGAGACAGTCTCAGAGGACCTTTTTCTTTGATAGCGTGTGGACGTCCAACACCATGTCGTCTACTGCTGGTTTCACCGTCATTCATCCACTTAGGTTCGTCATTCATCATAGGTTTAACAGTATTTGAATATATACAATTCTTAGTATAGATATTCAATATTAGACGTTTAACAACCTCACGCTGTGCAGGTAGAACCACGGGGTAGAGGAAATCTTCATAATCTTTTCTGTTTATAATTTATGTTTTCAGTCGTATCATTCCTTCTTCGTCGCTAAACGTTTCGAAACGGGCCGTCCTTCCCAAAGCGAGATTTCAAACTCTTCACCACCTTACTATAATTAGCTCCGGTAGGCGGGAAGCTCTCTACTACTTCTTTAGATCTCGAACCGACAATTATCGCTTGTATTAAATACTGGAATTTGTCCTCAGGTGTTATCTCTTCGTCTTTATCAATATGTCGGAACTGGCTCCGAAACGGTAACCAAAATCATCTCAACTGTCTAAACTGTAATTTTGATACGGTGTACTTTCGTCTAGAGTTGCTAGCTTCAGTTAAATCAGAGGGAATTTCTCTTGCTCTAATTCTCGCCAACTCTAATTCATTATCAAGTCTCTTCTTTTCCAATTCGGATTTTCTTTCTCATTCATCTTTTTCAAGTTCTTCTCTTTGTTTTCTTTCTTCAACGGTCGTCGCCAATATTTCCTTAACAAATTCAGCATCATTCTTATACACTGTACTATTTATAATAAATCTTTTAATTCCAACATCGAGATACTGGCTGTTATAAATAAGTCAAGTTCTTCTGCTACAGTTCTTAAATCTTGTTTTTTAACTCCTTAAACAACATGAAATATATTCGAGACATTCAATGTATCCTGTCGCGAACGCCACTATTTATTTAACGTAAAAATAAAAGTCCCTTATTAACAGTCATAAAATTCTTACGTTATCTGCTTCAAAATAAGGTTTATGCTTTCTATAATCAGATTGCAAATAACGCTTACTTTACTGGAATCCCAGATTCGCCACAATAAAGTAAATCTTCTTGACAGAATCAAGCAATCATTTTTTTTTAAACACAGCAACATGACATCTTTATTTTTCATAGAATTACAACAACGTTGTCAATTTCTCTTCACTAAAAATTTCAAAATAAACGTTGCCATTCCCTTAAATTTTTGAATTACACGTGTAAATATAACTAACATCAAGACAATCAACCAATTTCATTTCCCCCAATGTCGATCTTGAGGGGAAAGAAATGGCAGATGCATTCGCCAAAGCGGGTGCTAGTGAGGTATTGGCTCCACTTGAGCCCTTTACCTACAAATAGATTTACTTACAAGTTAAGTTAAATGGAAAAAACAATTTGGTACTTTCCTCCAGTGCACCAGTGGTATCGAGGCCATCGACCTGGCGGTACTTTAGCACTTAATTGTGACCGGCAGGGACAAACTGCATCACCCGTTTGCTGAGTAGACACCTCAGAACTATGACTTCAAGTGCTCTTCTGAGCAGGCTTCACCATCTCAGATGTTGGCGTGCCTGGGGCTCAGATGTCAGGATCTCCTTGACAAGTCCGTTAATGGTCTTGGACTCTCTTCGGGTATTTAGATTCATGGACCTAGTATAGCCCCGCTGGACTTTGGGGATAGGCGAAGAAGAAAAAGGAGACCAATTTCATATCAGAATGGCACTTTGGACATTCATACTTACTAGAAATCAATCCATTTTCCATGCAATACATAAGCACTACATTCGCACCCAATTTATTCAATTCATAAAAAAATAAACATGCAGAGGCCCTTTCATCTATTCTGCAGGGCTGATAATACCGTACATCATCCATTCATCTTTCACTCATTCTTGTACTTGCATTGCCATAACAAGTGAATATAGAATACTTGGCTAACAGCACAAATCCACAGAAAAATTTAAGTTGTAACGTTCTTAAAAATTTAGAAATTATTTTATTATTAGTAATTTATTTTAATTATTAAAAATTTAAGTTGTAACGTTAACTAACGTTCTAAAAATCTAAAGTTTCAAATATTCCGTGTGAATTTTCCGTGTTTTATTCTGATATATTTTTTGTTGGAGGCGAAAAATGATATTTTATTACCTCATTAAAATCTAAAATAATTCTACTGATATCAAATTTGTACTGTTGCCGCCATATGTATTATGTCGCATAACTGCCAGATGTTTCAGACACATGGCGAAACACATGGAGAACACATGGCGTCATAAAGCGAACGTTTCATAACACTCCAAGTACCTATGGGTTCCTGCATCCGCGTCTTTACATGTCTTACTATAGTTAACCGTCAAGTGTACAAAATTATCGTGTGAAAGGCAATTGTACGACTCCCAACAGTCTGACATTATCGTAATGCCCCGAAGTATACTTCCTCCAGGTGTGTACCTCTATTATACTTTCTTTAATCGAATTTTTAGATTAATCTATTTCACCAAATTTTCCAACACTTCCAATTATACCTTTAAAATTTAAGCGCTAATCCATGCATACCTCTCTACGAAATCTGTCGCCGTCTAATTCGCATTCAATAAATCATTCCTAGCACTTTTATTTAGAATGCCATTTACCCAATAAAAAGCAAACATTGAAACGCGACCCATATTCAAAATGCTTTGATCAAACCAAGTACTCTTTCTCGCTGACTTTCTAATCTTATATGCATTCGTTCTTTTCTTTCGGCACTAAAATTTACTATCACAAACAAGACAATTAATCAATTTCATATCAGAATTATGGGGTAAAATTCTAGAAACCTGTATCCTTTGTGTCAAATCCCTTCCAGGATGCTAAGTTTTCAAATAAACAAACATAATGAATGCTTTTTTTAATATTTTACGCCAGTTAGTTTTCCCCTTAAAACAATTTTATGCCTTCATGGATGGAGTAATGTGCAGCTTCCGTTGTCTTAGACTAAAGCACCTGTGGTGGAAGGCTGAGTCAGCTCTGATGCCTGCAGACCTTAGCGGGGCATAATGGAACGGCCTTCACGTTTTGGGTATCCCTACCAGGAGATTACTCTCCCGACGTACTTCCCCCGTTCCGCCCAAGTACACCCCCTCGCTGGCTTTGAGGCGGTCTGCAGGACTTGAGGAACTGCAGGACTTTCAGTGGATCATCAGATCCACATACAGTGGATTCCCTCCCATGTCGACCTTGAGGGGAATGAAATGGCAGATGCATTGACCAAAGCGGGTGCTGGTAAGGTAATGGTTCCTCTTGAGCCCTTTACCTACAAAGAGATTTACTCACAAGCTAAGTTAAATTTAAAAACAATTTGTTCTACTCCCCCAGTGCACCAGTGGTATTGAGGCCATCGACATGGCGGTACTTTTGCTCTTAATTGTGACAGGCAGGGACAAACTGCAATCACCAGTTTGCTGAGTGGACACCTCAGAACTATGACTTTCTCAGATGGTTGGAAAGCTTTCGACAATAGCACCAAGTGCTGAGCAGGCTTCCCCATCTCACATGTTGGCGTGCCTGGGGCTCAGATGTCAGGATCTCCTTGACAGTCCGTTGATTGCCTTGGACTCTCTTCGGGTATTTGGATTCATGGACCTAGTCTAGCCCCGCTGGACTTTGGGGATAGGCGAAGAAGAAGACGATATTATGCCAAAATTCATTTTTAGGATTCATTATTATTGACCAATAAACAAAATGGCTTCCGAAGTTAGTTGTCTTTGTAAAACACTATTTCGCCAAAATCCATCGCCAAAAAACGCTGTTATGCCAACATTAGCTGGCAAACGTCAAGTTTTACTCCTTATGCTTTTACGCCAATGTTTATCACGATTACGGCAAAAAATTTATTCCTAAAATCTTTTACGCCGAAATTTATTGCTTTGTCGCCAAATTTTAATACTAAGCGTAATGTTATTTCTTAAATTCTTTTACGTCAAACTTTGGAACTTTAATGTCGAGAAATTTATGCTTAAATTGCCTTTACGCCATATTTTGGAACTTTAATGTCGAGAAATTTATGCTTAAATTGCCTTTACGCCAAATTTTATTGCTTTATCATCAAATTTCTACCGCTATTAAGGCCAAATGTTTTAGATTTGCTTTTACGCCAAATTATTATGTGAACTTTTGTTTTGTTTTGCTAATGTATCGTTTTAACAACTATAATAATGGCTATTACCTAAAATTAAGCAAACATTATTAGATTATACGCGAATTTTTTTTTTTTTTTGCTATTATACTAAAAAATGTTTCATGTCTACGATACTAAATTTCAATGATGAAACAATATTATTTAAAAAGAAAAAAAAGAAACCAAAGTATAACTTACATTTTATTGTGATATATCATTTATTGGAGGCAGGAATGATCGTTTTATTCCCTGACTGAAATCAGAAAAAAAAATTACTAATGTCAAATTTGTGCTGTCGCCGCCACATGTATTCTGTCAGATAATTAGATGTTCCAAATACATGGCGGTTGCTTTGAAGCAAATGATTCACACCACTCCTAGTACTTTCCATTCCATTTGTATGAGCTCTAGAATCCGGGTCTTTGAATGCAATATTATGATTTAGGTTTATAAAGTAGCACCCTGCTCGTGGTACACCCTAGTTAACGCAAAAGCTACTGTTATCACCTATATCGAACCTTATTCCCAGGCGGCCATTTCAGTACTGAGTAGCAACAGCCCAACAAATTGTCCGCGCACAATCCAGTGAAACACAAAGTTGGCGGAACGGCTCACTAGCGGCTGGACTCTGCATCGGCAATGTGTTCCTATTTTTTAGGAGTCCCTGGTAATGGTAATGACCGAGCCGATGTCATGGCGAAGCGCGGTTCTGAATCCAACCATTCGGAGTTTCCACTGACACTCAAGACCACGTGAAACGATATCACTTCAGCTATCGACACCAGCAAAAATTTCAAGGACTTGAGCGATAAAAAAATGTGGAAATGCTTTGCACAGGGAGCCGTTTTCCTATGCACTTGGAATGCGCTGAGACTGTCGCCCGCTTCCACCTTACAACCGGCCATGACTACCTGCAGAAGTAACTCTACCGCATTAATGCGGTTTCGGATGGGATCTGCCCACTATATCGGATCGGCAATATGAACAGCAATCACCTGTAGAACTGCACTGAACTTATTGATGTCACTTAGGACATTACTGCACGTTATAGGGAGGCGGGGAGCTCGGCGTCTATGGCTGAACAGTCACAGATGAGTGTAGGATAAAAATATATGATTGACACTCCAGAAACTCTTGCAAAAGGAAACTGAACGATGTCCAACAGTCTGACAATGTTGTAATGTCCGGAAGAATATTTCTTTTTATTATATCTAGCAAAACAATCCGCACTTCTATTTTCTACCATTTCAGAAAAGCATTCAGCTGAATATCACAATGCTTCTCCAAACACCCATTTCAACTCCATATGTTTACGTCTGTTATACTTACTTTTACTAAATTTCAATTAATCTATTTCTACATTTTTTCAACATCTTCAATTATAGCTACTTTTACCAAATTTCAATTCATCAATGTCTACAATTGTTTCAACATCTCCAATTATAGCTACTTTTACCAAATTTCAATTCATCTATTTCAACAATTTTTTCAACATCTCCAATTACAGCTACTTTTACCAAATTTCAATTCATCTATTTCAACAATTTTTTCAACATCTCCAATTATAGCTACTTTTACCAAATTTCAATTCATCTATGTCTACAATTGTTTCAACATCTCCAATTATAGCTACTTTTACCAAATTTCAATTCATCTATTTCAACAATTTTTCTAACACCTCCAATCTAAAATGTAAGCATTCTTCCATGCACAACTCTCTATAAAATTCATGTCAATCTGTCACTGTCTGATTCGCAACTAATAAATCATTCCTAGTATAGTATTTTTACTCCGAATTTCATTTACGCAAGAGTACGTTAACATTGATATATGACCCATACTCAAATTGCTTTCATCAAACCAAGTACTCTTTCTCGCTGACTTATTAATCTCATGCGCATTCGTTCTTTTCTTTCGACACCAAATTTTACCATCACAAACAATCAACCAACTTCATATCAGAACTACACATTCGACATTCATACTTACTAGCAACCAATCCATTTTCTATAAAATACTCAAGCACTGCATTCGCTCCCAGTTTATTCAATTTATAAATAAAAAATAAATATTCAGAGGCCCTTTCATCTTTTCTGTCTGCTGATAATAACGTATACCGTTCCACTCACCTGTCATCCTTTCCTGTCCTTGCATAGCCATAGCAAATGAATAGAGAATATTTGAACAACAGCAGAAATCCGAAGAAAAATTAGTTATGTTCCAACGCCATTTTTATTATGTTACGTTTATTTATTAATCTTCTAAAAATAAAAAAAGCATTGATTTTCCTCGTGAAATCAAATAATGGTTGGCAACAAAAACTTAACTTTATCAACAGCATTAAAAAGGAATTAATTATTTGATCAGTAATAAAATTTAAAAAAAAACTTTTTTTTATTTGTTTCATATTTTCATGAATGGCAGCAGCATAGCAATTGTTTATATTCCGTATTTGTGGCCTACCTACTGCTATAAGTATAATTTGGAATAATTTATAATTTCACAAAAAAAAAAAAAAAAAATTGTAAAAAAGATGATATATTTCTGTTCTTATTTACTGTAAATAAACGTTCTGCGGTAAAATCGTAGAATAGGGGCCGTTGGGGTTTCATACCAAAGATATTTATCGTGATAGTGCTCCAAATGACGGGTGCGATTCTAAATTAGAAGATTTGCAACCCTGCCACGATAACTTGATTTCGTGAAGCAGAATTTGAATTTAAAAATTCTGATATTAAACAAGAAAAGGAATTATTACTTACTTTTCATTTCCAAATGCCTTATTTGGAAACGTAAATGGGGAAACGTCATCTTCATCGTCTGAAAGAAGTCTTTAAATGTCATGAAAATATCAAATTATTGCTATTAATTATCACATGGCAGGTGCTTTGAAGAGAATTTTTCGCTCAGCTTAACGTCCATTGCGTTTATATGAACTGCTGCATCCTGGTCTGCCATACTATGATTAAATGTACAAAACAGTACCATCGACCTGCTATTACTGTTCCAACGCCTGTGTTTGGAATAATTTTTCTCTTAATTATTTTAAACAAAATATCCGTACTTTTATTATCAACTACTTCAAAAAAGAATTCATCCGAATTCAACATACTCGAACATTTACGAATATCGGTTTACTCTCTACTTGCTTAGTTCTATTATATTTCCTTTTACTAAATTTAAATTCATATATTTCCACATATCAGGAATTTGCGCTATATTCCGAATTGCAACAGTAGTGACTTCTTTCGAGCTGCAAGATTCTAGGTTTCAACCCCCATTCAATGTCTTTCAACTTATTTCTGACTCAAAATGACAGAATAAATCCTTGTTATAGCACCCAGTTCGTAACAGTAAGTAATCCTTATCTTCAAAATAAAAAGCATGGTAAAATCGTAGTTTATGGAAGAAGGGAATTAATAGCAGTTCTTTCTTAGCTTCAATTTGGTGCCTGAATGCGAATGCGACTGAAGTGGAACTCCAGTGGCTATGAAGCATGATTTAAAGAAAAATTAAAAAGGAATGCTTTTAGTGGATTACAAGTTGGTAAAATTGAAAATTTTTGAAGGGGAAAAACTGACCTATACAAGACTTACAAGTTTTAATTTAATGTACTTATTCCTAGACTGATAGCTCCAGGAATATAAAGTTAATGATGGAACATCGGTTGACGAGGTTCATGGGGGTCTCTACAGACAGGCATATACCTATTTATTCATGCCTCCAAAAAGGAATTGATAATAGCTTGAGGCTTCAACTTTTAGGTATAGTTTCCCCAATAATTTGTGCCACATTTGACTCCATTAGTGGTTAAACTGTTCTATTAATTTCTGGATGACGTTCAATCGAAATTCATATTTTATATGTTTGTGTGCCTGTTTTTGTACTAGAAATAGAAAAACCTTCTACAGTATTCAAATATTACAGTATTACCTAAATGTGCTTTAAGGTAATTAAATTTATCCATTTTTTTTAATAAGTCATTATTATGAATGGCAGACTGAAAACTATTCCAAAATGTTAACCATTGTTTTATATTACTATAAAATTTTGAAATACTTAATTTCGGCTCCTTTGTTTTAAAAAACGAATTTTTTTATTTGCACGAAATTTCCAAACAGCAACTTTTTCAACATATTCATTTGTATTTTTAATTTCAGTTTCAATATCTTCTTCGTAAAGAGCTTCTAATTTAGTATCTATTTCTTTCAAATAGTCACTTTTAATAGTTAACATTTCAACTAATTCTTCTAATTTATCAATATTTATTTCTTCATTGTTTGATAGTTCTGATTCTAATTTTGTTAAAATCTTTGTAACAGATGTTCTAGAAACACCACGTTTCTTTTTAACAAACATAATTTATCTTTACTATTTTCGTCATTCGTCATTTCAAAATTAAAAGTATCTTGTTTAAATATTAACTAATTACCAAATTTTACCTCATCAAAACAATCCGCCAAACTATAAAATTGCCTAACTTTCTAGTGAAACGAACGAACGGGACGTAGACAGTTAATTCAGTTAGTTATTTCCTAAATACTTTTATTTACACATTACAATAGCGATTTGACACACAAAATAATATCATAAATACAGACATAAAAAAAACCCCGTCTATCACGGGAGACGACCAACAATGAAGTTCTAAAGTCCAGGGAGAAAAATTCGTACACCGAAGTACGGTTATAGTTAAATGGGGAGGTAAAGAATTCATGTGGTAAATAATTCAAAAGTTCTAGGTATATACAGCATTTTTGACACATTTTATTTAAGCTTATCGAAAAACTTCTATCAAGTTGTTGTAAATAAATATTTATAGGAAACGCTATTATTTTTTAATAATATATATGGAAATTACCTATAATTCTTATAGAAATATAGGTAATTACACACACAAATATATATATATATATATATATAGATATATACATCTTGTTTGGACGAAAAATGGTTGTTTTTTACAATACATTTCTTTGGGATATGACTTACTTGCATTCAAAATAATGTGTGTCAAATAAATAAATAAATAAAAATAAATAAATTAATAGTTTAAAAAAACTAAAAAATACGCTTTTAGAGTTAATCAAACTAAAAAGTAAAAAATAATTGTTAACATAAGAATAAAATGACTGACGAGAAAATGAATGTCACTGTTCTAAAATCGTGGGGTGCTCGATATCAATCGTTATAATTTCTCACTAGTTTCATTCCGAAATGCAGAGTTAGTTTAAAAATGTCATACAAAGCACCCCACGCTTTTAGAACAGTGACATTCATTTTCTCGTCAGTCATTTTATTCTTCTGTTAACAATTATTTTTTACTTTTTAGTTTGATTAACTCTAAAAGCGTATTTTTTAGTTTTTTTAAACTATTAATTTATTTTTTACTTTTTAGTCTGATTAACTCTAAAAGCATATTTTTTTTTTAGTTTTTTAAAGTATAATTGTTTTTACTTTGTTTTCCACTTGGCCGGTTATCCGCTAAGTTTACATACTTTTTGTCGAAATTTTCGGCCAATAGGAAGAGCGCAATTACATGATCGCACTCCTATGCCTTTGAGATCCGCCTCTTTTAGCCACCGAAATTTTCGGCCAATAGGAAGAGCGCAATTCGATCGCGGATCAGTTGACTGACTCGCCAGTAGATGGCGCCATCAGTCCCAAAATCGAGCCCAAAAAGTGAGTTACATACAAACATACAAACATACAAACATACATACATACATACAAACATACAGGTGAAGCTAATACAGCGTATGTCATCGTTTTGTTATACAAACTGATTGTGTTTATAACAAGTAATATAAAAACAAATTTTTTAAAGTCAATTCCTTCTTTTTTTTCACTATATTGCAGAAAGTCCTTATATTGCAAAAAGTCGAATTAGAGCAAAATAATAAAAGCAAAAATAATAAAATCAAAAATAATAAAAGCAAATACATACGATAAAAATAACAAAAGCAAATATATTAGGCTATACTTCAAATTTAGTTAAAAACTTTTAGATCATTTAAAATTAAAAAATATAGAATATATTAACAAGAATACTCAAACACGATCGTTTCAAATCTCAAACGAAAAAATTAAGAATAATAATATCCAGGAAAATAAGCTAAATTAAAATCAGACGATTTTTTATATTATTGCCAATTTGTAGTTACATTATTTCAAAAATTGAATAATATATATTAGATGAATAATACAAATATTTGATAATAAAATAATAATAATTAATAATTAAATGAATAAAAATAATTAATAATTGAATGAATAAAATAATAATTAATAATTAGTTAAGAGAAAAAAGAGATTATTAACTAATTATTAATTCATTAATGATGAGCAAATGAGAAGAAAGAGCAGCGTGAATATATGAATATCTCTCCTATATGAAACTAAAATTAATTAATTAAATTTAATTAATGAATTAATATTTGAAAAAAATTGTATTAATATCCAGTGACATCCACTACAAGTTCAAAAAAAAATTTATTTGAAGTTGAGTGGATGAATAAAATGTATTTTATCAATGATTGAAAATTTGAACAAGATATATATAGGGAGAGTGTGAGCTAATAGCTAGAAGGATTTTAATAAAAAGAAAGTTCTTTGTCGATTCATTTTTTGATTTTTCTTTCTCTGTAGTTTTTGTGCATAAATATAATTTATTACAGTTACAATTATTTTGTTTGTGATTTTGGTTTTATAGTGTAGTGCTTAATTCATTTGCTAAATACTTTAATATAAATAAAGTGATTAATTTAATTTATTGTACTCTATTTAACAAGCAAAGCTTTTACAACACTATAGAAAATGGAATGCAGAACTACAAATTCCATTGAAATCCAATTTTGGAACGAATTTCTTTGACGCATAGACTGTCATAAAAAAGAATTCAAAATGGGTGTTAAATTCTATGATTCGTCTCAAAGCGTTGTCCTTATATCAGTATTCCTGACCACCGCTCTTTCTAACAAAGGAAAAAATGGATTTTTCGAATCTCTTTTCCATATTCACTAGAGAAAAGGGCTTCCTCAGAGATTTCGAAGGACGTGTGAAGGTATTCAAAGTCCATGAATCATTTATAGAAAGATCATGTAAATTCCATGCATTGTGACCTGAATATTGAGTGATGAGAACATTCAACCTTCGTGAAAATTATTCTTACACTATTATTTTCCATATATGTATCTGTTTTTAAAATTATTTCACATTTTCATCACAAATGGTTTTTCTCAAGAAGGAACTTTACAATAAATATTTACTTAATTTTAATAAATACTACTCTAATAATATTCCTACACCGAATCCCATCATCTCCGTCTCTTTCGGAATTTTTATTCTTTTTTATCATCCCCTCCATTTTAAATTTTGTATTATTCCTATTTTTTGACTTTAAGGTGGTAAAATCATCATTACCTCTGCAGATTGCTTGTATTTCATGAATTTAATCCTATACTGTACTTGCGCCTCTTAGGCTCTCATCTCCTTTAGATGTGTACATGTATTTCCATCCCGGGAGACCCCATGTTCTTTATCTTTTGCTTTTTTTTTTCTCTTCATTTTTTTATTTTTACTTTATTTATTTTTTACCTTCTAGATTGCAGATATCACTGTCGACGTAACAGCTGTTACAACTCAGCAGCATCATGTATTTACCTGTTCTTCAAACATTTTTATTTTTGTTTCAAATATCAGTATCCTGACTCATGTGTTTGCCGTGCGTGGCGACCCATGTCCTGGATAAAGAGTATGCTGGGTATTGAGTCCACCGGAGTTGCGCTTCTTGATTGGGCTACATCTCTTTGGCATCCGCTTCTGGAAGACGGGAGGTATTCTAGTTTCCGAGTGTGTCTCTCGGTGGGTGGTTATCATACTCTAAAATCTGGAGGTACTTAGTATTCATGTGACGGACAACTTCTTGGGCACATCTTCAAGGGCATGGTCACCTCAGGTGAGTTCCGTTGATCATATAGGTCCCTAGCACCACTGCAGAGCTCATGTTGTTGCTGTCTTTTGTTGGGATCCATGCAGGCGGTATCGTCTGAGAACCGAATACTTTTCTGTCTTTAAAACTTGGGGCCCAGTGAAGGTATAATTTTAACACATTTAAAATCATACAAAATTCATTGTCTTGATCCCAGTTTAAGTGAATCATCAAAAGCAAAACTTGAATGGCGATCGAAGTTTCTAAGATTCCTGATCATTTCTTCTCCAAATCGTGAGTTCCAGGTCATGTCACTGAAATTCTCAAAGGTCTACAAACTATTGGCGATGAGCCTAAAAATGTCAAAAAAATAATAATATTAATTTTGGAGATTTTTTTAATAGAAATTACCCATATCATTACCACGTTAATCATTTTTGTACAGTTTGTAAAACATATCCAAAATATTTCTACCAACCTACCTGTCTAAATGTAGCATATCTCTACGAGAGTTTGTGTAGATTTTTCTTTTAGTCTTTGATAGCACTTGTCTAGTTGTCTTCGTGTGGCACTGTTACTGAATTTTACGATGCTTTTTCTAACCTTTTTATATTGAAAAAGCAACTGGTAACACTTAAAATTTGAGAAAAATTTGTTAAGTAGAAAAACCTCGTTTTAAGTGTTAAATATTAACTTATTTATGAATTTTCTAGGAAATCCGCTTGTTTGATCTGATCATGGAAATATTTTACTAAATAAAAACCATTTTACTGTTTTTGGCATAATATTATATTTAATACTAGTTGATATATTTTTGCTAGCTTCAGTAAAATGATTTTTTTTTTTAAATTTGGCAAATTTAATTAAAAAATAGCAGTGAAAAACTCAAAAGGAATCCAAACAAAAAAAAAGCTCAAACATAAAATAAAATTTCTTCATTCATGACGACATAAAGCCTACGCATAAGCGCATGTATATTACTGTATATTCCTCTCATGCAACTATTTTTCTGGTTAATTTAACGGTGAATTAATAAATGCAGACTGCATGAGATGTAAATATTATGTTGAAAATTTTAACAAAACCATACATTTGATGATTTAACAATCTCTAATATATGATTAAAAATTGTGTGCGAAAAACGCAAAATTCCCATAAAAGCAAAATAGAAATTTAGAAAAACACTATAGATATTTGATTATCTATACATCTATACAATCATATCTATACAATACAAGACATCTATACAATCACAAACCGCAAAGGATCATTGTAAATATTAAATATTTAAAAAAAAAATTAATTCATGTAGTGGAGCAGCTTGATTATTTTTTTCACAAAACCCCTAAGTGCAAGAAACATGGTTTCCTTTTTCTAGATACATTAGAAATAACTAGTGAATAGTGTATATGTTACAAATAAATAATGAAACTAATGTAAAAACAAAACAAAAAAACACCAGTAATAAAAAATAAACAAATTATTAATTAACTAAAAAAGGAAATATGTGTCGCACAAATGTCTGAATAATTTACGTTTTTACACTTTTTTAAAAGATAACTTACATTTTTTACCCTCAAAGAATCAAGAAAGTGTAAATTGCCTTAAGATTTTGCCAAAGTAGACCAACCTTAAATTCCCTAACACCTGAATGTAAATATTTCCGAGAAGTATATAGGTGTTATTTTGTTCTTCTGTATGATATTCGCACACTTTTGGATATGTGTATAAATACTATAAATTAATATGATGATATATTTGATAATGATATATATATATATATATGATATGATATGATATTATATGACATATTTTTGATGATATATTTATGTGATGTCTTGATCAGCAAAACATTAGAAATGATTAAACATATAATGTCCAAAGCCAGAGCTTTTGAATTCCATAACTTTTCCAGTAATAATATTGAAGAAAGAAGAAAAAATAATTATATTTATTTTCCATCTTATCAGCGACTGCCTTCATTAATGTTCTTACCATACAATTTTCAACAAATAAACACTATTCGGATTTTCTGCATAAACCACCAAAATTTTTCTGCTCAAAAATCTCTGCTATTTTTATATTTTCCCTTGAAAATAACACTTTCTCCAACTTTTACAACTTTATTCGGTCCTCCAATTTTTTGGGATTGGTTGTCTGATTAAATTTTCTTACGCAAAGCAATCTAATTTAGCTGTAACTGTTAACCTTGTCTCTTTTTTTCTCTTTTGTTAGTCATTTCATGTTACTGTTCACGTTTTAGAGATGTAGGTTCTTTCGATCAACATTAAAAAAAGACCGAAGAGTTTTTAAGAACAGCATCCTTGATTCTGCAAACCAATTTTTTACAAATACTAACAGAAATTTTGCAAACTTTTACTTTGTCCTTCCAAACCTATCAAAATATATTTTCATTTCTTGAAAGTTCAAGTATTTCTTCAGTTTTCCAGAAAACTTTTCCTGTGGAAAAAAATGGCTTATATCACGCCTTTAGGGAGAATCCATAGTTCTATCATACTTTTAACATCAATTTAATTAAAAATAATTATTGCGTTCCATCAGTATGAAAAAAAAAAAAAAAAAAAAAAAAAAAAAAAAAAATTATCCGAAATTATTAATGTTATAACAATAGTGATTTTAAAATCTTGCAATTGCTCATTAAGTAAGAAAATTAGATTTCTAGGAAATAGGCAATCTAATTTATATGAGGTATAATTTTAAACTAATGTTGGGTTGTTTTTGCTTTATTAACAAATCATTAGCCTTTATGGTACCTCATCATAATCCAACTTGCCTAAACTTCAAAGACTAATATTTCCCCTTTCTCGACAAGAGACATTAATTAAATGCCCCGAAAAGGAGATTAATTTGCGGCGACAGTGTAGTAACTCCAATTTAGTGGACCGGAATATATATATCAGAAGAGTAAGCTGCGGATCAAGTATTAACCATGCATCATTCTGACGGAAATCGCTTAGACTTTCATCGGTTCGGTAAACTAACATATGACTGACATATATGTTGATGTCGAGATTCCGACTATGTGGTCAATTATGTGGTTATGAGAAATTCAGTGAATCTAGATAAACCTCCCATTTAAGTAGGCAGAAATATTTAGAGATATTGTGTTAATTTCTGTAAGTATAATACATACTTGGGGGTTCTTTATGATAAATAATAAAATATTAAAATGTAATATTAAGCGTAATAAATATTAATAATTCATTGCCCTGGTTTTATCTCTTTGTAATTCAAAGCAATAAAGTAATAATGGTTAAAGATAAGAAATATTTATTTATTTTTTAAATGTTTTGATTTATATTTATATTTTTGAATGGTGGAATTTTAAATAAATATTTGTGAATATGATTGTCCTGAGTACATTTTTAAAATAGCTTAATGCAATTAGATAGCTGAATATATTTCTCTCTAATTTCCTGAATTTTTTGCAGTTTTCTTTTCTATTTTTCTCGATAGCTTTTCTCAAAGAAAAAGAAAAATTATGAAAACTGCTGCCATACTAAACTTGGTGTCTTTCTGGTAGTTATTTAAAAATGTAATGAATAAAATATTATGAATTCTTTACGTGTTTACTTTTCTTATATTATAAAAGAAAAGTAAACACTTAAAACATCGGTGCGCATGTGTAATAAGAACAATATAAATTATTTTCACTTTGAATGTCACCACAAAAATCTGCAAAAAACTCTTTATTAATGTTTTAAACAGTAATTTTACATTAGAGGTTTTTGTATCTTAATACACTCATGTCCATAAATTAAGGATAATAAAGTTCAGGCAAAGCAAGAGACAGAAGCAAAACAAATTTGACTTATTTTTAAAGTCTATTTATTAAACAAAAGGTAAAGAGCAAAAAAGATGCTATATGTTTGACATAATTAATAAAAATTGCAATTTTTACTCCCTGGAGCAAATTTCAAAAATTAACCTATTTACAAAAAACAGTATAACATGGTTAGTATGATGGTTAATATGAAGTATGTCTCCCGGACGGTGCAATACAGGCCTTACAACGCCTAGGCATGCTGAGTATCAAATTATCAATCTGATCTTGGGGAATATTACACTACTCATCAAGCAACGCCCTCCGAAGTTCCGGTTGACAGGTGGGAGGGGGTTGACGGGCTGCAATTCGTCGGCCAAGCATATTCCACACATGCTCTATTGGATTCAAGTCCGGTGAGTATGCTGGCCAATCCATACGGGTGATATCCTCCAATTGAAGGCATTCGTCTACAATGTTTGCACGGTGAGGACGGGCGTTTTCATCCATAAACAGAAATTCAGCACACATGGCGCCCCGAAAAAAACGTACATGTTGTTCCAGAATGACATCCCGATAGATGTGGCTTGTCATCGTTACACTTTGAACATGCAGGTCAGTTCTGGAACCAAGAATAATTCCTCCCCAAACGAGCCATCCTGCACCACCGTAACGGTGTCGTTCAATAGTGTTTTCTTGGTGGTAACGGGTACCTGGCGCTCTCCATATGAATCTCCGGCGAGAATCAGACTGCAAACTAAACCTGGACTCGTCGGAAAACATCACACAAGACCACTGTTGCGGTGTCTACAATGCATGCTCTCTACTCCAGATTAATAGCAGGCGACAGTGAGTTACGGTAAGTGGAACACATCTGACAGGCCTACGAGCATATAGACCAATGTGCCCTAATCGTCTGTACACGGTCTGCCTTGAAACTGTCGTACCGGTAGCTGAAGAGAGCTGACGAGACAGGTCTGATGCTGTGCTCCGTCTCTTTCTTTTGGCAGTAACTGCTAAATACCGGTCCTCATTCGGCGTTGTAACTCGGGGGCGACCTGTGCTGTAACATCTACTCACATTACCATCATCTTGGAATCGTTGCCAAAGCCTGGAGATGACACTCTGGGCTATTCCAAGTTCCTCGGATACTTCCAGCTGGGTACGTCCACATTCCAGTCGTCCGATAATTCTACCACGTAAAAAAATCATCCAAATGCTTCCTTTATGCCATAACTATGCGGTTATTGACCTGAAAGTCTTTTAAAGCACTTGTGAACAATTTTACTTCTTTGCCACCATTTCTTATTTACCCCTCTCTTACACTCTCGTCATTGTGACGTACTATACGCGCCATCTGGTGGTTTCCTGTAATTTGCATATTCTTCTTTGAGATGTGTGTGATAGTTCTACAGGTGAAATTTTTATTTTAGAGTTCAATTTCTGTGTGATTCTGAATTATCCTTAATTTATGGACATGAGTGTAGTTTGAGAAACCGCTTCTCTATATGAGACGGTAAGAAAGTTCTTTCGGTTTCCACAATTTAAAAGCATTGCGAATACTGAAATTACTTTCGCGCCCACTCAATGCATTGCCAATACTTTCTTGTACCTCAATCTTTATTGAAAATTTATCTAAAACAAGGAATATAAATTTTTTTTTAATGTCAATTCCTACTTAGGTGAATCCTTCTGCTTGGCCAACTTCGTTGAACTTGATCATCTATATCGCGTTTCTGGCTTTCTTGTATTCAGGAATACGCCTTTACGTGAACTTTCTCTTAAGTTGAGGTGTTCCAATCGGAAGATACATTCACATGCGGAGGCTTGCCGTTCCTTCAATATGCGCGTGCAAATTCGGAAGAGTTGTCGAGACATGTTTGACTTTTCGCGCCTAATTTCTCTAATGGCTTGCGCTATGCTATTGATGTCACCTTATGGTTCTGACTTTGATATATACTTTGCAATGTAGGGAGCAATTGTTTCATTTGAACCACATGGTTGAATATCCACGTTGGCTTGCGATAACTTTAACAATATTGGATTGTAATTATTGACATAACACTCTTCGCTGGTGCGCTTTAGATTGCATACTCTTCAAGGACTACTTCTACTTCTATTTGTGATTAAATCTCTTGAATCAAGGTCAACCATATGTGTTTGTAAGCATGGATTTCGTGGATATTCAAATCGACATCTTGAATTCGGACCTTTCTTTCCGTAAGTATGGGAATGGCGATATATTTGCACGTTTCTTACTAAATCATGTAATTCAGCATCTTGTATTGCCAATTCATATGAACAGACATGACAATACGTTGTAGTTCTTCAGGTGTATCTAATAACGGGTGATCTTTAATCCACACTATCATATGCAAATGAGGACTTCCGCGATTCTGGAATTCTATTCGCCACCAATAGTCCTCTACTTGATCACCGAACACTTATTTGTTATTCAACATAAATGTCACCAGCACACTGACTCTAATCATGTAATGTCGGCTCACTACTACTGCATGCATTTCCACCAAATGTTGCGTCGCATAGATATCCAATTCGTTAGGATCTATCAGTAGTGCTTTGCGCATGTCTAACCAATTGAGATCATTACAACTGAATGTTAGGAAGTAATGAGTTAGTCCCAGGCATCTTATTTGTCCAATCAGTTCATTATGCGCTGTCTTCCAATAGGCGGCTGATCCTCTTAAGTTCTTTAGGTAGAGATGAATATCGTCTACCATTCCATGTTTGCTTACAATTTTTCGTCCACATGCTATTATAGTTGATTTAACAAGTAGGTACTCGAACTTGAAGAGAGCATAGAAGAGATAGTCATTCCGTTGAAATCGTGTGTCCCTTCCCAGAATTCTGTATTGGAAGTAATCCAATGGTGTTACTGGAACATCACGTTGCTCTCTTAATCCATTTTTGTCTTATGGAAAGAGAAAATACCACGCATATTCTTCTGCCTTCAATTCGTGTGCTTCATTTACTATATTGTCCTTTTGTTTTGCGTCTTATCTCATTGTCATTATCAGATATTTCGATATCGGTCTACTTTGACAAGATTTTAAGCGAATTTACACTTTCCTGATTATTTGCTTATAAAATCGTGTAAAAATGAAAATTATTCTGAAAGTTTTGCGGTACATATTTCATTTTTAAGTTGATTAATAATTTGTTTAGCTTTATTACTGGTGTTTTTTATTATTTTTGTATTAGTTTCATTATTTATTTGTAATATACACACTATTCATTAGTTATTTCAAATGTACACACTATTCATTAGTTATTCAAATGTACACACTATCCATTAGTTATTTCTAATGTATATGGAAAAAGGAAAGTATGTTTTCTTGCATTTTGTAGTTTTGTGAAAAAAATAACCATTAAGCGATCTCTGCTCCGTTACATGAATTTTTTTAGATATTTACAATGATTCATTGCAGTTTGCTATTAGAAAGTTTTTGCATAAAGTTTTTTTATCGTCCGATATTTTTTTCTTCCTAGCGTGCATGCTCATAGGAATAGCTCAGTAGTGCAGTATTACAGATACGCATGCGCAATAGGTACAATGTTTCCTACGAGCATGTGCGCTAGGAAGAAAAAAATATCGGACGATAAAAAAAACATTATGCAAAAACTCTCTATTATCTAGATGTTTTGCATATTCAAACATCTATAATTTTTCCTCAATTTCTATTTTGCTTTTACGTGAATTGTGTGTGTTTCATACACAATTAATTTTTAATTATATATTAGAAATTATGTTACATCAACATGCAACAGGGGTGCGACAGTAGATCTACCTCCACGTGGAGCACCCTGGTAACGTTCCTAGGAGGCTAAAAGATCTACTACTATCGGCATGCAGCAAGCCTCCAAGAGTGATTTGTGGGATTTCGTGTAGGCTGAGCGTCTTACAATGGAATGCGGGCGACTTGTCTCAATCTAAGAAAGTTGAGATTTCTCTTATCAGCGACGGTGTTGATGTTTTTGCATTTATGGAGGCGAATCTTTCACATGACTGTTTGTCCAGCCATCTGCACCGCTTTGGCATTTTTGATAGCCCAAATTGCCCTCTGTGTGGAAAAGACGAGATCATGGACAGGCACCATATAGCAGGATGTCCACCCTTGCATGGGGACTCCTAGGTGAAAAGATAATGGAGCTCTAGTATTTTGCTGATGAGACATTGACTTTTGTCTCTTATTGTTTTATTTTTTCTTATGCGTGTTTTACACTTTTTCTTTCTTTTTGATCTTGTAAGAATTTGTCATTTTTTCTTACCAATTGAAATAATAATAATAATAATAAATATTACATAAAAAAATATATGGTTTTCCTGAAATGTTCAACGTAACATTTTACAGTAATAAATTTATAGTTAAAATATTAACAAAAAAAAGTTACATGAGACGAGTATACGTGTCACTTATGTGTAATAGGAACAATATAAATTATTTTTATTTTGAATGTTCCCCCATACTCATTATTAATAATCATTATTAACAGTAATCTTACAATAGAAATTTTGCTAACTTAATAGTTAGAGAAAACACTTCTATAAATATTGGGATTGGGTCGGCAAGAAAGTCCTTTCGGTTTCCACAATTTAAAAGCATTACGAATACTGAAATTGCTTTCTTGCCAACACAATAATGTCCCCCCCTCCAATCTTTATTGAAAACTTACCTTTGAAAAAACCCCAAAAATTAAAAATTATTACATTTATTGAAATTAATAACAGATAGTCATCTCTGCTAGTATAAATATACAATCGTGGTAAACGATAGGTATAATTTTTAATCATTATGTGAATATTACATTGTAATTGCAACAATTAACATAAATTGTCAATATATAAATTATACGATTTAAAATTATATGCATTAATAAATATTTTTTTATTGTTAAATTAATTTATAATAATCAAAACAGTAATGGTTGGTTAATCACGCAATATATATATATATATATATATATATATCACGTTTGAAAGAGAGCACTTTACAAATTGTTTGCCCTTTCTTCCAGAATGTCGTCAATAGATATATGTTTTGACAGTCCTCTTTTCACATCGTCACTTTATTGTCGCTCGCACGGAAAAAGTAACACAAACAGGTTCCCATGGCAACCATTATCCCAATCTCTTTCGACACCCATTTCATTATTACGTCCGCCTTTTGGGATTGTATACACGAGAATAGAAAGGAAAAAGAAGGAAAAAGTTTCTCAGATTAGTAATGAAAGTCAGCCAGATTCAATACAACAGATTTCTTATGTCCTAGATTCTGCCCTAAACATTGAACAATAGCTTTTTTCTTTTTTTTTTAGTCTTGTAAAATTAGAAAAGAAAAAAAAAGAAAAGTTTATTAAAGGACATAAGTGGAAAGGATTTATAGTATTTGTAATAGATTTACACGAAACATTTTTTATTAAGTTGATAATAGAGTGATTTGATATTTTGATAAGTTTGATATTAATACAATGTTTCAAATTATTAAATTTTCCTTTACATGCAAAAAAATACTGGTTAGCAAAATCTTTGATTAAGATTTTGCTAATCAGTTTTTTTAACCCATTAATTATTCGTTAAAAATAGGCGTACTTTGGAGAAACTAATTCATTAAAGTAATTATGTGATCATCATTAAAATTAATCATATCATATGATCATGCTACTAAAATATTCCTTTCGTAAGCGGTTAGTTTAACACTGAAGGTTTACTAGTATAAGATTATATTTATAGATTTATCTATTAGTTATATTTTAGATATAATTTATATGAAATTCGGAGAGAAAATAAAATGATCCAAAGATTTTAATTATTGGTTTTACTGAAACCTTAGTAACGTATATGCCCAACTTCTATTCCAATGTATGAACAGCATGAATTGCTCATATTTTTTACCTGAATAAATCTGGAGTATTTGAGGCAATTTTTAGTAAAAGAATGTAATATTTTTTTGTATTACGCCCTGCTATGAGTCTCACAATTGCAAGACATACATGCACTATGATTACCAAAACCATCAGTGATTACCAGACCGTGCGCCGTGCCATCTTCATAGGGAACCACAGGATTATTTAGACCTACCATTGTAGAATTAATTTTTTCCCTTCAAATTGAGCTCATCCACTAATCGAGAAAACTTAACATAACTATTTGAACCGTTTACAAGCAATACTTATATTTTTATTCTTTATTTTCTTTCCCATGCACATAAATTAAAGCTGTGTTAAGCAGATTGTTATTTCTTTTGGTTCGAACAGACATAACTAAATAGGTTGACTGTTCGAATTCAAGACAGATTCTTTTCGAGAAGAAATAATTTCAAGGCCACACTGAGACAGAATATCATTGCAGCATTTACATTTTTGATATTTTTATTCTGATGCAATAACTTTTATGCCTTTTATTAAAGAAACATAAGTCATCAGAATTGAAAATTGATGTCAGGGGCGCATTTAAAATCCTGCAAATAATTGTAAGCACACTATATACAATTTTCAGTGGAATATGTTATAATAAATAAATCAAATATTACAAAAAAATAATGCTATCAAAAAAATAAATAAAATGACGTATACCTTAAGTTTATTAATTTTAGCGTGCATGAGGAAACATGAGTCTGATGTATTGTAATGATTTCTTCAATGTTAGGGCATATCTTTGAAAAGCAAATTCTCATTTCCTCGTCAATACATTGAAGATTTCCTCTTTATTGCACTTAATTGTGGTAGAGGGTAGAAAATCCTAATTCACATAAATATCATCTTAAAAATTGTAAATCTTTAAAACTTTCTTAGATATTGACACAAATTCTTCTTTGATAAGTACACGAAAGGTTTCAAGAAACAATTATTTATATTTCAGTGTATATAGCTACCAGTTCCTCTTGGTCTGTTAATATTATACCAAAATCATTTGAAATTTCCATGAAGAGGTTTCTAATCCAATCGAATTGTTGGATGTTAAATGATAGAAATAAGGACTCCATTTTAAGTTCTATGAAACGCTTTCATTTTGTCCATGAATATGAGCATATTTTTTGCTTTCCCTTGTATGCTAGTATTCAAAAGATTGAACTTCTGAAATATATCCGTCAAATATCATAATTTGCAAATATAAAATTCACACAAAAAGAGGTTACAAAAATTTCAATGTTTCATCTCTTTAAAAACTCAAGAAGTTTCTTGTCTTTCTCCCTTTGATGGTCCCATCACCTCAGGGTGTAACAGCAGCTATGTTATGAATCCATATTGATATAAAGCCTTTCGCATAAACACGATTTGATTGGTTTTGTTTTAATAAAGTTTATCATCTGAATTACTTGATATAAAACCCCTTAATTTTTTTCTCCCAGTATTTTTTGCTATCAAGTCTTTCCATACGAAGAATGCAATCAGTTTCGATAACTTTTCATTTTGCAAAAGATGTAAGGGTCATAGCACAAACTACCATGGGAGAGATTTCATCTGATAAAATGCTTATACACGATTTTTATGTTGGCAGATGTTTATCAAGATAGTTATTCAAAAATAATATAAACTTTCTGTAGAAATATCTAATTGTTGTTGTTGGGACTAATCCTCAATGTCCTGCAGTACGGGATGGACATCCCATGAGTAATCTACTTATGGATAGAGGGAAGGGAGGGCAGCTTCTGTTGTAACTGAATAGTAGGTAGAACCTTTCTTATATCTGGAAACATTGCAGAGCATCAGCAGCGCTCTCTGTATATGGACTGAACTTCCTCAGTAGTGACCAAGAACTGTCCTTGTAAGGTTGAATGTCACATCTTTCTTTTTGCTTTGAAAATAACCTTTGTCAATATGTAACTTTAAATACAATAAATAATAGTGACATAACTTGGGTCCCTTATAATTAACCCTTCTTTCCGTATATATATACATAATATATATATATTATATTTCACAGTTTATTTTTTCAATAATAGATTATATAACTAAAGTTAAAGAAAAAATTTTTTTAATTTACTGCAAAAATTTTGCATTTAAGTTTCAAAATTTGAATATATATAATTTGAATACAATTTTTTTTCAGTTCCAGTAGTAGCATTAGTCGTTGATAATTCACTAATACAACTACTGGAATTTCATTTGAATAAAAAAAGACTATGGGCATTGTCAAGAAAAGGGACGGGAAGCAAAACCTTTAATATTTTAACTGTTTACAACATTTAAAATGGGGCCTCACTGGCGCTCTGTGTCACAGGTTTCGGAATCGAGTCCTGGCGGTGCCATGGATATTTGTAGTGGTTTCGGAATGCACCTTAAACTGTAAGTCCCTATCTAACATAACTGTTTGGCATAGGGCTGGCAGCCCTATCCTGTAAAAGAAAATATCTTCTATTTCGGAATCTATCAGTAGGCAGACGGCCTTGCATGGGGCTCACTATGGGGTTGTTGCGCCATTGAAAAAGAAGAAGAATGTTTAAAATATGATTGGTAAAAACTAGGGGGGGGGGGAAGGCTTAAAATGCTGCGATTATCTGGAGGAATTGATGATTATTATTTTAACACTAATGTACATTTAGTGGAATATATTAATTTTTGTGCATTAAATTGTATATCTTTAAACTATTTTGAAAATTCTTCTTTATAATATGTTGCGCATTTATATTGTATTATAATTTTAAGTGGATCTATTTTTTTTAAATAAAAATTAAAAGAAGATAATCAGGATTGTTTTTCATCTGAAATATCCAGTACACAAAATCTTTATGTAAAAAAAAGAAAATGTTTTTAATTAATAAATTGCATGTTTCTTTTAAAATGAATATTAATTTTCTCTTATTTAGTAGTGTATTTATTCAACTATATCTTTTTATTTTTTTCCCTTATTCAGAAATCTATAGGAGTTGTCAAATTTTGTTTAAATATTGAACAATACTTGCATTATTGGGGAAACAATACATAATAAACCATTATACAACAATGCTTTATTGTTTAAAAATTATAATACTTTAAATAATATATTGTTTTGTTTTATAATGAAATGAAAGTTCATTGTTATTAAACAATAAACAAGCAATTTGTATAATTTGAGTTAAAAAATTATTTCCAAACGAAGTGTTTGAGCGATTTTTACTAATTTTGAGATTAATTTTGATTTTACTGTGAGAAACTTTAAAATGGCTACTTTACCGAACATTAGTTGTTGGAATTTGTCTGCAAGCCATCTTTTGCGCGATAAAATTCGCTTTTGGAGACGATATAGTATCGTTGTTTTTGGTTGTCGAATACGTTTTGATGATGAAATTGATTAAGTTTGAGGGTTTGAGTAAATCAGTTGAAATGAAAGCTGATGTAACAGTACCAACGAAACCGAAGGTGATCCCCCTTGTATATTCAAAAACTGTTTGGTTGATGTGTGAGGCTTTAGGCATTGAAGCTAGCTTGGCTTCTTTTGAGGAGGCAAGGGTTGAAAAGATGAGATTTAAAACGATTAAAAGATCTAAAGTACCAATTGTCAATTCTAAAGAGATTTGGTTGTTTTGCCAAGCTTTGGGTTTAAAAGCTGAACTGGCTTAAATTAGACGGTGTAAGAGATGATGTTTAATGAGATTAAAAAAATTATTTTAAAAAAAGATCAAATATTGGATTTAGAAATTTATAGAATTTCCAAAAAAATATCATCATTAAAAAAACCCTGATCAAATTAAAAGCCTATTTAAATAAAACATGTTTGGATATCAAAATTGTGCATGATTTGAAGGAAACATCGGTGGATAACGCACACATATAAAATATGATGAAATTGGAATCTACTACAACATTTTACACGGTTCATCTATAGAATTCATTTCTTCTCAAATATAAGGAAATTTGAGTGGACAGATCAGCAAGTAAAGCTGACCACTATAAAAACTCTAATATAGAGAAATTTGAGTGGACAGATCAGCAAGAAAAGCTGACCAATATAAAAATTCTTATAAAGAGAAATCTGAGTGTACAGATCATCAAGAAAAGCAGACAAATATAAAAACTCTAATATAGAGAAATTTGAGTGGACGAATCAGCAAGAAAAGCTGACCAATATAAAAACTCTAATAAAGAGAAATTTGAGTGGACAGATCAGCAAGAAAAGCTGACAAATATAAAAACTCTAATAAAGAGAAGTTTGAATGGACAGATCAGCAAGAAAAGCTGACCAATATAAAAACTCTAATAAAGAGAAATTTGAGTGGACAGATCAGCAAGAAAGATGACCAATATAAAAACTCTAATAAAGAGAAATTTTAGTGACAGATAGAAAAGCTGACCAATATAAAAACTCTAATAAAGAGAAATTTGAGTGGACAGATCAGCAAGAAATGCTGATCAATTTAAAAACTCTAGAGAAGTTTGAGTGGATAGAAAGGCTGACCAATATAAAACTCTAATAAAGAGAAATTTGAGTCGACAGATCAGCAAGAAAAGATGACCAATATAAAAACTCCAGAGAAATTTTAGTGACAGATAAAAAGCTGACCAATATAAAAACTCTAATAAAGAGAAATTTGAGTCGACAGATCAGCAAGAAAAGTTGACCAATATAAAAACTCCAGAGAAATTTTAGTGGATAGAAAAGCTGACCAATATAAAAACTCTAATAAAGAGAAATTTGAGTGGACAGATCAGCAAGAAATGCTGATCAATTTAAAAACTCTAGAGAAATTTGAGTGAATAGAAAAACTGACCAATATAAAACTCTAATAAAGAGAAATTTGAGTCGACAGATCAGAAAGAAAAGCTGACCAATATAACAACTCTAATAAAGAGAAATTTGAGTGGACAGAATCAGCAAGAAATGCTGATCAATTTAAAAACTCTAGAGAAGTTTGAGTGGATAGAAAGGCTGACCAATATAAAACTATAAAAAAAGAGAAATTTGAGTCGACAGATCAGAAAGAAAAGCTGACCAATATAAAAAGCTAAATATAAGAAAATTTGAGGGAACAGAACAGCAAGAAAAGCTGCTCAATATAAAAACTCAAATATAAGGAAATTTGAGGGGATAGAATAGCAAGAAAAGCTGACCAATATAAAAACCCTAATATAGAGAAATTTGAGTGGAAAGATCAGCAAGAAAAGCTGACCAATATAAAAACTCTAATAAAGAGAAAGTTGAGTCGACAGATCAGCAAGAATTCTGATCAATTTAAAAACTCTAGAGAAATTTGAGTGGATAGAACAGCAAGAAAAGTTGACCAATATAAAAACTCTAATAAAGAGAAATTTCAGTCGACAGATCAGCAAGAAAAGTTGGTCAATATAAAAACTCTAATATAGAGAAATTTGAGTGGATAGAACAGCAAGAAAGCTGACCGATATAAGAACTCTAATAAAGAGAAATTTAAGTCGACAGATCAGCAAGAAAAGCTGACCAATATAAAAACCTAAATATAAGAAAATTTGAGTGAACAGAGGAATAAGAAAAGCTGATCAATATAAAAACTCAAATATAAGGACATTTGAGGGGATAGAATAGCAAGAAAAGCTGCTCAATATAAAAACTCAAATATAAGGAAATTTGAGGGATAGAATAGCAAGAAAAGCTGACCAATATAAAAACCCTAATATAGAGAAATTTTTCTGGAAAGATCAGCAAGAAAAGGAGTTATTAAAGTTTTAATAAAGAGAAAGTTGAGTCGACAGATCAGCAAGAATTCTGATCAATTTAAAAACTCTAGAGAAATTTGAGTGGATAGAACAGCAAGAAAAGTTGACCAATATAAAAACTCTAATAAAGAGAAATTTCAGTCGACAGATCAGCAAGAAAAGTTGGTCAATATAAAAACTCTAATATAGAGAAATTTGAGTGGATAGAACAGCAAGAAAGCTGACCAATATAAGAACCTAAAAAGAGAAATTTAAGTCGACAGATCAGCAAGAAAAGCTGACCAATATAAAAACCTAAATATAAGAAAATTTGAGTGAACAGAACAGCAAGAAAAGCTGACCAATATTAAAACTAAAAGAAAAAGTTAAAATAAAAGTTTTAAATTTAATTCAAATTGCTTGTGAGTTTCTCTGTCTAGTTTTGTGATAATTACATTTAAAATAAATACATAACACATATAATGTTTTTCATAATTTAAAATTTTTAAAGCTCTCAAGTTATAATTTGCAGTAGCAGTTAATAATCTTAATCCTTCATGATTCATATTGAATTGCATCTGTTAAAATTGATTGCACATGGATATAAACAAGTCGGCTTTTATTTTCAAATCTTTCAATTAATGCTGTAAATAAGAATTGAAATGTATCCTTCCTTGTTTCTGTTTCGCATTTCTTTTTTAAAGAGAAAAGCAATTAAAACTTTTGTGTGAGTCAGTTAGTTGAGGGATACTAACAATCAAATAACTAAATTGACGTTTGAAGTTACTAAAATCTTCGCATTTTTCTGAAAGTTCAGTTAATATAAGAGGAGGTATTATCAGTTTTATTGAAACTTCATCTTCGTCATTCGATGCACTTCCTATAGTATTGATATTTCATTTAAAGAAAAGAATAATAGTTTTAAATCATACTTCAAATTTTTCAAGGCATCTTCTATAACTGGTGATATCAAATCAAAATCTATAACCATTGCCTTTGACATTGTCTTGAAAGATGCATTTAAAATTACTAAAAAAATGAACACATGATATATGACTAAATTATGATTTTTAAAATGAACACATAATATATGACAAAATAACGATTTGATGAAGAACTATGACCCAATATCCAATAGAACGGAAGTCAAAATTGAACCAAAAATCTAGTCGGAACTTAGTAATCTTATTTAATGCTAAATCGCAACCTTGGTGAAAAAAAAAGTCAAAGTCGAAATGCTTAATTATGTGTTAAATGTTTTTTCCTTTGCCTTAGTTCTTGAAACTTTCTTAGACCTTAAAATAGTTTTGAAATCCATCAAGTGCTGAACACAATGTCAAACACTATAAGAGAAAAAATAAAACTTTATAGATTTTTATAAAGAAAATGAATTATTTTGATTTAAAAAAATTATAACTTTTTACTGAAATATAGTTGTTCATCATTGAAACATTTTTATTAAAAAAAACCTCAACAATATTGAACAACTAAGATTCCTAGAATTTCATGATGTAGATTAAAATTCTTGAATGATAAATAAATATTTTATTTAAAAATATATAATTAAAAGAAGTATTATCAAAAATTAATTATTTTAGCGGAAAAATATCCACTTTAATATGTTTGCATTTTTAAGTCCTTTTTCAACAACGATATTTCATGCAGCAAATGCAGTGAAAAAAAAAATATTTTTATCCATTTCAAAAGGACTGACATTTTTTCTCTTTATCTAGAATTATTTTTGCAGTTACATTTTTTTCTAAGAATTTCTTTTAATTTTGAGAGAAAAAAAAGAAGAAAGAGAGAGGAAAAAAAAAAAACAGAAGAAAATCTTGCAATAAAAAAATAATACGAAAAAAAAAAAAAATAAATAAAACATGCAGCTAAAAATAAAAACTTTGTTTTGCATTAAAAAAAAACTGCCAATTTAACTGCCATATTAAAAAAAAATGAATAAAAGAATAAAAAAAAAAACATCTTTATTTTTTTGGTGTCAACAGAATCTTCTTAACGATAAATGAAAAAAAAATGTAATTAATTAATATTTTTCTCATTTCAATTACAAAAGAATAAAAAGAGTCTTTAAATTCGATTTTATTCAATTCTAGAGAAATTGTTGATAGTATATAAATAAAAATAAATATGTATAAAATCCCATTCCCACTTCATTTTGTGGCCTAAAAATGACTTTGACAAAAATTTCAAATTTCGAAAATAAGTTTTAGGACTCCTATTACTCCTTTAAAGTTTGAAAACCCAAGAAATTTCCCAAATTTATATAAAAATCAAATCACATTTTAAACACATAAACAAAAACAAAATAAATTACGATAAATATAGTACAATAAAATACAAGTACAAAATAACAGTCGGTACCACAGGTTTCGGGTTCAAAAAGTGTGCGTTTTTGAGAGTACATTTCCCGGTCAAATGTGATTACAAATCCGCGTCCGTGGATTATGTTCAGCATTGTTCCAAATAAGTGTTTGCCATCTAAAAAAAAAAAAATTCAAGTCATTTTTTTCCGTTACAAAATTGAAATAAATCTCAATATCGGAAATTCCGTTCACTGCTCTATTAGTGATATTCTTTTTGTTTGAAAAATATTAAGGTTCTCCCTAGATAAAAAAGCACGTTGAATTAAAATTTAAGGACTTTTTAAGAATGGTAAAATCTTAAAGGGAACAAAAAAAAATCATAAGGCCGATCAGTTAGAAGGCTTAAAACAGAAAGAAGAATGGAGAATGTTTGGTATTACTCACGCTAGCATCTTTAATGTAACCATAACAAAAGAATATAAAGAATTTTTACTTTCGAAAAACAGATGACCTGATAAAATGAAAATGTAGATAAAAAAATTTGAAAAAATTTAAGAATGGGAAAAATATTAAAGTTTGCTATTTGAAGAAATACAAATTGTTTTGGTTAGATATGAAAATAAAATAGCTCGTTTGAAAGTAATAGATTTTCTTCGAATGATTCAAAACAAAGTTCACCTTGTAATCTGCTTCCAAAAAAGATATAGTAAGAATATTCTTATGTTATTGTGTTAATAAATGTGTAGGAAGAGTAATTGAATTAGATCCTTTTTGGTTAATGAGGAAAGTGGTTATGTGAATGTAATAAAGGAAAAAAAAAAAAAAAAAACGTTTAATTGAAATGAGTGAAATTAGATTTGACGAAGGAACACCAATTGAGAATAAAAGGGAAATTTTAGAGTTCAGTCAATGAGTTTAGGGATTGCTTTGCAAAGAAATTGGGTCATTAGAGTGTACAACATTTAGTATTAAGGAAGTAGAGTGGAGTAAACCCATTAGAGCAGAGTGCAAGTGAGAGTGGGATCATCAAGGATAAAGTGAGGAATGGAAGGAAAATGGTATTGTCTCTGAAGCTCGTTCACTATGCTATCCGGTACTATTAGTCAAAAAAAAAAAAATAATAATGAGCTAAGGTTAGGTGTTGTTTATATGAAATTAAATAGTAAAAGAAGTAATATAAAAACAAATTTTTTAAAGTTTTTCTTTTATTTTTTCACTCTATTGCAGAAAGTCCTTTAGCTAAATACCTTTTTTCATTCATTTTTTTAAGTTTATCTGGCGCCATCTATTGGTAGATATATCCAACTCAAATTAAAAAAAAAACCTAAAATTAATTAATTAAATTAAATTATTGAATTAATATTTGAAAAAACTGCATTAACATCCAGTGTCATCCACTACAAGTTAAAAAAATGTATTTGAACTTGAGTGGATGAATAAAAAATGTTTTATGAACGATTGAAAAATTTGAACAAGATAAATATAAGGAGAGTGTGAGTTAATAGAAGGAATTTAACAATCAAAGATAAATTCTCTTGACCTAAAATAGATGACTTACTTGAGTGTTTAGCGACTTTCACAATGTTCACAACGCTAGATTGGACTCGCGGATATTTACAAATGCCAATGAGTGAGGAATCGAAATTAAAAACTGCTTTCATAACACTGGAAATATTTCACACACATTCTGTCATGTGTATTCTTTAGAATTGTTTCATGATTAATGACATATAAACATGAACAAGTGAGGTAAAAAAAAGGTTTGGATGAGAAACTCAGGACTTGATGCTGAACAGTGTTTAACTTTTTCAAGCGTTGTTTTGGCCATAGACTCAGTTTAAGTAATGTTAAGGATTTATAATTTTTAAAAGGGATTTTTGTTCTACTCTCCAGACTGTATTAGAAAATTCGATTTTCCAGTGCATTTTCACTTGAGATTAAAAATGTGCTAATTAAAAGGAAGTTTTGAGAAAAATAAAATGCCTAAAACTTTTCCTCTGGTACAACTGGAAATTATTGCCCATATAACAAAATTTCTCGTTCGAGTTGTAGACCTCTCAGTTTACAAAAATGAACACACGAAGTTTTTGGTAGGAGAAACCGAACCCATTTTTCCTGCCTACTTTATAATTCTTCTTACTGCTGTCTGAAGTTGACGTTCAATTTAAACTTGTTTAGATTTAATGAAAATTTATAGATTACCACGAACACCTATATTATGTAAATTTTTTAAATTCCAAATCGTCATACTTTATAATAGGTTTTTTCCATATTAAAAAATATTGAAACAAAATGTTTCTTCGTTCCATATTCTTCCTTAATAACAGTTTCTAAAAGTAAAATATTCATTAGTGTACCTCGTTCAGGGCGGTATCCTCTTTTGATAAAAGTCTTTTTGTTTCTAATGCATAAATCAATTTGGCGATAACCATTTGCATGCATTCGATCAACAAGAAGTTGATTAAGATTTAAACAACTGCTTAGGACGGATGTTTGGAATATTTTATTATCGGATCAACAAAAGCAATTAATGAAGACTATCACTGAATTTACTAAAATATCTAATATAGAATTAAAACAATCTTAAAGAGGATTTCATATCATACGATTGAGACTAGTCATCGAAAAGTAGTAACCTCCCATTTACTAAGTACCAGAATATGTCCAAGCCACAACAGGAAAAATAGGTGGCAGAATTGCTAGAAAAGATAATTATTGAATCCTCATTTACAGAACTAGAATATCCATTTTTATATCAAAGAAAGATGGTATCATTTACCTCTACTATGATTATAGAGATAGATATCTTCTTTTCCAATGTAAAATTCAGAGCAACTTAGACAAAATTACAGGAGAAAATTATTTTACAGTCCTAGATATTGTGAAAGGTTATTGGAAAAATGGACCATTTCTGATTCACCCACGTTAAAATCATTATATTTGGAAATAATGATTTTAACGTGGGTGAATCAGAAATGGTTAATATTTTTGAGAAGTTTTATTTTTATGATATTTTAATTGACATTCATTTAAAAAAATTTTAATCTTAATTTCATTCCATAGTCTAATTTTTTTATTCTGCCACTAATCTCTCTGTTGCTCTCTATAAAGTTAAACAATGATAATTGTGACTTCTACGATAAGTCCATTCAAACACTTAGTAGATTAAAAATAAGCAAACATTTTTAAATCAGGAAATTACTTCAAAAATCAGTATCAGTAGTTAAAACAATTGATAGTTTGAAAGATACTTAAATGTTTATCATCGTTCTAAAGATTTCAACATAAAATATCTACAAAAATTTAAGAAACCAAGTTTCATGAAAATAATAGGTATTAAACTATTTGTATATAAGTATAAAAGGAAATTAATAAACGCTGATCATAGAATTTAAACGTTTGTTGTATAAGAATTAATTGTTTTTTGTTTTTGTTTTTTAACACAATCAGTAATAGTTTTCGATTTCATAGACTTACAAAAAAATTTGATGAACAGCAAAATCATCAATATATGGAAAACTGTTATAAAAGTGTGAAAGTTCTAGATCATTCGATTAGCCGCAGCCATTGTCTCCGTGCTGAGAGTCCACGCTGCTGCAAACATCGCCGAACTGTTCGTGCAGACACTTGCTGTCTTGCTAACGACCCCAATTCTTGATTTGGGACTCTTGAAGTGGCTGCACGATCCATTAAGGCCATGCGGGTAACATGCCTGTCTTCACGGCTGCTAGTGATAGGGGGCCGTTGAGATCCAGCACGGCGTTCCGTATTACCGTCCTAAACCCATCGATTCCATATTCTGCTAACAGTCATTGGATCTCGACTGACGCGAGCAGCAATACTGCGTTACGATAAACCGCAATCCCTGTACGCTAAAATTCGACCTTTATGAAAGTCAGAAACGTGCTGGTACGCATTTCTGTTTCTTACACGAGGCATCACAACAACTTTTCACCAGGCAACAACGTTCAAATGCAATTTGTGTATGAGAAACCGGCTGAACAATTTCTTCTTTTAAACACGTTGTAGGTGTCGCTACCGGTGTCAGCTTTGTCTGAATGCGCTGAAAAGCTAATCATTTGCATATCCTAATCACCTTCTTCCTGTCGTTTAAATTTCACGTCTGTAGCATGTAGCGTTCTTGGTGTAGCAATTTTACTGGTCAGTAGTATATATATATTTATGTAACTTTTTTCAATTCTTTCTATTAGCTCACACTCTCCCTATATATATCTTGTTCAAATTTTCATTCGTTCATAAAATACTTTTTATTCATCCACTCAAGTTCAAATACATTTTTTTTTGAATTTGTAGTGGATGACACTTGATGTTAATACAATTTTTTCCCCGTATTAATTCAGTAATTACATTTAATTAAATAATTTTAGGCTTTTTTAGATCTAAGTTGCATATATCTACCAATACATGGCGCCAGATAAACAAAAAATGAATGACAATTATTTATAATTTATTATCTTTCTGCAAAAGAGTGAAAAAAAAAGTAGGAATTGACTTAATTTTTTTTTTTTATATTACTTGTTTAAAATTAATTCTTTAATTTTTTGTGCAACACTTCTTAGTTTTAATGTTCTCTTTCTTCATGTTTTTTTACGAAAACTGAGCAATGAAAAAATTACATAAAATTATTAATTCATAAAATTTAGATTTCAGATAATTTTTCTATTATTTAAAACTAGTTTACTTTAAAATTACTAGTTTTTGCATACCGTATTTTGGACGTCCGTTATTTTTTTCTCCATAGCGCGCATGCTCATAGGAAATTGCGCATGCGTATCTGTAATAGTGTTTCCTATGAGCATGCGCGCTAGGGAGAAAAAAATAACGGACGTCCAAAATACGGTATGCAAAAACTCTCTATTACCTATTGAGCTTTCACAAACAGTTAAAACTTTATTTTGTTGAGATAAAATCCTGGGTGCGTGTCTGGCTGCTGTAGGAGGATGTTTCAAATATATTTCGGTTCGTCGAATCGAACAAACTAATTTAGGAGGCCAATGTCAATAAGAAAAATATCTTTAAAACCAAAAATACATCCTATTGATTAAAAATATTTAATTTTCTACACATCTAAATTCATCCATTTTATGCATAAGAATATAATTATTATAAAAAGGCATTTAATTTTTCCAGTTGGCGAGGCAATGCAAAAGGACATTCTTTTCTTTTATTAAGTCAAAGATAAAAACATATCCAATGTCAAAACCATTATTCTGTGATGTCCCAAGAGCTCTATCAAAAAACAGTAAAAGTATATGGGAATAAATATAGGCAGAAGAGATAAATGGTCATTTCCGATTACCCTCCGCAGACAAGAGCTGCCGGGTCAATTATCGACCAACCACGGAGCGGTCGCGATGACTGGTCAACTTCAGACATCTCTTTGCTCATGAGAACGAATGACAAGGATTAAAAGCTTGCCATGCCCCTTAATCAAGGAGGGGAAAAAGGAGTTCCTGTTTATTCTATGAATTCTTCCTACATTTTTCCTACCATTCTTTGTCCATCGATTGATCTGTAGTTATTAATTCAATGTAATATATAAAAATCTTTTAAATTACTGAGAAAATATATATATATATTTTTTTGCAAAAGCTTATATTTGCCTAAAAGTAATGAGAATATTAAATTGCATTCTTTTTTTCTCTTTATTTGTTTCTGACAGTATTTCTAATTGTTATTTTATCTTACTTTTACACGTATGTTGAAATGTTTAAGCAACAGCATAAAACAACCGCTTAATCATTTTAAAGGGCATTTTTTAATTCTGAATTTAGTGAAAATATATTTAAAAAAAATAAAGAAAACACTAAAATTGTTTCTTTAAAGTAGAAAATAAAATTACTTTATAAGGATAATAAATGATAATATTAATTGAGTTAAAAAGTTGAATTAAAGAGTAATGATGTTTTATTTAAGAGTCATTTTGTATAAATAGGAAAAATTCATATCAATGCTATAATTTAATTTAACTTCGAAAAATGATTCTTCGAAAATAACAAATTCTTCATTAACTGATCTTCATTCAATATGTCCATAATTTTAGTTTATCGTAAACATCGTCAATATTTCGTGCAATCAAAATAAATTAATTCAATTCTTGTATGTAACAATATAATTCAATTTCTAGTTAAATCTCTATTTTTCTCTGTTGTGATTTTACCTTCTTAAATTTTACGTTATTAAAAATATTCTTATGTAGTAAATTATTATTTTTTTATTTGAGAGTAATTCAAATGAAATAAACAAAATTTCATTGATAAATCAAGAGAAAGATACAAAAAATTAAGAGATGAGAATTTAAACCACAAAATGTAAGTAATAACACCGGATTTGTGAGTAGCTAGCTTTCAGAACAGCGGAGGTTCGCATCTGCTGGTGACATCGTTGTAGTCATTGCTTTTAGAAACGAGGAGCCTAGATGGCGAATGTGACAATGCATGTAAAAGCGGCTTCGCATCAATAATCAGGGAGTTTACTAAGTTTTCTTTTATATGAAACGCAAATGTAGGGCAGTTACCTCTAACAGTCCCAATGGAAGGAAATGCCCTCCCTTCCTTATCTGTGAGTGGGTTATTCGTGGGATACATAAGTGGTATATGAGGCACACCGATGTTCAACGAAGAAGAGAAGAAATATAGTAACAACAAGACTTTTAATTATATGCTTTTTCTGTACATATTTTGAGATAAAAAAATTCTTAAATAAATGAAGAAAAGGAATCAATTCTTTTGAATGAATACCAAAAGTTTATTTATTAGTGACAACGAATAATCAAATAAAAAAGGTAAAAAGGCAAAGTTTTACATATTATTTTAATATATTGTAATAACACTCAATTTGCTCTTAATAAAATTTCAACTAACACGTTCGGTGGATACACTAACCCTTAACTCTTATTGGCGCTTAGTTCGCATTTTTCAATAAATTAAAAAATAACCAGAACACTGTGTTGTGTATCTATTTTTCGTTTTGAACCAGTTTCAAAGAAATTTTTTTTAAATCATTCACAAAACACTCATTGTAAGAAAAATGACAGAATTAATAATTATTTTCTATTAGAAATATACTTGTATTTCCCTATCGTGTGAAACAGCGCATTTTTCTTTTAAAATATTAATTTTTTATTTTGATCAAAATAAAAAATTCAAACACATACAAGGCGGACAGTGTATCTCAAAACTCTTTATATTTAAACAAAAATAGAATCCTTTGAATAAATCTATGAATTCAATTCTAGCTCATTCAAACAAGCTTGCTCTACCAGCATACACATAAGCGAAAACTTCTCTCGTGCAAATTTACATTTGATGTTTGAAAACAATGTATATTTAGTATTTTTCATTTCGCTATGTGGTGCCATTTATAACATGCGCCAACATACCGCCTGTCATTGCCGAAATATTACATAGGCTATACAAAAGCTTTGGATAATAGAGATGCATACCGTATTTTTATCGTCCGATATTTTTTTCTCCCTAGCGCGCATGCTGATAGGAAACATTATTACAGATACGCATGCGCAATTTTCTATGAGCATGCGCGCTAGGGAGAAAAAAATATCGGACGATAAAAATACGGTATGCAAAAACTCTCTAATAGTCTCATTCTGGGTTTTTATATTAAGAAATCTAGTTTATAATAAATATCAATTATTCTGCCTAGAGACCATGTATAAGTAGGTAAATTATCATCAATCAACAATACATCAATCATCGAGGTTTATACTTCCCATTTCAAATACCCATTTATTTCTTTGTTGTAATTCATTTAAATAACGACGGTGCCAATTTTTTCAACACTAATTGAATTATTTTAGTTACTTTTTTTCCATTTATCAAGTTTATTATCTTTTTAAATTAGCCTCTGAAGTAACATATAAATGAAAGAAGAAAATACATTTTAATTTGTTACTCTATTAATGAGACTGACTCAAGAAATAAAAAAGGATGAGGGACGTTGTGTCCTTCGAATTTCTTGCCTGTGCCTTTAACTACCATACCACGAGATCCCACATCTCATAATTAATATAATTTGATGCATATTTAAAAAAATTACACGATGTAATTTAAAAAAAAAGCTCACTAACCCATAGAGTTAGATAATCATTATTTTTATTACAGCATTGATATTTTTTATTTCACTTACGCCTCATGGTGCCATTTATATCCAGGCGGCAACAATAAGCATAAAATGTATTACAATAGCGAAGTTGATATCCACAGTAATAGCACGAAAATCAATATGATTCACGATATCTAGAACACTTTATGAATGCTGATTTTTTCATAATTTTGAATGCACCGACTGAGAAATAAATTTTTTGACATTTTTGAAAATTGCTCACTCGATTATTTTTTCTCTGAAGATAAAAGCTTTCTCATTTAGCATTTTAATGTTCCTTGATTCCTATTTTTTAAACTTCCGTTTTTCATTGGTGTGATTCCTCACAAGTAAATTACTCCAAAGAGAAATTATATTGAATATTTCTATTCAAATAAATTGTTCCAAATATTTCTGCAAAATACTCCTATTACAGATACGGGATTGTTATTCTTATACAAGTATTCTATTACTTGAATGTGATTGTTTTATTCTGTTCACCATAAGTATTTCTGCAGAAATATTTGCATACAAAAAACAAAATTAAGTAATAATAAAAAATCAACGAATAACAAGGCTTTCATAAGGGATAAAAAAAACCATAATGAAAGAAGAAAACACATTTTAATTTGTTATTCTGTTTATAATACGTGTAATGAAAGAAAAAATGGCAGGGGGGAGGGGGGGGAGAGGCTTTGCTTTCTTCGAATATTTTGCCTGTTCTTTTAATGCCATGATATGCCACACCTCATATTTGCTAGCAACTTGATACATAGATAAAATTATACGATGCAATTTAACAACAAACTCATTAACCTATAGAATTAGAACTATTATTATTTTTAATACATCTCATTGATATCTTTTTCAATAGAAAACAATAATCACAAAGCTCAGAATTATTTTAATTCACAAAAATTGAATTTTTATTAAGTAATGTTAATAATTTACCATCAATGACAATAAATTAATAACTAATAATTTAAAATCAAAATATTCTCTTTCACTATTTATTATAAGTGTTTTTGCATAGTATTTCACCATTCATTCAAATATATTTTTTTCCTTTTCTAATACACACAAGAGTACATAAAGACATAAAAGGCATAGACATTCGAAAAAGAAAAATACAACACACAAAAGTGAATCTTTCATCCTACTTAATGTCTGAAGTTGAGAAAGAAGAAAGAGAAAACATAACAGAAAAACCGTTTGAAAGATATGGAGAAGAACGTTTAAGGAAGTGGACCGCCTGAAGAGCACGAACATCATCCATCAGAGATGCGGGAGAGCAATCCACTAGATCTCAAGATGCGGTCGGCTTGTGCGGGAAGGAGGAAGCCGCTTCTTGGCATACTTCCAATACAATGTTTACTTCATTTTCTCCATCCTGATGGATGAAGTGATACTTTTCCCTATCACAATTTTTGACTATGCAAAATGCGATGAACTCTTAGAATAAGAAAATATACAAAGAAATTGAAAAAGGGCCATCAAAATAGACGACTCTGCATTTTAATCCACTTTTCTGAACTGAATCTTAAAATGAAGAATAATATTGGTATAGAATGAAATTGAACTGATTCTTTTCCCAATACGAAGCCACTAGTTGATTTAGATTAAATCAATATATATTTTTTAATATTATTATCATTAATACGATTCTTAGATATAATAATTATGTTAGATTAAAAAAATATACTTATAATCTTCATATTAGATTAAAAAAACCTATGGTTGAGAAGCAAATTAGACCATTAAATGTTATAGTTTTATAGTAATTAGAACTACAGACCTAAAATATGTGACTCTCTTACTGTATATAATGAGAGGGATTACATAATACAACCTATGCTTAACATAACAATGAATTTTTAATGAAATAAAAAGGAAAAATAGGGGGACATTTAATTCCGGATCTCTTTGATCTGGATAGCAGTTACGAATGGATTCGTATTCGTTCCATTAACTATGGCCAGTTCTTCCTATTTTCGAAGTGATCTAACCCTTCTATTCTCTCTTAAATCTTTCAGTATTTTTTGACTGTAACCATATAAATTAAAGTAGATATTAAAGTTAAGAAATATTTTTCAATAAATAGAAAAATAAAAAATAAAAGCAGAAACATGTTCTGAATTAATTTCCTACAATTCTATTCACAATTTGCACAATAAGTCATGAGTTTGTTTATAATAAAATTATGATGATATAAGTTATGTTTCTATAAAGACTACAATATATCTGCAATGATTTTTGGAATGTTTCACATTTTCTTCCTTTTTAGAAAATATTATTTCTATACTATTATAACAAACTTTAAAATTTTTATTTCAATTAATATATAATCATATTTAATTTGAAGTAAAATAATTGAATTAGTAAAATAGTGAAGTAAAAGAATCGTAGGTTGAAATCCAGATTACTGTACCCCTGAGGAAGTCGCCAATCCTGTAGCCCGGTATATTTCGCCAATTTCTTTAGGGTTACAATATTCTAGAGAGAATTAGTAACTTCTTCTTTTTCGGAAAAATATAATAACCATTTATTTCTACTTTGATAGTTATTTGCAGAATCTGTTAGTTATAGTAAATAAAGAACATAAATATATATTCTTTTAAATACTTATTCCGATTATTTGTATTCTGATTATTCTAAGATTGTTCTTATAATGTTTGTTGGTCACTGATACAGAAAATAAACAATTTTTATGATCTTGCCACTCATGAAAATACGAAACAAACAAGAAAAACGATTTTTTTAATTTATTAATAATTCATATTTGATTTTTAAATAATTATTTTCCTTTTAAAGTTAAGGTTTTATAACAACCGTTATTTAAATTCATTCAAAAAATTTTGTTTTTTATTTTTAGAACAACTGTTCACGGCGAAAACGTCTATCGAACACATTAAATTATTCTGAGTTTTGTGATGTTTCTTTTTAATGTTGTTGACATATAGTTATGGTTTTATGGCAACAGTTATTTAAATGTGATTTTTTAATTTTATAACGTCAGTTTACCGAAGAAAAAGGCCGCCGGAACGTATTAAAATTTTTTTGTCGTTTTGTGATATTGTTCTTGTTCTCTTCATTCATTTGACGGACAGGTTTTAATGAAGCAATAAAAAGATCATTTTGCTTCCAACAAAGGATATATCAGAATAAAATGTAATTTATTCTCTGGTTTCTTTTTTCTTTTTAAATCAATTTGTTTTATCATTCGAATTCGGCATCGTAAAAACATGAAATATTTTTTGACATAACAGGGAAAAAAATGACGTATTATCGATTAATTTTGGCGTAATTTTATCGTAACAACGATTATTATCTTGATCTAAAGCATACATTTATGTGAGTTGGCAAAACATAATTCCAAATAATAATTTGGCCATAAAGCGATTAAATTTGGCGTAAAAGCAATTTAGGAATAAAAATTTGGCAAAATAAGGATGTACTTTGGCGTTAGGGCTGTTATTATTCCAGTTTCGTCTACATTGTAGATTAGTTTTCACTTAAAATTATTCTTTTCAAATACTGCTCATAAATTTTTTAAGTGGTTTTTCACTTCCCGCCTGTTAAAAAAAACAGGATATATGATTTTCGGTTCATATTTTCTTAATGATAACAACAGATTGCTTTTAAGAAATAACACCAATCAGTTTTAACCACCTATTTTTGCAAATTTATTAAAACCATTTTTTATTTCAATGGCTTCAGAAAAATTATAGAGCAACTTTATATGACAAATGAGTTTATTTTATAAAATAGAATTGAAAAATCCTGGTTCAGTTCCACGCAAATTTTTCGAATATTTGGGTTGTTCAATTTAGTAAAGTTCACATGTATTCTAAAAGATCTTCCTTCTTCCTTGTTTTTCCGGCTTCCCTGTAAAACCGCTTCAATGCTTGATTCCAACAGAACCTGGCTCCAAAATGTTTATTACTAAGTCACGTATAATTTCGAGGCATCTATAAAATATAGAAATGTCAATTTTTTTAGTATGGGTTAATACCACATGACAGGTTTGGTATGGGGCATTCCATGCACCATTTGTCATTGAGACCATTAGGGAGAGGAAAATTCTTTTGGTAAAAAATTCTAGACCAATTTTGGAAGCTGGTGGTCTTTAGGGAAGTGGTCGATTTTCTCACCGCCAATTTTCTTAGGGAACTGTATTCCTTTTTTTTCTTACAGTAGTGTTTCTATTATTTTTTTTTGTGCATTTAGTATTTACTAAATTTTAAAAATTTCTAAAATATACTGTTTAGGTAGAGTTTTGTTTTAATTATTAATAAAATTTTCTTTCAACTAAATTTTGCGTTAGGTTTCTATATAGTGTTTTTATAGAGTTATTTCTCTGCTTCATATAATGGTCGTTTGATCGTAAGTGGATTCGTTTTGACGTTATTCATTTGTAAATTGATTATTGTCTAAATAATTCTCCTCTAATAAATTATATTTAGTAATAATTAATGTTGATAGTTGAAAAGGTGTAAGATTCATCATTTTGAAAAACAAATCAGCGTTTCACCATAGCCTAATTTGTTTTGTCTTGCTTATCATATTTTTTAAATTGAAAATTCTGCATATAGTTGTATAATTCTAAATTTAATGCCACTTTAGGTTGCATTCTTGTTAGCTTTATTATAATGCAATGATTACCTTTTAAGTTTTATAAATCTGGTATATGAAAATGATATACATATATATCATGCATATCATGATGATGATAAACATATTGTTTTAAAATTAATAGGAATCGGCGTTTAAAATACATTTTTTAAAAATAGCTCCTCATTAGAGCATGTATTACATGAGTTGCAAGTAATGTTTCATAATCTTACTTATGTAGAATTATTAGTCATACCTTTAAGATTTAGTAATTTTGTTGAGTACTGTACATAATTAGTATTACCTGGCTATATTTATTCACTAAATATTAAGGTGAACAAACCATTGCTTATTATAAAATAAAAAGCAATGAAAATAATTAAACAAATATTTTGATGCATTATAAATTGTACAATAACCGAAAAAAATATTAATGGAAAACAGACATCAACCTCTGAAACGTATCCTCATAGTTCACTGAAGCCGGTTGGCTCTGACAAAACCACTCGGAAGAGCAAAGGCGTCGCTGCTACGCCCACAGACATTATACTGATGTAGAGATGAATGTGTAAATGCATCGGGGACTAGTTCTTTTCAGAACTTTTTCGGAAAACACGATCCTTTTCAAAATACTCAATAGCATTTAATTCCTGTTATTATGGAACCACTTGATAATTCTATATATCAAAGACAACAGAACCGCACTATTTGCGATACTATTGCAGCTATTCATGAATAGACCCCACCCATAGGAAAAAATTAAAAGATTACACACAGGGAAAAGTTTTTGGATAGGAACAAAACAAATCACCTTTTAACCTATTCGGAATTCAAACAGAAAATTATGAATGCATTACAACGAATGAATCAAAGAAGAAAAGGTGCAGAAAAGTACTACGGTGCAGACTAATTAAATAAATGCTTTATTCGAGGCAATAATTAAAATAAAATTCCCTTTGTTAAACCACCTACAGCACTAACCGCTAAATCAATTCCCCCTACACCGGTTAATACCGAAAATAAATTTTATAATCTTGAAAACGTTTCCCTTAAAAATGCCAATGACAATAATACGCAATTAAAAAAAATATCCCAACTAATGATAGGTAAATCCCAGACTTAAAACTTCATCCAAAAAATTTACACAATATTAATAAAGAAGAAAATAATATTAAATTCTCTTAATAATGTATTAAATACTTTCCCAAAAGTATTGAAGATAAAGAAAAAGTCATAAATTATTCAAGAAAAATTCCCTTAATTTGTACAACATAACCAGTAAAGATGATCGTCCCCTATAAGTTATCTTAATAGTATTATTGATAACCACTACCAAAAGCTACTACCACTACCTTAAGGCATCCAAAGACCAAGCTGTCTGTGTTTGCCAGCTGCATTAGAAAGAAAAAAAAACTTAGGCAACTAATTTATCGTATTTTATAATGAAAGTATAGTTTCCTATTCTCTTTCCTCCATTACTAATCTTATGTCTGTAATTACCTGCTCTGCACCTACCTTTGTCAATAATTTCTTTATTAAAAGTAACCTCATCTACCAAGCATCATCGACAATTTTAAATCTATTCTCAGAGAATTATTAGTGAAATGAAATTTTATTTCAGAAATTCATATGTTGGAAAACTTAATACTATTTTAAATAAAGCACTTAATTCTGTTAGAGGAAGAAAAAAAAAAGAAAATCAGGATATGTAAAAATTACTTTTATTGGTAAGGCAAACTTTATGTTATGACGATTAATACAATTATTGAGCATCCAAAAATGGATAGGTCATTAGTTTAGCCCTATTAAAGAAAGTTATAGCGTTATGAAAGTTTTTTAGTTTCTTTACTCAGCTTTATTGCTCTCATCAAATTTCCAACATCCCTCTTTTGCCTTTCCGAAGATGAGCTTTCTCTGTTTATAGTAGATGAAGTATAATATAAGGAGCAGCCGGATAAAATAGAAGAGATGGCTCCGTAGTATAAATAAGGCTCTGACAATTTACTAGAAACTTTTTCCCAATTTTATGATCAATAGCTGATGATTCCCATCTGATAGCCTCATGTTTAAAATATCTTTCCCATACCTGCACAATAGCAAAATTGCATAATGTAACAAATATAAAAATTATCCCTTTTAATACATAGTTATTCATAAACATTTTTAAAAGCAACATGTAAAGCAATTATAAATTATATTATATTTAATGTTATTAATGTTGATTAAACATTTTCGTATTTTTTACTTAATACCTTTTCAACATTATAATTAAAAACTAATATGTAAAACAAAAGTTTTATCAAAATTTTCTTTTTCTCGTTTAGAATGCTTAAAAAAATATTATTTTATATTAAAAATTTTGAAAATTACTGCACCTTAAATTTTTTTGTCCTTCTGTGAGATGTACTGTATTCATTATTATCATTTTCATTTCCGTGAAAAGAAAACGCATAAACTCTATTTTCATTATCATAAATGCCTCTGCACATTGGCACATGCCTCTGCACATTTAAAAGGCATTTTCCACCAACTAAAACAAAATAAAATTTCTTGTGACTCTTTTATGATTTTACAAATAATTATTCTTATTTAATAATTTATTACTTCAGACTTTAGTTATTGTTAAAAAATGAACATATTCTACACAAAATAAAACAAACAGAATATTGACCGCAAAAAAATTAATCATGTCCAACTGTTATCAGAAAAATACATATTTTCAATAACAATTAGTAAGTATTCTTATTTCTTATAAAGAGCAATATTTTAAATATATTCTCGAAATATTATGAATATAGAATTTTGGGAAAATTTAATCATGAAATTAACAAACAAATAAATAGTTAAATGATAGTTAAAAACTGAACACAAGAATTTGAACAATTTATAGTAATTCTTTTTTTTTTTTATAAAGTAAAACAAGATGACAGAATGCCTTGTCTAAAATTTGCAAAAAAATTTTCACTATCAAATTAGGATCAACCTAATACATATAACAACGTAATATATAATATATATATACATATATTTATATATATATATATATATAATACTTAATTAATTAATGTATCCCCTGAGGTATTACAGTCGCTGAAGTTATAGGAAGAGAGAATACTCAAATATGCAATTGACCATGATTCTCAGTTATGAAGAGGTAGGGTGCAACGGACGAGCCGCTAGGCGCTTGCATCAGAAACGTTTTCCAGCAAATTAAATCAGCATTTGCAACCTGTGTTCCAAAGGCTGTGCGATCGTGGCTTGTTATGAGAACACTGAAATGATTTCGGAAATGAATCGAACGTAAATCTGTTACTGAGAAGAATGTCCTACGTTTTACTGTATCTAGTGTAAGTGCGAATATCTCTTCGATATGAAAACGATTGGGGTTTTTCAACGTTCTGTCCATTTCCAACTTTATTAATTTGTTAATGCAGAGGATAGAGGGGTTTACTTCCAATGCTATTATTATGGGAAAATCTAACGATAATTACGAATATTAAGATTTTTTTCTTTTTTGAGGGGGGTGAGGGGGATTGTACTGTTTGTACTGTTGTTGTTTCCTATTTTCTCTTCTCTTTGGTTCTTTACAGCCTAATTCGAGAGGGAATTATTGCTGTTCTTTTAATTATATGTGATTCCGACGCAGTCCTATGCCATCCACTCTTCTTAATGACGAAGAACCAAGTTCATGCTGAAAAGCACCATTTGAGATTTGGTCGCTGAGGTTGTAGATGAGATCAAATATACGAAAATGGTATTGGCCGTTATGCATCTCACATATAGAGTTGGTACAAGCTCATAACGGGCGAGCAATTATGAGCTGGTACCCATAATGTTTTTCGAAGAGGCATACTCCTCATCATACAACATTTACTACTCTGCACCAGAAACTATGTGTTTGGGGTTGTTCGAGAGACCAGATATTAATTATTAACCTTAAATTCCTCCTTAAGGATCACTGCTCTATCTTACACTGCTTATACCTGCCATTATTTAGAACGTTCTATGTTTTGCAAAAGTTTGCCCAAATACGAGTACTTATGCGGTATTCTAGCGCAAATTCTCATTTTTGGGCAAGTGATTGCATGTGTACTTCCCTTCCATTCTTAACAATCTAACTCGAAAGGAATGCTTTGGCGATCCTGCAATAGTATGTGATTTAGAATCGTCCTATTGTTATCTATCTCTCTTTAGTGTTTGTGGATGTAGTACTGAGTCCCCCTGTATAATACAGAAAGCCAGTTCAATTTTAATTTGAAATGTCCTCTAAAATAGCTAAAAACTCAAGAAAATTATAGTACTTTTTTTATTTAAAGTAGAATAAATTGAAAATTTGCATAACCAAATTTCAAAAACTGTCCTTGCAGACTGTCATACTGACGATTTGCTGAAGCCTTTTTTGACTGTCATATAAACAGCACTCTAACACACTCAAAAATAAACACACACACACAAACAAACCCCACACACATATTATACTCGTATAAGTTTATTTAAGTCAAGCATAAATTTAAAAATATGTTATCATAATTTGAATTATATTTATCATTATTTGAAGTATATTTTTACATTAATACATTTCAAATAGTAACTAAAACTCAAATAATTTTTCAGATTTATTAAGCAATGATTTAGTGAACACACACAAAAAATTATTAACAATTCAAAATGAAGAAAATCAACCTTTTAGCAAATAATTTTATAATTTCTGCTTTATAATGTAGCAGTTTAATTAAAAAAAATAATTAAAATATTTTGATACATAATAAACAAGAAAATTCCATGAATTGATAATGAAAAATATAATGAGATTGAAGTTGGACACACAAACTTTTAGCACGTATTACATCAATATTAATATTTTTTATATTGAAGTAATATATAAGTTTTATATATAAGTTTTCTGTATGAATGAATTTCGAGACAATGAATTGGAAATAGTTTGTAACTTTTTTACTGTAGAATTTCTATTTATTTTCAAATAAATGTATTCAAATTTTCTCTTATTTAAATTTTATTCTTGTATTTTACATGTATGCATTAATGTATTTATTAACAATATTTTTCCCAAATTTCATTAAATAATGCAGATTATAGTACAATTAACTTACATAATATATTTTTATCATATATTAAACTGCATTATATCTGTACTATTATCAAACTCAATATTTTACATTAAGGGGATCGTGTCCTTATTATGTCACGAACAATTCACTGATGGTTAAAGTTACTTCCTGAAAGACTTTACTTTACTTCCTTTGAGATATTGACTTCTGTCCCGATTTTGCCTGGAATGCCAGTCATTTACACACATTATCATAATCAACTCCAAAGCGCCTAATTTTTGAAAGCAAAAACTGATGTATACATTAGCAGGAATCGAACCTTTCTCCCCTCTTCGCTATTTTTGCTTGAATGAATAAGGTACTGAAATAGCCTGACTTATGAAAAATAATATTATATTTTTCAATATTATCTATATAAAATATAATGCAAATATTTATAATTTTACAACATTTATAAACATACTAATAATTGAAAATTTTCAGAAATAATTAATCTTTCTGATCACTGAAAGCAAATATTGAACAAAAGCTATGATATTTTTTTAGTGATAGCAGCACATTAATGTCACTTATTTTCCTCATCAATTAACTGATTCAATGATGGACCAAGATTTTCGTTGGGAAATTACCTTTGTGCTAAACTGATGAAAGACATATAAAAGAGACGCTAGAGCAGCAGGAATGCGCTCTCTGTTAAATTTGAGATATTCAGTTTGCTTATAAATCTGGTGTAAATAAAAACGATTCATTCATTGAAAAGCCTTCAGCTTAGGGCCTCTCTGATCTGTTAAATCTCCGAAATCAAGCAAGTTATCCTATTGGAATAGAATTCGATTTCATCTGCATGTAAAATGAGTTTCTGGAATTTAAATCTCTCCTTACAACAGTAAGGCCAATCAATGAGAGTCATAGTTACTAAATAAATTAATTTAATATCATACTTCTAAAAAATATATACCTAAAATAATTTTATAAGCATAGATTACCTATAGATTCTGTGTAAAAGCAAATAAAAAAATTGATTATTTTATAATATGTTTAAAAGTCCCCCCTAATTTTTTTTAGATAATTTCGTTTACTATATATATATTTATATTGAAAATTTTGAATCTAACTTAAAAGAATTTGAAATTTCTTTTGAAATCAGTGTTGCATTTTGACAGTTAATATTAGAGCATAAATTAAAAACCCACACCTAAAATAAAATTTCGAATCCATGTAATAAGTTATAATTGAAATAGTTCAATATTTATAGAAGTTCGTAAAATAAATTCTATAAATATGTTGTATTTTATTTGCTTCCTAAATTACTATTAAAAATATCAATTTTAATGTCTGAACTGAATAATGTCTTTTGAAAATATGCTATTTATCCCTCTGTATATAAAAATAAATGTTTTTAAGTACGCTATTCTAAGGTAACTTAAAAGCTTTAACACTACGTGCTCTAATTTTTTTTCTTCTCTGAAACTTTTTTTTTAACCAGTGTCTTACCAAAAATATTTCGAACAAATTCTAATTAGTTCTTTTTTAATTAAACAAAAAAGTGCCTAGTGTAACAAAAAAATTAAAAACCATTGAAATTTAGGGAAAAAAACACCTCATGCATTACTTTTTATCATTGTTTTAAATGCAAAATCAATACGAAAAAAAAAAAAAAAATAGCTATAAATTTAAAATGCTAGACATATTCGTGAATATTTAAATTCAATGAAGGAAAATTAAAAATATTTGATTTTCTGTAGGTCAAAAGAACGCAGGGTTGCTGCCCTGTTAATTTGAATAAGGAGATAGTTGAAAAGTCACCAATGCTGGTTAAGTGATATTGTAGGATTTTTTTCTACAATAGTAGCATCGAATATTTCTCCTTCCTCAGTAAATAATTAGAAAAAAGAATATTGCATCTTTGCAAGGTCAGTGAGGTAGGGTGGCATTTCCCTTAACATGATTGTAATTCTGTTTAAATTAGTGAATGTGACATTTCATTTCATTTTTTGATTGATTCTATAAGTGTTTACTACATTATTGCCCTAAAAATACCTCCATATCAGAGCAGAGCTGATTAAAATGTTAGTCCTTTTTATAAATAAACCAAGATTTATGCTTTAAAGAATGAAGTTATTAGATTTTCAATACACTTATTTAATATTATTTAAAGGATTTTTTTTCTAAAATAAAACAAATGTTTTATTTTAAAAGAATCTTTAGAATGATGCTTTTCATTTATATTTTATCTAATTACAAAGCAATTTCTTTAAAAATAACTAACATTTCAACATGTACCTTTTTCACATACGTTGCTTAACAAATCTTCAGGAAAAAAATCTCGAATCACATTAGGCCCTCAAATAATTAATTTAACTATACCTTTGAGAGACCCTTAAAAAATTTAAGAGGCGTAAATAGTTTAATTCAGTTTATCGGGAAAAAAGTTGTTTTCAAGAATCAGAAGTTCAAAAAAAAAAAATAAATAAATAAAATCCCCTTCAGGGAAGAATTTTTCTTGTTTTGATTTTCCCTTTACAATTTAGAGGAAAAAAAAATCTTACAACTTGGGGAAAAACGGGAATAAAAAGTTTGAGAAAGTTCTCACACCACAGTGCGACTTCAAGCATAGCGTTTTCACTGAATAAATATTGGTAAATAAGTTTTTTTACTTGTATTTCACAACTACGAATGTTCCTTTATAGAAAGAAAAATTGTACAGAAAATCGTTAAAATCGATAACGATTGTGGTAAGCAGAAACAGCGTACTAGAGTTTCAGTGTTTTTTCCTCCCAGAAGCACATTTCAACCAAAGGCAATTTTTTTCTCTTATCAATGTTTTAGTTTGAGAAAATATTATTCATGGAATTATTTTTGTAAATAATAAAAGACACACTATACTCGAAAACATTTATTACAATTTTGTTCAAATATTTAACAAATATTTAACTTGACCACATTTTAATTTCACCAATGATCCCGGTTTAATATGGCAATGAAATTAGGATAAAAAAATCTCGAATTAAAGAAAATAAATAAATCTATATCTTTAAAATAACCAACCAATACAAAATTATTGAAGATCTAAAGATATATCGAAAGTTATTAAAGATGTCCCATTTTTTTCCGCATCTTTTTTTATTCATTTTTAATTTCAAATGATATGTTACAGAACATGTATTAAAAATAAATTCATGAAAAATTATTATAAAATCGAAATAAGAAAGAAGCGAAATAAAAGAACCTATTTATAAACGCATTTATTTACAAAAATAATTAATAACATTTAAATTAATATGAAGAAAAAAACGTTTTTTTCCCTTTGTTAAAATCTTGCTTTTTTTTAATCTTGAACTACACCTTTTTTAACCGTAAGATATAGCTTTTAAATATAATTTAGTATATTAAAGAAGCCAAGTTATATTTTCTATTCACAATAAGTTAGTAAGGTTAATTATAATGATAAGACAGGCTAATTATAATTGATAGTTAGTTATAATTATAAAGTTAGGTCGGGATGAGTTGCTGACCATATATCTAACGTGTAGAGATGGTAGTGATTTATGGAAATTCGCCAGAGCGGCTGTGAGGGTCTATGTTGAAAGCTTACCACTGTATTAAAGTTCATCACATAGTTTATTAGCTACTGCATTTCATCTTCTGAGAAAGACCGGCAGTTTCGCTTCATGGCCTAGAATAGGGCCATATTTGACTTTGATTTGACAAGATGGGAGACCTAAAGAAGGGACAACTAAGAAGTACTAGAGATGCACTCTTGGAGATACAGTAGCACTATAGAAATAAACTAGGCATGCTGATGCGCGCATCAGTATCTCTGGCGATTATTACATGCTCATGTACAATCATACCGCCCGCCATAAGCGGCATGATTGTACTCAAGTCATATGAAATTACTCAGTCATATTTACATGTTGTTTTCACTACACATCAGGGGGTATAGTTATGAGTATCACGATCGCCTACCAACAGGTAATGAAAGCCTTCCGAGAAGATTTTTAGAGGAAATTCTAATTGCACGCCGTATGAGAGAAAACTTGTACGTCCCCCCCCCAAGGGTCCGACTGTGAGTTTAAGATTATATATATTGGTCCAAAGTGATAAGATCATTTAATCAAGGCCATCGAATCTCCTCGTTTTTACAAAGCACTGATTGCAAGCGGACTGTTACAATTGATGACATGAATTGATTGTTTTCTAAAAATTTCTTTGTTTCTGCTATTCTTAATTATTTCTAGTGTAATTGTTTTCTGTAGTTTTATCATATATATATATATATATATATATGCGTGCATGTGTGTTTATATATATGCACTCATATGTTGAAATTTCACATGCAAATTTTTCAATTTTCTGGTTCGTAATTGTATAGTAGAGAACCAACATATAGTAATATAGTGAACTATAGTAGTTATGTAGTATAGTAGAGAATATATCCTGCCGCTATCTAGAGAATAGAATATATCTCTAGAGAATCTATCTATCTCGCTAGAGAATATATCTCTCCTGCATATATGCAGGAGAGATCATGAAAAAAAGATAATGTGCCTAACTGTTTAATTACTTTTCCTATAATGGAAATATCATCTACCATTTGATGGAAAAAAAATTCGATTTCATTATGATTTCAAATTAATACACACCAAACAACTCACTTTAATGAATTCAAATAGTATAAGTGAATATCATCATGGATCCTCAGAGATAATCATATATCAGCTATATCATCAATAAATTAAATTTTTTCTACACAATTTTTGCTTATCTGCATTTTTTTACTTTTATGTTGTCCTACTTGGCAGACAGCAACATCTAGACCAAGTCCAATAATCCTTATGGTTTCATGGAAGGAAGGAAAGGGGGGGAGCAGCTTCTGTTGTGATGGAGCACCCGTAGGTAGAAGTCTGACTTGGCTCCGTGACTCTGATTTTTTTACGGGGTTGGGTACGTCTATAATGCTCGTAAATGCTCTGCATGTGTACGTCGTAAATGCTCGTAACGTAAATGATCTGCAGTCCCTCTCTGCTCCCGGTCTAATATTAGACCGGGATTAACGGCTTAAAGTAGATTCCGAACCCCTACAAGCGTCCATGCCAACCCCGGGACTCGAATCCCAAACCCCTGGAACCGAGCGCCAGCCACTCAGACATTAGGCGCTTTTACTCTTATGGCACTATTATTATGTTTTACAGATCAAATAATTTACTATTTTCTGCTACGGCCTGGTGTCCATGTGGCTAGCGCTCTGCCTTTGGTATCACATTCTTCAGTTCGAATGCTGGCGGTGATATGGATGTTAGGGGTTTGGAATCCATTTTAAACTGCAGGTCCCGGTCTGTTTACCCCTCGTGTGCACAAGATGACCGTAGAGCGACAAACCAAACTACTTTCTACTTCGTTTACTATACTACTTAGAAGAAGCACCTGTTGAAAATGCTGTATGTCTAGAACTCTTTTGAAATTTTTACCATATTTGTTACTCTTCGAGAACTTACCACTTGAACTGTAACCGTATTTTGTGTAAGAACTTTCTCCCGCACTTCATTGCTGATAGTCATCCGTGGAAAACACGAATTTTGTGTTTACATTTCTAATATTACATTTATGTATCTCTGTACTCTATATTGTCATTTGTAAGGTGTCCAATAAAAAATTAGGAAAAGGATTATTTTAATTGATTGGATATATTTGAATTGACTGATTATATCCTGACTTTTGAATATCTCATCGATGCTTCGTTGAATTAGCAAGGTAAGAAAATTTGTATACGAAATTTTCTAGTTGAGCGAATTGTTTGGTGAGGTAAAAGCATCTATAACAATTTGCTCTAATAATGAAGGATGTATTATTCATTATGAAGACTCTATTTTTCATATGCAAAAACTCATTTTATATCAGTCCATTACTTCTTCTATATGAATCGCTTAAATTTATTGTAGCTTTATTACTGAAACAAAAAATATACTAATCACATGGAAGGCTTTATTTTATTGTTGTATATAATCAGCGTGTTTCAAAATAGCTCCAATCTCAATATTTTTAACAAGCTCTAGCAAAAATAATAATTAATTAGAAAACGATTTCATTTAAAAATTGAAATATTTCTGAAAATGGCAATTCTTTCCTAATTATTGCAGCAAAATATAGTGATAAAATTAAAGAAACTATTTCTATCATTTTCTGTAAAAAGAAACAAATATAAAGCAAACTAGAATGATTCATCTTCTTCCTCTGTTTTGTATTGCTTATTCCAGCTTTATTACTAAAACAGATGATATTTAAACTACATGGAGGCTTTATTTATCTGTTGTATATAATCAGCGTGTTTCAAAATAACTTCGATCTCAATATTTTTTAACAATCCTAACAAAGAATAGTAATTAGAAAACAATTTCATTCAAAAATAGAAGTAGTTTTGAAAAATGGCAATTCTTTTCTAATTATTGCAAGCAAAAAAATGTGATAAAATTAAAGAAACTATTTCTATCTTTTTCTGTAAATGGAAACAAATATAAAACGAAATAGAACGATGTATTGTCTTCATTTATTTTGTATTGCTTATTGCAACTTTATTATTGAAACAGATGATATTTAAACTACATGGAGGGATACATATTACTATTTTGTTGAACACACATACTACTACATACTATTTCGTTGTTGTATATAGTCAGCATATTTCGAAATAACTTCGATCTCAACATCTTTTCAACTCTAGCAAATCATAGTAATTAATTAGAAAACAATCTCATTTCAAAATACATACATTTCAGAAAATCGTAATTCTTTCCTAATTATTGCTGCAAAAAACCCGATAAAATTAAAGAAACTATTTCTATCTTTTTCTGTAAAGAGAAACAAATATAAAACAAACTAGGATGATGCATCTGTTTTGTATTTATTCATTTAGGATATCCACCGGGACGTGCGTTCAAATAAACAGGACATTGATTTTCAATAAAGTTTTATTACATTCAACGTTGCTTCTTAAAAGAAAAAAAAAGAGTTCAAAAATTTCTTTAGAAGGCACTGTGCCTGGAATCGAATTTCGATACGAAAACTTAATATCTCTTGAATCTCAAAAGGTTTGTAGAATGGAGGCGAATAGGAAGAGTCACGCAGCGTATAATTAGATTCGAAGTTTGAAAAGCACTGTTTTTAAGAAAAATGTTTTGAGAATCGTATTTCTTCAACAACAGATAAGATTGATTCGCAATGTTTTTCTTTTTCGGATAAACAAGTACTAATTTTTGATAGGCAAATTTTCAAAACTGTTTATGCGATTTCTAGATAGCTGATATCATCTACAGGATTTTCTATAATCTCAAATTAGATATTGTTAGTAATTTTTGCAGGATTGGAATGAAAAGCACATATCTTTTGTAGATTTGATAATTTTCAACAATAGTTTTCAATTTTGATAAACTCAATTTGATATTTTTGACTAACTTATTTTTGTTTCAACGTAAAAAATATATTTTCTATTCTAAAATTGATAATTTTTTACAACTAGATATGTTGCTAATTAGATAACTGCTACATAGATTAATAATTACAGAAAGATTAAAAAATGCCGATTCACAGATGAGAAAAAAAAATAAAATAAAAATCTGCCATTGCTCAGAAATATATTTAAAAGCACCATTTAAGTTTTATTACTATTTTATTTTGGCTTCATTTCAAACATTTAAGTAGTTTCAAATTACAGATAGAATGATTTACTTGTTTTAATCATTGATTAAAAAACACAAATTTATTGCATTTATTATAAAAATATTAAAGATTGTTCAATTTAGCTTTTAGAAAAGATTCATTTATACTTTGTAATCGCGCTTCAACCTACACACTGGTAAGAGAACACACTCCTGTAGAAAGAATATTATCTATAACGTAGTTATATTATCTATGTTTTCATGTAAGAATAATAGCAAACACAAAAATAATAACTCATTATGTTTCAATTTTTCACTCCAAAAAAATTGTCTATAGTGGGTCTAAATCTAATATGGGGATATATAATTTTATATGCGGCCCGTGGAGTTAGGATGCATTTCCAAAGTGGCCCGCAAGATCATTTGGGTTGGCCACCTCTGATTTAGTTGGTACCCGGAGAGGAGGTATCTTTCGCGCACCCTGCGCGGAGCCGAGTGTCGTGTTTTCGGCTTAGAAGTGGAATCTTCTACGAATCTTTAATTATCTGTCTTTAAATATGTTAAATATTGGTTGTGTCTAGTATTTGTGTGTGGGAAAATAAAGCTGTGAGTTTTCCAGCCTGTGTCTTAAGTTTCTCAACGCAACCACACCCAGTTACAGTATGGTTGTCCGCACCCACACCAGTACAGTTTAAGAATGTTGATTATACAATGCTCGATTTTAAACAATAAAAAATAAAGATTCACATATGATTCTTATTCAATTAAAAGCAAATTAAAAATTAAAATTCATGTTTTTAGGAATAACGATGCTTTTGAAGAATATTACTGAAAACTATGAATATGACTTTATCATCTCTATTTTATATCATGCGGTAGCACAAACGTGCATCAGTTTATCAAGCCATAAGTTATTTTGAGTGGGCTTTTTAAAATAAACAGCTAATAAAATTCTAATAAAACTGATTAATGAACAGCTTTTAACCCATGATGTTTAAGATTATTGGAGCTGACTCGTCTCATCAGGGGCGGCATCTTCGGTGGTGGCAATCAAAAAAGAATGAAAACATTGGAAATACCCAAAAGTTAAAGGGATTCTATGAGAATTTAAGTATAAAAATTCAAAATTGAATTGAGGTAGGTTAGAGCAGAATATTCCTAGGTCTTTTAAAATTAGAATGCTCTTCATATTGTTCGATCTCTTGAATGACCAGATGTTAATGGTTGTCAATATTATTGATGAAGTATTGCTAAAATATAATATTTCTGAAAACTTTTTCCGGTACTTTTTGAGAGGTAACAGGGAGATGGATATTTGAATATCAGCATTTCTCATGAATCAGTTGAAATTCGTTATTTGCCTAATGGTCTTATTTTCTTGAGCTTCCTAGATTTTAGTCCTATGGTTAGAGTCACAACAAACCGGCCGTTAGAGCCGGGCAAATATAGGTAAGAAAAAGATGCGGCATAGATGTAAAAAATCAGAAGTTCAATATTTCTACTCATACTTGAGTTTCTTGCTATAAGGAGGTTGAATCTTCAAATGGTTTTTTAATTTTTAAAAGAAACGGCCATATTTATATAGATCCTTATTGAATCCCGTTATACTTGTATATTGATTTTAGCAATAAATGCTTTCTTTGAGTTTGAATAGTAGCTGAAATGTATCTATTGAAATCCAAATTTTTGATATAGTTATGGTAAAATATTATAAAAAATTCATGTAATTATTATATTGAACAAAAAAGAAGCACTGCATGTATCAATTCTAGTGGATTATGGACATTTGAATTTTTGTGATTTTTGAATTTTCCGCTTTCACACAGCTTTTGACGAAACGTTTCTGCAATTATGAAACCTTTTTAAGATTGTATAGTAATGAAAGATTAATAAATAAACGCAAATAAAGATTAAAGTCAATGAAAAAAATGTAACTATACAACAGAAAAATTAAACATTTTGAGGTTCGCAAAATGAAAAGAATTGCTACTTCTTAAATGGATAGCGCTCTGATACTCTGTGCCTCAGATTTCGGGTTCGTGTCCCGGCGGTGTCAATAATGTTTGTAGTGGTTCGAAATCCACTTTAAAACCGTAATCAACGGGATATGACTGTTGGGCATTGGGCAGTAAAAAGAGAGCTTCACATGTTTCTGAATCTGCCAGTAGGCTTGCCTTGTATTGCGCCATTGAAAAAGTAAAAGTATATATATATATATATATATATATAAAGTGTGATGTTTTACAATTAAAGGACAAAATTGAAAAGAAGAAACCTTCCGTATTTTCAGTTTTAAAAAAAATGAATTTTGCTCCGTATATTAAATAAAGTAAACATGCCGAGTTAAAATACTAACAAGACATGCAAAAAGTTTCTAAGATAAACCTTTTTATTTTAAACGAAAAAAAAAAATCGAAAATAAATGTCGAAATTGAAGCTATACAGATCTCTCAGCCCTTGAAGAGATAATAATAGTATATAATAATAATAATAATAGTATTTAAAAATAAGCATTTAAGTATTATGAAATAAAAGACCTTACATATCATGAATGTAAAAAAAAAATGTTTTTGCTTCGTATATTGAATAAAGTAAAAATGTCTAGCCAAAGTACTAACATGCCATGCAAAAAGTGCCTTAGATAAGCCTTTTTATTTTAAAAGAAAAAACAAAACTCTCGCAAATAAATGTCGAAATTGAAGCTATCCAGAACTCGCCTTTTGCAGAGAGTCTTCTTCCAAACGAAGTAGGTTCTTTTCCAAACTTTTGAACTCGCGAGAATCACGTTTGGCGGCGTCTTCCAAGCTAATGTCGACGAATTGGCTCGTTAAAAGCGAGTCTCTGGTCATTACGAGTCCCGGAACTTTTTGTGCAATAGATCGGAATTCTTCGGAAGAGGACTCGTTCGTCTAATGACTCTATTCACCGTGGGCGGTCGTTAAGGCCGAGTTTTCATTTTTACGATTTCGGGAAGATAGGCTGATTTTTATAACTTTTGCTTTAGCTAGTCGCTTTTTTTTCTTCCTCCGAAGTATATTAAATAGCATCATTATGAGCTAGAATGAATAAAGTCATTTCAATATGGATGTTATGGAGAAATAATCAAGGGAAATGTGTTATACATTTTTATGAACTTATTTATTAAATGTGACGTGCATTTTGCTCAGTAAATGAAAATTATTGGAAATAAATTATTTATAAATAAATTATTTCGTTTATATTTTCACTCAAAATTACAAAAATTACAAAATTCCTTAAAACATTTAATGTTATTTCATCATGTTTTCATTAAAAAACATGAATAAATAGATATAAGTTTTAATAAAACTCATTCGCAAAATACATTGATTTTTTTTTCCATTTTTTTATATGAGTTGCATATACTTATAAGGGGCCTGATGGCCGAGTGACTAGCACAGTGGCCCTCGATGCCAAAGGATTTGTGTTCGAGTCCCAGCTGGACGAAGGATATTAGTAGTGGTTTGGAATCCACTTTAAGCAGTAAATCCAGGTATAATATGACTGAGCGATGGGCGTAGGAATAAGAGCCTTACCCTTGCAAAAAGTCACCGTCACGGAGCCAAGAGTTACTTTAGGGGCACCATCACAACAGAAGTGGCCACACCCTTTCCCTCCTTCATGAGACCACGTGGGTTCTTGGACTTTGTCTAGATGTTGCTGTCTACCAAGTGCGTTGAGAAACAACAAAAATTTAAGGTGAAAACTATCAAAATAAAAAGAAAAGTAATTATATAGTATTGTAATTATATATATATATATATAAATAGTTTGTTTCTACAAGACATATATAAATAAATTATTATTAAAATTTAAGTGATATTTTACAATCAAAGGACAAAATTGAAAGGAAATGTCCTTCCGTATTATAAATGTAAAAAAAAAAAATTGAATTTGCTTCGTGTATTGAATGAAATAAAAATGCCTAGTCAAAATACTAACAAGGCCTGGAAAAAGTTTCTTATATAAGCCTTTTTTAATTTAAACGAAAAAAAAAAAAAAAAAAAAAAAAAAAAAAAAAAAAAAAAAAAAAATAAATGTCGAAATTGAAGCTATCCAGAACTGAGCTCTTGAAGAGAGTCTTCTTCCAAACGAAGTGGGTTCTTTTAAAAACTTTTGAACTCGCGAGAATCACGTTTGGCGGCGTCTTCCAACTAAATTCAACGAATTGGCTCGTTAAAAGCGAGTCTCTGGTCATTACGAGTCCCGGACTTTTTGTGCAATAGATCGGAATTCTTCGGAAGAGGACTCGTTCGTCTAATGACTCTCTATTCACCGTGGGCGGTCGTTAGGGCTGAGTTTTCATTTTTACGATTTCGGGAAGATAGGCTGATTTTGTAACTTTGGCTTTAGCAAGTCGCCTTTTTTTTTCTCTTCCTCGGAAGTATATTAAATAGCATCATTATGAGACGCAATGAACGAAGGTATTTCAGTATGGATGTTTCAGAGAAATAATCAAGGAAAAAAGTGTTATATATTCTTACGAACTTATTTATTAAATGTCTGGTGCATTTTATTTAGTAAATGAAAATTTTGGAAATAAATTATATATACAAATAACATTAGTTTCGTTTATATTTTCACTCAAAATTATAAAATTCTTAAAACATTTAATATTATTTCATAATGTTTTCATTAAAAAAAGATAGATATAAATTTTAATGAAAATCATTCGCAAAATACATTGATTCTTCTTTTCCATTCTTTTTTATGAGTCTCATATAATTATAAGGGTCAAATGGTAAAGTGACCAGCGTTCTGGCGCTCACAGGATTCGGATTCATGTCCCGGCCGGGCGAAGGATATTTGCAGTCGTTTGGAATCCACTTTAGGCAGTAGATCCAGGTCTAATATGAAGGGCGATGGGCGTAGGGCTGACAAACTTACCCCATAAAAAGTCACCATCACAGAGCCAACTCTATCTTAGGGGCTCCATCACAACAGAAACTCCCCCCCCCTTCCCTCCTTCGATGAGACCACAATGGTTATTGGACTTGGTCTAGATGTTGCTGCCTACCAAGTGGGTTAAGACACAAACATTTAAGCTTAAAAATATCAAAATAAAAAGAAAAGTAATTACTCAGATATAAAAAAGTAATTGAAGAAACAAAATATTATAAATATAATTTTAACATAAATATATATATATAAATAAATTGTTATTAAAATTTAAAAATTAAGTATTATAAAATAATAATAGTAATGAAATAATAATAATAATAATATTTAAAAATAAGTATTTAAGTATTATAAAATAAAAGACCTTACATATCATAAATGTAAAAAAAAAATGTTTTTGTTTCGTATATTGAATAAAGTAAAAATGTCTAGTCAAAGTACTAACAAGCCATGCAAAAAGTTTCTTAGATAAGCCTTTTATTTTAAAAGAAAAAACAAAACTCTCGCAAATAAATGTCGAAATTGAAGCTATCCAGAACTCGCCTTTTGCAGAGAGTCTTCTTCCAAACGAAGTGGGTTCTTTTCCAAACTTTTGAACTCGCAAGAATCACGTTTGGCGGCGTCTTACAGCTAATGTGGACGAATTGGCTCGTTAAAAGCGAGTCTCTGGTCATTACGAGTCCCGGAACTTTTTGTGCAATAGATCGGAATTCTTCGAGGGTGGACTCGTTCGTCTAATGACTCTATTCACCGTGGGCGGTCGTTAAGGCCGAGTTTTCATTTTTACGATTTCGGGAAGATAGGCTGATTTTATAACTTTGGCTTTAGCAAGTCGCCTTTTTTTCATCCTCCGAAATATATTAAATAGCATCATTATGAGACGCAACGAATGAAAGTATTTCAGTATGGATGTTTTGGGGAAATAATCAAGGAAAACTGTTATACATTTTTATGAACTTATTTATTAAATGTGAGATGCATTTTATTCAGTAAATGAAAATTCTTCATTGGCGCAACAGCCCTATGGTGGGCTAACGCCGTCTGCCTACTGGCAGATTTTGAAACATGAAAGGTTTTTGCTTTCTATTGCGTAGGTTTTTCAGCCTTTTATTAATTTTTTTTTTGAAGTTTTTAGCCATTGCCTATTGCCTTTAAGCCCCTTCTTTAGCTTTTTTAAACCTTTTTTTTTAATAAGCATCCTTTTTAGAATAGTATACATGCAAATAAAAGCATTGGATTAACGAATGCTAAACTACATTTATAATGTATTAAAAGCTATGAAGTATTTACCTAAAATCAATCTAATTCATAGCTTTTTGAGAATCATAAATTTAATTCATTTATGATAGAATTAATATGAACTTGCGCCCTGTACTTGTTTTTACTATAAAATATCTTTGTAAAATATCACAGTAATTTCAGAAACTAGACGTGTTAATTTAGGAGACTGATACCTGATTGACTAGCCCTGCAGTCGGTGCCAAATATTCCGTTATCGATCCCGGAGATGACATGGATGTTTGTTGTGGCTTGGAATCCATTTTAAATCGTAGTTTCCGGTCAATATGACTGTAGAGCATTTATCTAATATGACTGTACATTAAATTGCTGACAGCCCTACCGTTTAAAAAGAAAAACTTCTCCTGTTTCGAAATCTGTCGGTAGGCAGACGGCTTTGGTCAACGATGGGGCTGTTTCGACTGTGAAGAAGACTTGTTAATTTAGTATAAAATATCTATATTTGCAAAGAAAAAAAACCTAACACTACTATAAAATAACTTTGTAAAATATTACAGTTATTTCAGAAACTAGACTTATTACTTTTTAATGCGATTTTTGTAAGTATGATTGCAATTAAAATTATTGTACATGGATATATATTGAGCTAGAATTTAGGGACAGTGATTATTCTTAAATAATTATATGTGACTAATATAATTATAGATAAAATAATAAATATATATTCAAACATATTTTTGAATATATCTTTTTAAATTTTGATAAGATTTCTGTATAAAAAATTAGATCTACAACAATCATTAGCGGAAAAATCCCTTCAACACCCAGTAATAACTAGTTTTATTTGTTATTTAAGGAACTAGACTTATTATTTTTCAATGGAATTTTTTAAAATGAGCCAAATTTTATGTGCAATAAAGAATCTATAGAATATTTAATTCCATATGAGGAATATGTTGCAATTTCATCTAAAATTATCGTACACCGTTATATAAAGCTGGAATTTTATGACAATGACTATTCTTAAAATATTTGTATATTTATATACGTCGAATACTTCTTTTTAAAATTTTGATAAGATCTCTGTATCCAAAATTAGATCTACAACAATCATTAGAGGGAAAAACCTTTTATCTTTAATGCCGGTAGTAACTTTGTTTATATTTCTAATTTATTTCATTCATTTTAATGCAAGATCATTTCCTTCATTATTGTGTGCCTCTCTTTGATTACCTCTCCGGGTAACAGTACAGAACTAATTAGAGAAGGACAATAAACTAGATCCCAATTTTCCTGCATTCCTCCCAAGCCTCCAACATTCCTTCCCGCTACAAAAGAATGGCCCGCATTTCGGAGAGCCTCAACTCTAATTAGTTTTGCCGAGAAAGAGGCTCCCCCTTTTGTTTTAATAAGAGCCCCGTCGACCCGCTTTTTTGATTTAGTCGCACATTCGCGGGGCCGTTTTAATTAAAAGCGATCCGCTAATGGTATCTCGCTACGGCATCGGAATGCATCTCGGAAATAAAGCAGATAAAGTAATGTCTAAGCAGAGAGTGAGTGTTTAATTTTGTTTGAAGATGGAGAAATTTAGCGTGAAAGTAATTTGGTGTATTTAAAAAGTCGAAGATAATTATATCTCCGATTAATTATTATCTTAATTATTTTCAGTTTGTAAAATTGTGTTTTTTCATGCTTGACAGAATTGCTATGTTACTTAATAGGTAGAATTGCACATAATTAAATGTCTAAAATAAGAATAATGTTTGCGTTTAAATTGGAAATTATCTGAGGCAAATGTTTGATATTTCATGCTATCGAGAAAAAAAGTGATGGTATATTTTTTTGTATATAATTGTTTATTACACATAAATGTATACGTTTTTAAAATTTGTCTTTTTGCGGCCTGGTGGCCAAGTGGGTAGCGCTCTGGCGTTTGGTATCACAGGCTTCAGGTTCGAATCCTAGAAGGTGGCATGGATGTTTGTGAGTAATTCGGAATCCCCTTTAAACAATACGCCCCTGTCTAATAGGACTGTAGAGAGTTGGGCGTAGGGCTAACAACCCTACCCCATAAAAAAAGAAAAACTTCTGTTTCGAAATCGGCCAGTAGGTAGACGGCCTTGGCACGCTATAGGGTGTTGCGTTAATGAAGAAGGCTTATTAATTTACTATAAAATAACCAGCTTTGCAAAAAACAAAAATACCACTCTATAAAATACCTTTGTAAAATATTAGTTATTTCCGTAAACAAAGTTATTGTTTTTAATGGGGTTTTGTAAATAATTATTGCAGTTGCATTTAAAATTATCGAACATGGCTGCATAAAGTTAGAATTTTGGGCAGTGATTATTCTTAAAATATTTATATGTGACTAATATGTTTCAATATATTTTTTTAATTTTGATAATTAGGGGGCATTTTATTTTTAACACCAGCAATAACTAGCTTTATTTATATTTTTAATTTTACTCATTTTAATACAAGATTGTGCACTCTCTTCTCGCCTCTCCTTTGATTACCTCTCCGGGGCAACAATACAGAACTAATTAGAGAGGGACAATAAACTAGTTCCCAATTTTCCTGCATTTGTACCAAGCCTCCAACATTCCTCGCGGTCCTCCTTGCTGCGAAAGAATAGTCCGCATTTCGGAGAGCCCGAGATCTAATTAGTTTTGCCGAGAAAGAGGCTCCCTTTTGTTTTAATAAGAGCCACGTCGAGCCGCTTTTGTGATTTAGTCGCACATTCGCGGGGCCGCTTTAATTAAAAGTGATCCGCTAACGGTGTCTCGCTCCGGCATTGGAATGCATCTTGGAAATAAAGGGGATAAAAAAAGTGATGCCGAGGCAAAGAGCGAGTGTTTAATTTTGTTTGAAGATGCAGAAATTTAGCGTGGAAATAATTTGGTGTATTTAAAGAATTGAAGGTAATATCTGATAATTATTTTCACTTTGTAAAATTGTGTTTTTTCCTTAAGAATATTTATGCAACTCAAGTAGGTAGAATAGCATGTAATTAAATGTATTAAATAAAAATAATGTTCACATTTAAATTGTACATTACCTGAGACAAATGCGCGATATTTCATGCTAAGAAAAAAAAGTGATAGTATATTTTCTTATATATAATTGTTTATTGCACATAAAATTTGGCTTTTTTCTTCTAAATATATTCTGTGGTTTCCACGGCCTGGTGGTCAAGTGGCTAGCACTCTGGTCTTTGATATCAACAGTCTTCAGGTTCGAATCCTGGAGGTGGCATGGATGTTTGTGAGTGGTTAGAAATCCACTTTAAACCATAGGCTCCTGTCTAATATGACTGTAGAGAATTGAGCGTAGGGCTAACTCTAAGCCATACAATGAAAAACTTCTCATGTTTCGAAATCTGCCAGTAGGCAGACGGCCTTGGCCCGCCATACGGTTGTTACACAAATGAAGAAGACTTGTTAATTTACTGTAAAATATCCATCTCTGCAACAAAAAAAAACTTACCACTACTATAAAATATCTTTGTAAAATATTACAGTTATTTCAGAAACCGGACTTATTATTTTTTAATGGAACTTTTGTAAATAGTTGTTGCAGTTGCATTTAAAATTATCGTACAATGCTATATAAGTTAGAACTTTGGGGCATTATTATTAAAATATTGATATATGACTAATATGCTTCAATATATTTTTTTAAATTTTGATCATTAGGGGAAAAATCCTGTTATTTTTAACAGCAATAATAAGTAGTTTTGTTTATGTTTTTAATTTCAAATGCAAGATCGTGATCTCTCTCTTCTCGCCTCTATTTTGATTACCTCTCCGGACAACAGTGCAGAACTAATTAGAGAAGGACAATAAACTAGATCCCAATTTTCGTGCATTCGTCCCAAGCCTCCAACAATCCTCGCGTTCCTTCCCGCTCCGAAAGAATGGCCCGCATTTCGGAGAGCCCGAGATCTAATTAGTTTTGCCGAGAAAGAGGGGTTCCCCCTTTTGTTTTAATAAGAGCCACGTCGACCAGCTTTTGCGATTTAGTCGCGCATTCGCGGGGCCGTTTTAATTAAAAGCGATCCGCTAACGGTGTCTAGCTCCGGCATCGGAATGCATCTCGGGAATAAAAAAGTAATGTCTAAGCAGGGAGAGTGTTTAATTTTGTTTGAAGATGGAGAAATTTAGCGTGGAAATAATTTGGTGTATTTAAAAAGTTGAAGATAATTATAGCTCTGATAATTATTTTCAGTTTGTAAAATTGTGTTTTTTCGTGCTGGAGAATTGTAATGTAACTTAAGTATGTAGATTAGCACATAGTTGAAATGTCTAAAATAAAAATGTTAGTATTTAAATTAGAAATTATCTGAGACAAATGCTCGATATTTCCTTCTATCGAAAAAAAATGATAGTATATTTTTTTGTCTGTATAATTGTTTATTACATTTTTAAAATTTTCTTTATTTTATTAAACATATTCTGTGGGTTCCGCGGTCTGGTGTTCAAGTGGCTAGAGCTCTGGCCTTTGGTATCACAGGCTTTAGATTCGAATCCTGGAAGTGGCATGGGTGTTTGTGAGTGGTTCGGAAGCCACTTTAAACTGTAGATGCCGACCTGTTTAGCCCTCGTGTACACAAGATGACCGTAGAGCGACAAACTATATCTGTAATTTCCTGTGTCCATTTTTCATTTGATGTGCATCCATCAAAATGAATATCAACTTTTTATTAAATGAATCCTAAATTAATGAATAATCCATTATCCCTATTTCTCAAGCAAGCAATTCATTTTTCTTTTTTAGAACAAGAATTAAAAATAAGCTTTTAATTAAATCAGTCCTATTTAGATCTAAATTAATGAATAATACCTTATCCCTATTTCTCAAGCAAACAATTTAATTTTTCTTTTTTAAATTAAAAATGAAAATCAACTTTTAATTAAATCAATCCTATTTAGATCAAAATTCATGAATAATCCATTATTCCTATTTCTCAAGCAAACAATACATTTTTCTTTTTAAAAATTTATTTTAAAAAAAAAAATGAATTTGTTTGTTCAATAAATGACCATCAACTTTTAATTAAAGTCAATCGTATTTAGATCTAAATTAATTAATATTCGGTAGACTTCCAAGAATAATTTTTACTTTGTATAAGATCTTAAATAAGTACTTTTAATCAATAAAATTATTAAAGTCGGCAGAATGTTGAGTAATAAAATTCTACAATACTTAATCTTGGGATTTTTCCTAATTTTTATCAGAATAAACCGCTTTTCAAAATGACTAAGCATCGATGCACTACCCACTCGTTTTCAACCCGATTTTCTTTTTTGAAAGTACTTTATAACAAGAAAAACACTCGAAAATACTAGTTAGAGCGATTTAAAAAATAGCGATTTAGAAGTATTTACTGGATTTATAAAGGAATGAAAAGGTTTTTGAAATCAATTGTCATTTATTTGCGAGAGTGAGATATATTTAGAGAAAAAACAAATATATTTTCGCAAAATAAACTTTCAAGAATGAAAACAACTGATATTAACAAAGGTATGAAAATAAAGTAATAAATAAATTATTGAGCGACATTCATGGATATATAATATTTGATGTTAATGGATCGACTGATATGATTCGACGTTGTCCAGTTTCATTGAAATTACTTTGGTAAAATTAAAATGTATCAATGAAAAGTGGAAAAAAATCCAGAGAATTCTGAACATATTAACATAGTAACCATGCTTTCTCCTACACATTGTCGCGAATCCAGGCGGTGGTATGGATGTTTGTTAGTGGTTCGGAATCTACGTTAAACTGTAGTTCCCGTCTAATTAGCCCAAAGTATGCAAAAAGGGCCGTAAAGCGAAAAACCGAACCTACACACGGTTAACAGCGCTTCCTGTAGCGTCCAGGAGAAATGGTTCAGTCGATCTCAAGCCTCTCATCCGAGATGAAGACAGCACAATCTGCGCTCCTGCTGAAAAGCGGTTAGTTTAGTCTCTCCTCCCGAGAGGATATATATTTAGTGCATCTCTGCGGATTAGTTGGCCTACAGATTCTCACCCTGAGAGGAAGCATATTTCGCCCACCCTGCGCATAGCTGAGTATCAGGTTTTGGGCTTAGACGTGCAGTTCTTCCACGAATCTATAATTATCTGTTCTTTAAATTTGTTAAATTATGTATGTCTCTAGTTATATGTGTGTGGTGTTTGTGCACGTGTCAATAAAACTGAGTTCTCCAACCTGTGCCTCAAGTATGTCAACCCAACCACACCAGTTACAATCGGGTTTCCCAACCAGCACACTTCAACATATTAACATAAAATGCTGTCATTCAGGTCGTAATATAATTTTTCGTTAACAAAAATTTAAGTTTTGTGATATTTTAATATTATAATTTTAATACAACAAATAATAATAATATACTTTTTAAAACATAGAGCTTCAAAGATAATTAACATTTGATAGGCAATATCAAGAAAATATAATGAATGAAAACAGTAATAATTTGGTTCTTCATTTAAATTGTCGTATATTAATCGATAACATCAAAATCAATATTATCTCTATAAATTAAAAGTTAAATTTTATTCTATAGTAAAACGTAATTGTAAACATGCAAGTGAATTTTTTAATTGGAAAAATAATAATTTCTGTATCTACTTCTAATTTATCAGCAATTTGTCTACATAAATAACTCACACAAGTATTTCATTTATTTTGCTACTGTAAAATAAAAGGTGAATATAAATATAAAGAAATTTAGAATAAAGTACATTTTATAGAATAGCAATTTATAATAGCATAGCCTATATAGAAAAAAAAAAAAGAACACAATCATAAAAACATCTAGAACTTACCCTTTTAATTTCAAGATCATTTTTAAAAACAACTTTTAATCTCGTTCACTTAACTGTTTACGTATTATTTATTTTTGAAAATATTAAAGAATAATAAACTAATTAAATATGAGTTACGCATCACAAATTTGAATAGAAACTCGTTAAGAACTGATGCCATTCTTTATTTGCAATTCTCCTACAGACGATTTTGTAGAAGAGTTTAAAGTGCAATTTAAAGTTAAAAAATGATATTTTTATTATATTAAAAAATAAGCAAAAATTATAAAAAGTTTATTTTTATTTATGTATCAAATAAAAATTAATAAATTCATAGAAAATAATCGAATTTTTAAATTTTATAATTTTAAAGTTTTAGAAAATACAAACGGACCCACAAATCTCTTAACTTATACATAGAATATTTATTTATGAAAAAATAAAGGAATAAGAAAATAATTAAATATGAATTACGAATCGCAAATTTGAATAAAAAACGTTAAGAATTCTGAAGTCGTTCTTTATATTTAATCCTCCTGCAGACAATTTAGTAGAAGAGTTTAAAGTGCAATTTAAAGAAGTAATATAAAAAAAAAAAAATAAAAAAAAATTTAAAGTCAATTCCTACTTTTTTTTCACTCTATTGCAAAACGTCCTGTATAAATAATTTTATTCAAAATCTGCCATCTATTGGTAGATATATTTAAATTAAAAGAAACTAAAATTAATTAATTAAAAATTACTGAATTAAAGAAAAATACTAACATCAAGTGTCATCCATTACAAGTTAAAAAAATTTATCTGAACTTCGAATAAAAAGTATTTTATGAACGATTGAAAATTTGAACAAGATATATATAGAGAGAGTATGAGCAAATAGAAGGAATTGAAAAAATGAGGTTTTTATTACATTGAAAAATAAATAAAAATACACTTTTCATAATTTTTGCTTTATATCAAATAAAAATAATAAATTAAAAGAAAACAATCGAACTTCTCTAAATATTATAATTTTAAAGCTTTAGAAAATACAGACACACATCTCTTAATTTATAAATAGAGATATTTATACGAAAATTATTGATGTTCATTCATTTTCTAGGCATGTTTTTTTCATTTTTTTTCATTTTAATTTTTTAAGAATTGATAAATAAACATTAAATTTTTTATTTATATCCGATTTCAAAATAAAATAATAAGTATATAAACAAATCCTTAATTTTTTTTTTTTTTTAATTTAATGGTTTTAACATTTTTATTTATTTATTGAAAGTTCTTATTACTCACCTATGAGAGCCATTTGAAATTATGAAATAATCAAATTAAATTAAAAAATATTATCATTTAGCAATGTTATATTTTAATGAATGTCACTTCACCTATCGATCATTTGATTAATCATCGATCACATTTAAAACGATTAATTTAAAATAAACCTAATGTAAATGAAAACTCTTTTGGTTTTGATGTCCTCTTGCTTCCATTTAAAATATTGATATGTCTTATGCAATTTATTATGGTTTCCATAAGTTCTTGTTCAATAAGTTATACACTAGAATACTTCATACGGTTTTTTTTCCTTTACAAATTTAGTTCGTATCAGGAATTCAACAAATGTATAAAATTTCTTTACCTGTGTAAAAAAAGATTTTATTTATTATGGTAAATCTATCAACGAATTTAAAAAGAAATGAAGATATTTTCTTCTTAGTGAAAAATTTTCTTCTTCCGGCTGATAAATTATTTCTTCTTGCACTTTCAAAAGAAACTTATGTATCATGGTTTGCTAAATATTTCCCAAACTTTTACGACTTCCAAGCTTTCTCCCTTGACTTCTTTTTTAAAAATGAAGTGTATATTTCATCAGCCTCAGAGTAAACTTAAAAATATCGTTTATTTGATAATGTAAGTCTACGTTTCTTTAATGATTTATGATATTGAATGTGTGAAGCCTATTAAATAATCTATTAATTTTCATAAATAATTTGAAATTTACTTTATTAAAAATTGTTGGTACTTAATTTTATTCGAATATTTAATGTATTGCAGTGGTCAAAAAACATATTAAACATACTAGTATATATGCATACTAATAGTAAAACATACTAAACAAAAACATACTAACATATATGCAAACTAATACTAAAACATACTAATTTCGAAAAACAAATTAAACTTCTAAACAATGTCAAAAACCTACTAAACATATTAAAAACATATTAAATAAAAAAAATTAACATATAAACATACTAAAACGAAAACAAACTAATGTCAAAAAAACACATTGAACTTCTAAACAATGTCAAAACATACTAAATAAATTAAATACATTCTAAACGTACTACATACTATACAAAAAACATACTAACAATGTCAAAAACACAGTATACAAAAAACATATAAACATACTAATACTAAAACATATTAACGTCAAAAACATACTAACATACTAAAACATATTAATGTCAAAAACATACTAAACACACTAAAAAACATATTAAAAATACTAAAAATATAATAAATACAGAGAACATGCAACATATTAACACATTCAAACGCATACTAACACGTTTGCGATGCCAAAAAAAAAGAAAAAAAAAAAAAAAAAAATGGTAAATGGGAATTTATTGATTTAATAAATTATTGTTTGTATTTGTTTAGTTTTAAAATCTTTTTTCCCTTAATTTAAAACTAAATGTCTTTGTCAGTCATGATAAATATTTTTTGGATAAAACAAACTATACAATTTGATTTGAGAATAGAATATTCGAAAAATGGAAAAATATTTAAAGGCTATGTAATTAATGTGAATAAAATACAAAATGATACAAGAATACCTTATCAATTTTGTAATTTTAATTGAATATAAGTTGAGCAATGAATGGGAATTGAATTCTTCCTATATAAAATTTGATTTAAGGTTTTTTAATTACATTTTGTGGATTCAAAACTACCTTATTTTAATTTTTAGATATTGATTTTTCGGTTAATTTATTTATGTTTAAGCTTTAAACAAAACCCATCAAGCATTAACTTTTAATGTTATTTTTACATATCTAACGAAAAAAATAATCTAGAAACTTACGAGAGAACAAAATGACTTCACATATCCTGAGATTTAATTCAATTCGTTTTTATCCAAAAAGGAAGTTTCCAAAAAAATATGATGGCGAGAAACTCGCACGATATGCTCTTCAAGACCATTAGAAAAAGTGTTTCAAGAAACATGTGGTGAAAACAGAACGAAACGCAAATCACGCAAAATGGTACTCTGAAAAAGCAAAATGTTTGCAGAGAGCGAGAAACCTCTTTAATGATATTTTTCTGTAATAAAGTGAGGAATTTCTTGATGAAAACTCTTAATTTTGAAGTGGTAATCTATTTTCTAATAGGATGTTGTAAAGAATTTATGAATGATATTAACAGGATGTCACAAGCTTAAAGTAAAAATTTTATAATCATTTTCCTTTTTTAAAAAACACTTCAGTATATAAAAAATTTGCTTAGATTATGAAAAAGATTAGCTCATATGGGTTAATTATATATACTTAATTACTTTTATCTAAGGGTGCTCCAACACAACAGAAGCTGCCCCTTTCCCTCCATCCATGAGTAGACTACTCATGGAATGTCCGTCCCGCACTGCAGACACTTAGGATTAGACACAAGATTATAAAAACCTTTTGTTATTTAATGCTAAGTATAAAGCATAAGAAAATTAATTGCTTTGTTGTTTATATATTGTTTATAATTAATATATAAAGATTTAAGAATGCATTAACATAATTATAAAATAGTTTATATCCTTTAATTATAATGTGTTAAGACCAAGTGGGATAAGAAACAATATATAAATAAATTTCGGTATTTAAAAAAACATTTAAGGTTAATATAGGCATAGTAAAATTAGATACTTAACACTATATATTAACAATCAATACCTTTATAGCTTATATCATATCTTCTAAACATAAATTTTGACATAAAAAAAAAGTTATACCAATTACATGACAATCTTACCAAATATCTAACTGTAAACGCATTTATTGATTAAACCCAGATCTTTACAGTGATTCTTTATTATATTAAGCCATAGAAAAAAAAATGGATGTTCCCGCCGCTACAACATCGTCACAAACGATTGATTTCACATAATAGTTCCCAAATAATGGGCCAGCTCATTAAATGCAAAAGATAAAAAAAAAAAAAAAAAAAAAAGAGAACAAAATTCTGCATTTTTCAGAATGGATGCTCTTTTAATGATGAGCTTTTGGCTCATCGATCCGAATCATTTGTTTCCCTACCAATTGTCTGAACGAACCCAATTTTGGGTTAAAGAATTGAAAGAGAATAAAAATAAAATAAAATAATTAATTGAATTTTTTTATTCAAGATTTTTTTTTCTACTGCTTTATTTTATCAATTTTAATTATGAATGTTTGAAAGAGAAGAACAAAATTGAAGCAAATACAGTGCATATTTTTGAAAGATTAACACAATTTCATTAAACTTGCAAATTGGGTAACTATGTTATTTATTACTGCTATTATTCGTCTGACATAATTAATTGAAAAAACGGCTTTCTGCTGATTAAATCGGAGGAATTAAATGAACAGTATGTAGAAATTAATTTTGAGAAATCACTTCTTTGCTGCAAGTAATTAGTTTTCTGAATTAGTCTTGTACTTAAATAATTAAAAAAATAAAATGGTAATTATCTATTTTATACGTTACCATACTTATAACAATAATTGCTCATTATCGATTTATCTATTTACTGTCGATTTATCTATTTACTATCTATCATAATTATCTATTTTAAATGCTAAGACAAGATGGCTAATGATGAAACAAATACCCAGAACTGTAATTTCAGAAATATAAGTGTAATATTTTTGAAAATAAATCTGAATTAATTCTGGATAATTCTTAATTCTGAATTAATACTATACTTAATTTACATTTCATTCTTTGTAATTGTTTATCTATTTTATAAGCTACCATAATTATAACTATAATTATCTATCATCAATTTATCTATTATTTATAATCGATTTATCGATCTACGATAATTATCTATTTCATTAGCTTAAACACAAGATCGCCATCTTGTGTTTAAGCTAATGAAATAGATAAAATTGCTTATACCTAAGCAACCAATTATGAAACAGAGATCCAGAATCTTTATTTAAAGAAATGCAAGCGTGATATTTTTGAAAATTTGAATAATTCTGAATTGATACTATACATAAGTAATTACAAAGAATGAAGTGGAAATTAACTATTTTATAAACTACTATTATTATAACTATAATTATCTATTATCGATTTATCAATCTGTCTACGATAATTATCTATTTTATAAGCTTAAACACATGATGCCTATCTTATACCTAGATAATTAATGATGAAACAAATATCCAGAATCGTAATTTCAGAAATGTAAGAGTGATATTTTTGAAAATAAATCGATTTAGTATTTATAATTTCTGGCCACCTCAGTTATCGGTTCTGCCATTATTACGCTGATTGTTGCAGAGCATAGAGTTTTACTATTGATATTTGTCAATTTCATTCTGTTTATTAAAAAATTATGATTTAAAAGATGCACAATGAATGCATTTGTTCAAAAAGTCTTCGTGTTTGTGTAAAATAATATACTTAACTAAACAATATTGACAATCAGTACCTTTTATATTACGAGACTTGTAGAAATAAGGTATTATTCGAATGCGAATCTTATTTCTTAGTCACGATTCCACAAACTGAATCATCATATTGGATACAGAACCATATCAAGTTTTCTTACAATGAACGATTAATGATTATATAAATTATTTTATGCTTTAAAAGCATAATTAATTTTTAAATAATATTTAAGATCTAAATTTTACAAAATAAATATTAAAAACGTTATTTACAAGAAAACTGTAGCAATTTTTCTGATCGTTAATATTATTCATTTGTAATTCAAAAGTGCACAGATTTGGAATAAATTGGCAGATTTAAAATTTATTTTAATTATATAAATTATTTTATGAAAATGGATAATTAATTATTTAGTATGATTTTATAATAAAATATAAACTTCCAATTAATAAGTTGCGCTGATGATCTCGCACCAGAGCGTGATTCAGCGTCAACGTTAAAGAGCCAATCACGCGCCAACAAGTCATATGGAATGATGTCTTTATTGCCAGTCCTGCATTTGAGAGTGAAGAACTGCCCCTCAATATTTATTATCCACTTAAATCGGTAATATATGTTTGGGTGTCCTATGGCATTGGAGTGGAGCAAAAGTTAGAAGCTAGTTGTAGAGATATGCGATTTCGAATTTATAGCTTTATTAGTTATTAAAAAATCTTGAAATATGAGTTGTAGAGACTATAGTTATGCAAGGCCTTCACACTCAAAAAGAACTAAAAAGGCAATCTAATAAACATCTAACAGATAATGAAGTTTAAAATTTGTTGGTTGAGTTTTAGGGCTAGTACCCGAATGATGTTAGTACCATAGGCTTCAGATTCGAATCCTGGCTGTGGCATGGACGTTTGGTGGTGGTCCGGAATCCACGCTAAACTGTAGGTCCCGATCTAATTAGCCTAAAGTATAAACACAAATATGATAGCGCGACAAACCAAACCTAATGATATTAGATATAGCAGCAATGTAGAATTCATTCCTCCCTAAGATGCCCATGGTATTTCTGATTGCACATCAATGTAACCAACTTATAATAATTCATTTATATTAAATATTATTAGTGATGGAATACAAAAAGTAATGTATTTTGTCACTTTCGCGATTTTGTTTCATTTCTACACATCACGCGTCAGTGCCTAATGTGGCAATTAGGAAATGATTTTATCTCTAATGCCTATCACGCTCTGCGAGTAGTCAAAATATTCTATCGGGAAAGGCCTAAATATTACTTAGTAATCAGTAGGAGACACATAATCATATTTTATTACCACTTTTCAATCATATTCGTTATAAAAAGGAAGTAGCCATCTGGGAATATCCCATTTCTACGACGGGGCAAATAACTATGATCGCATTCTCACGTGCCTGGCAGTCAAAGAAGGCAATAAGAATTAAATGAATAAGGCCGGATAAAATAAGATAATATATTTAATTTTATAAGCAGGAATAAGGGTATAATCATTAATTTAATCTTGAATCCTACATTGCTATGAAGATACTTAAAATATTTTCTAATACAAATACCCGTTATGATGTAATATTTTTTTAATCACTTTTAATTTATTTGTTTATTGGCAAAAAATTGTCCTGACAATTTAGACTTCGTCCTTAGAAAATAAATACATATTTTAAATAGGATTGGAACTACTTTAGAACTACAAACATGATTGGAATTGTTTTGTTGGGAAATATATTTGCACATAAATTAATGATGTTTTAATAGCTATTTTATTTCTATGTGATTGGTTTTGCATCATTTTCACATCATTAATTGTCAAAATCTAAATGTCAATAATTTCACTCAAGTTACATAGAAAATTTTAACTTCAGAAGACTTTATTTCATTAAAAGAAATAAACTGTATTCTCTATTCTCCACGAAATGATTAACGAAACTTTCACTTAGAGAAATGATATTTTAACAGTTATTTTATATGTCATAGTGTTGCATCCCTTTTACATCATTAATTGTTGAAATCTAATTCTCAATAATTTCACGTAAGTCGTATAGAAAATTTAACTTCAGAAGAATTTATTTCAATGCAAGAAATAAACTGCAATATCTCTTCTAAATGAAATAGTTAACGAAAATTTCATTTAAAAAAAATTTATGAATAGGAAATTAAACTTATTGAATTCAAATTTTTAAAATAAAAAGTATCTATCTAAACAATTGGCTTTTATTAATATGTTAATTGAATTTCGTCCCAATCAGCATTGAATTTTGTGGAGAATTCTTACGCTAAAAAAATATAGACATTTTGATTTCAAATATTATGTTATATCCATTTTTATATCAAATTATTATTTAAATAAAATCTTGCAAAAATATGCTGTGTAAAGGTACCAATTAATTAATAAAAGTTTAATTAAGATAGTCGTGTTAAAACAATCTAAATTAATTATGGAAATGGTTATTACTAAAATATAAAATACGTTAAGACATCTAAAAGCTATAAATTTTATATAATAAAATTTTTGACACCAACGAGACACACAGAAAAAAAATGCATTAATATGAAATCTAACATTTATATTTATATATATTTTTTTATCTGTGTCTCGTTTCCTAATATGTAAATATGTAGTAGTATGTTTGAAAATATATCAGTAAATGTAATATAGTATGTATTACACTATATTTATGTATTACATGTATGAAGTATATCGGTAAATATGTAATAGTATGTATTTCACTTTACATCAGTAAATATGTAAATACAGAACCTTAATTAATTTGTAAAATCAGTAAATTAATAATAAATTCTAAAGAATTTTTATACAATCTTTTCTTAATGCAAAGTTTTCTTAACGTATTAATAATGCTAGTTAATAATTTTTGTTCGAAAATTTAAAAAATTTTCTAGATATTTTCCAAACTTGAATGTAGTAATGAAAGTTGATTTGAATGTAGTAGTATTACAAATGACAGGTTACAAGTGAGTTTTGTAATCTGAGTTACTATTTTGTAAACTGAGTTTTGAGTTATTTTCAACTAGTTTTATGAAATATTATATTTTTAATATTATTTTTTATTTTCAACTAGTTTTACTAAAATATTTTAGCGCCTGATTAAATATACATTTATTTATATATCAGATACCAATAAAATGATTAATGTATTGTTAAGGGATATTTTCTGAAAATATTTAACAAACTATTATTTCGAAACTGTTAGTTGCAACAAAGAAATTATGAAGACTAAAAGAAGAAGAAAAAAAACCCCTTAAAAATAAAAGTTAAAAGAACCTAAAAACAAGCATTTGTAGACTATTTTCATTTTAAGGCATATGCGAAACTAATTTAAATTAAATGTTAAAAAACAATGCCATTTGATTATTAGATTAGGTAATTTTTATCACGCATTGATATTATTTGCAAGAAGTTATTTCTTTTATGTATAAATCTGAAAAGAAAAAGAATGCTTAAATATTATAGATTATTAGTAGGATTAAATTATTGCGAAATAAAATACAACAATTTAACTGTAATAAATAAATGTTAACAACTATAATGTAATTAAAGTAAAATCCGTTTAAGCAAATATTAAGTTATATTAAATTATTACGAAATAAAATACAATAATAAAAGTCGTAAACAAATAAAGTTAATAAATATAGTATAATTAAAGTAAAATCGTTATAAATTGCTTAAGCAAACATTTTTTTTTTTTTAATTTTACTATTTACACAATTGTAAAATTGATAAATCATATTTACAATCAAATAAATAAATGCTTATCTATTATGATAAATCACATATATGCTATTATATTATCTTTTTCTCTCCTAAACTATCATTAATGAACTAGAAATATCTTGTCTTCTTTCACTGAATTTTCCACCAAATTAGAACGAATTCTAGAACGCTATTACGTCTTTCTAACTCCATCTTTCATTTTGTCAAGCAACAATACACGTTTATTTTTCATTCCCATAAATCAAAAACTCTGTGCAACGAACGCCATTAGATTTCAACGTTCCCCTTGCTTACTACAATAGGCAAACGATGCATTAGCGTTCCATCCAAAACCTAAAAACCGTCTGCACGAATGAACGCTCCAGAGCCCCCTCTAAAGGGGAGGAGAAAAACAAACGATAGAGGGGGTGGTCTCTCCCCCTCATCATCGTCAACATGAAACGGAGTAGAACCGCTAACATCCTCCCCCGCACCGCTTTCGCCCGCCGGTACAAATAAGGGCTTTATCTACTGACAGAGCTGTAGGGGATTTCTCGCATCAAGATGGGGAATTTTCTTGACATGGAGGGGAGGAAGATTGGAATGGAGGGATTTTTATTTTGTTTTAAGAGCATTGCTTTTGATTTTTATAGCGCTGTGTTTTGATTATCAAATGTTTTAAAAATTTTATTCCTTGTATAGTAAATCAAAAGTGGCAAGCAAAATAAAGTAGTAATCTAGTAGTATATGATGCCCAAAATTAACTCTTTATATCTGTATAAAAATTCTATTTATATCATTATTTAAAGAGGAGTGTTGCAAATAGAAATTTCTTGAGAGAAAAATTCTGAAATAAATGTTTTCCAAGAAATGCAATTATTTTCCTTTTGCATAAGTAAATTGGAAATAATTACTAAATAATGATTAATTTGATTAATTTTTATTGAATTTATTGCTTGCTTGTAATAAGCTTGTAAATATGCAGAAATATTGCTTATATATGCTTGTAAATATGCAGAAATGTGTGCAAGGGATCTGAAGTGCATAAAAGAATATGAATCATTTAAACATAATGTACAAAAAACGCATCAGAATCAATATATTACATGAGTATATCTTAAAGTTTTACAGATTTTTTTTAAATAAACGAACTAACAAAAAAAAGGTGTTTTTGTATTTTTCGCAGATATTTTAAATATTGGGATTTTTAAAATTATATCACTTAAATAAATAAAAAAATGTAAGGGCAGGGAATACGTACTGCGAGGTATTCATATTAAACAGTAATATTTTTAAGTTCCTTATTATTTTTCTGAAGGTTGTCTGCGGATACATTCTGAAAATAAAATTGCAAGCTGTATTCAAATCAAAAAATGAAAGATGTCGTATACTATCAAAGACATATAAATTGAAATGAATATCAAAAATGTTTAATGATGAAGTTTTTCATATCTCCGCAAATATGAGCGAAGGAGTCTGTTTAAATAAACTTTTTCGTAAAATAACCATCGTAAAGTTGATATTTTAAAATGTATTACTGCTTATAATTTATCTTCAAAATATTATTATTACAACTGCTTATAATTTATAGACTAAATATTATTATTATAACTGTTTATAATGTATCGTCTAAATATTATTATTATAACTGCTTATAATTTAGCGGCAAAATATCATTATTATAACTGCCTATAATTTATCGTCAAAATATATTATTATAACTGCCTATAATTTATCGTCAAGATATTATTATAAGTGCTTATATTTTATCTTTGATACAATTATTATTATTGCTTATAATTTGACAAGATACTTATTCTTACTGCTTATAATTTATCTTTATGATACAATTATTATTATTGCTTATAATTTGACAAGATACTTATTCTTACTGCTTATAATTTATCTTTATGATACAATTATTATTATTGCTTATAATTTGACAAGATACTTATTCTTACTGCTTATAATTTATCTTTATGATACAATTATTATTATTGCTTATAATTTGACAAGATACTTATTCTTACTGCTTATAATTTATCTTTATGATACAATTATTATTATTGCTTATAATTTGACAAGATACTTATTCTTACTGCTTATAATTTATCTTTATGATACAATTATCATTATTGCTTATAATTTGACAAGATACTTATTCTTACTGCTTATAATTTATCTTTATGATACAATTATCATTATTGCTTATAATTTGACAAGATACTTATTCTTACTGCTTATAATTTATCTTTATGATACAATTATCATTATTGCTTATAATTTGACAAGATACTTATTCTTACTGCTTATAATTTATCTTTATGATACAATTATCATTATTGCTTATAATTTGACAAGATACTTATTCTTACTGCTTATAATTTATCTTTATGATACAATTATCATTATTGCTTATAATTTGACAAGATACTTATTCTTACTGCTTATAATTTATCTTTATGATACAATTATTATTATTGCTTATAATTTGACAAGATACTTATTCTTACTGCCTATAATTTGTCAAGATGCCATTATTCTTACTGCTTATAATTTGTCAAAATAGCATTATTATTAATACTGCTTATAATTTATCGTTAAGATATCATTATTATTATTGCTTATAATTTGCCAATATACCACCATTATTAATGCTCATAATTTGTCGTCAAATTACCAATAATAAAACATTTCAATTAGCTAACATTAGAAGTTTATTATTCTCATTTTAAACATGTTCAACTAAAAATAATGTAATTTTCAATAAATTCTTCCACTATTAGTAATTTATTAAATTAATAATTTTATAAATTTTGTGATAGGGGAAGAGCATTTAAAAAAATATATGCATATAGAATAAATTAAAACTAAATTATAAATTAAAACTATTAAAATTATAAAACTCAAATTTGTAGTTGAATATTGCGGATTATTGACAAAAGTAAAATTACTGGAAAAAATACTTAAGCAATTTCAAATTAGATTTAATTTAAGAAATTTATGAACAAATTTTAAATGTATAATTTGATTATTATTATTTATAGAAAATTATCAAATATAGAAGGGTTGGAAAAAATTTAAGAGAAGGGAAGTTTATATTTAAATATTGAGGACTAAATCTTGTGTTTACTTTATCATAGACTTTTACTATTTTTATTAATCAAAATTAATCAATTATCAGAAATATAGTTTTTGAAATTTGTTGTTTGTAGACTTAAGCCTAAAAAAATTATTCATAAAAAAATATCTTTATTTAATAGAATTTTAAATTTATTTTTAATCAAATAAGAAATCTAAAATTGTTTTTAAAATTGATATCTTTATGTTGCTTTTCTAATTTTACTATCATATAGTTTACTGATGCTATTCGTATACAATTAGTTTTCTATATTTTAGAAAAAAAAATATCGATATTATTTACAAATCCATAAGTGAATTTTGAAAATAATTTTGGGCATGTATATCGAAAAAGTTTTTGTTGCATTATTTTGTTTTAAAAATTTTATTTATTCGGCATATATTTAGACATTTTCTTTTTCGTAATTTATTCTCTAAACAAGAAGCTTTGCATAACTGTAATTATCATAAATTTCCAAGATGTCAAAAGGTAGGCAATAATTATACGGAAAGTATACTACTTTTCATGGTGCAATAAAAAAAAACATTGTGATAAAAAAGGTTATTTACAAATAAAATTTTTGTTTGTAATTATTTTATAAAATTAAATATAAAAAATGCGGCTTATTATAATTAAAATTTTGCTCATGCCAAAAATTTAACAAAATATAAAATGTAAACAAAAACAGAGAAAAAAAAACTTTTTTCCCATTTTTAATAATTAATTTTGTAAACTGCTTACACGTTATACTTTTGAAATCACTAGGGATTTTGCAAAATTTTTTTTTTGTTGTTGTTTATTTTTCTTTACGCAGCAATATACATTTAAATTCCAGTAATTAGAAATTTAAAATATTTATGCAAATTTTACGGTATATTTAAAACTAATATAAATGTTTAAATTAATGTCCAATTCTTCAAATAATTAATTTAAACAAAAAATTTTACTTAAAATAAAAAGAATTTTAAGTATACTTTTTAATTTCTTTTTTCTTTTTAGAATGGTGGCATTATAATCCTCAACGACCCTTTTACTCACTCATAAAATAATCCACCCCACTTCAACAAGTCTTGTTTCATCTCCCGGCGTAGGTATATCTAATATCGCTGACAGGGGAAAAAGCCGGAGATTTTTCCCCAGCAACGGGAAAACGGCAGCTCCGGGAGAAGAATCCCAGATCCACGTCGCACAAGGCTCCGGGAATTTCCACGGAGCGGACTGTCAATCGCTTTCTCCCGGAATAAAGAGGCGGGGGAGGGCCGTTATGGCCAGTTCGAACGATCTCTACTCCATCCCCGAATCCAGAAAGCTCTCTGCTCCCAGCAACGTCTATTCTCCGGTCGAGACCATGCGTCGGTATATGGACAGCCTACCCCAGGATTTATCTCTCAAGGAAGAACTGACAGATCAACATTTCTGGAAGGCCGTACGGACAGAATTCCTGGCCACTTTGTTGCTGACAGTGCTGGGTTGTGGGTCGTGCCTCAGATGGAAGGCACCCCCCACGGACCATGACCAGATTACCATGGCAATTGTGGAACTGAGGGTAGCCCTGGCTTTTGGACTTGCAGTGGCTACTCTTGTCCAGTGCGTGGGACAGGTCAGTGGTGGACACATGAATCCAGCTGTGACAGTGGCCCTTTTGGTGACAAGACACATCAGTGTCGCCAGGAGTGCAGCATATGTGCTGGCCCAATGTCTTGGGGGTCTTGCTGGAGCAGGAATATTGTATGGCCTGACCCCCCAGGGCCAGAGGTTGAGTGCTGGACTTGGAGCAACCGAGCCAGCGGTTGGAGTGGCAGCTTCAGAGGCTTTTGGAATGGAGTTCCTGGCTTCAGTAGTGGTGGTGATTACAGTGCTATCTAATATGGATCCTCAGAGGACTGAGATGGGATGCAAATCATTGTCCATTGGGTTTTCGTATATGGTGGGACATCTAATGGCGGTAAGAATATTTTAATATCTTATGTATATATATGGTAAATGATTGAGTTAAATTTATCGTAATTCGTGTGGTAAAATTAGGATAATAACAAAATTTTTAAAGTTTAGACTTCGATCTTATTTACTGAAAAGACAAAAATGCAAAAATAAAATTAATATGATCACCATATTTCTTTTCATTAAATCATAAGGCTAGAATATTAACATATTTTTAAAGAAATTATTGTCTTTTTTCATAATATATATAATAAATACACAATTATTCAGTGCTTTTTTATTATTGCTATAAAATAAAGTGAAATAAAAGATCCTGTTTGTACTGGGTAAAAATAGGATAATAGCAAAAAAAAAATTTTTTTTTAAGTTTAGACTATAATGTTATTTACTGAAAAGACAAAATGTCGAAATAAAATTAATATGACTACCTTATTTCTTTTCGTTAAATTATAAATCTAGAATATTAGCAAATTTAACGTTTTTTAATGAAAATCTTACTTTTTTTATAATATATATAATACACAATCATTCAATGCGTTTTTTATTATTGCAATAAAATAATATGATATAAAAGCTACTGTTTGAACCATACTACTATTAAGAACTACTACTTGAATAAAGGCTACTATTTGAATATTTATTTCGAAAATAAAAACCGCTCTTTCGAATAAATAGTTTAAATGAAATGAAATTAGGAATATTTATTAAATTTATTAAAAAATGAATTTAACAGAAACATTTTTTGCAAAATTAAAAACATGATATCATAAAACTTTTACGGACACACTGTAAAAAATATTTAAATGTCTTTGCAAAAATCGTAATGTTTCTAATTATTTTAATTAAACATACAACTTTCTTTTTCTTCAAATATGTTAGAAGAAATAAAATAGGATCAAATATTCTTAATATATATTTTTTCATTTTTTGATTTAAAGTAGCATGCAATTCGGAAATATATACTATAAAATAATTTTTAGTATCATTTATATGAAATCTATTGCAATTAATTATTTAAAAATATATAAATCTATTGCAATTAATTATTTAAAAAATAGATAAAACTATTGCAATTAATTATTTAAAAAATAGATAAATCTATTGCAATTATTAATTTTAAAAAATAGATAAAAATTGATGAAGACCAGAGTTATTAATACCTGACTCTGAAAGTTATTACAATTAGACCTCTGTTGTTGCAAAAAAGAATCATGTTAGTGTTCAAATCATAATATGCTATCTGCAGTAAATAAAATTGTGAGAAAACGTACGGAGATAAAATGTGTTTTTCGAGGATTATATTAAAGTTTACTAGAATTCTAGGAAAAGAATTTGATACAACATTTTAGAAAAAAAAAATGATAGAGTTTTTGTACTTACTATATTTTTTAGATAGAAAGAAATCCCTCAATATAAAGATTAATGGTTTTTGAGAAAATATTATTTTACCTTTAAGGAATAATATATTTAACTAGAACGAATCAAAACGTTTATAACAAATTAAAATATCTATTTAATTCTAAATCTTACAATTTCTAATGTTTGTATACATATTTTACATAAATATACATCAAAATTTAAAATTTTTATTATAAATTAAAAAATATTTTCGAGTTTGAATATGTGGAACTATCTAAATACAAACTAAAAATTATAAAAATTAATTTAAAAAAAATTAACGCACCCAAAAAAGCAGATGTAGAATGGGAATAAATACATAAACCCTCATGAAATCTTTATGTCCTGCCAATTTAAATAATTTTATTACCTTTCATAAAACTTCTGTTATAAAAATGTAAAGTTCTATTATTGAATATGAAGTTAATATTATGGATGGAAAATAAAAATTAATCACCATTTAACATAAACATTATTAGAAAACATTACTATAAATCAGAGAACAGAAATTTATTTGCATATTCATTTGAATTATCTATAACAATAAATTAATTTTTTAATTAACTCTTTTAAAACCATTGTATTGGAATAACGAGCTGCTTAGTTTTGCTTGTATTTTTCTTAACGACTTCTTACTTATCTATTACGAACAGATGCTCGTTATAACCTTGAAAAAATTTGTTACCGAATTTCAGCATGCTTTAACTGCCAAGGTGACAAATCTTTTTAAAAATTTGCTTTTCGCATTTTTAGACAATAATATTCATTTTTCATGTATGGCATTTCAAAAATGGCAAATAAAAGATGCTATATTTTCTTAGTATCATTTCCTTAATATTAATTGTTTTTTTGAATAATTTGGTAAAAATTAAAACTAATTTTCGGCAAATTTTTATTTTTCAAACATTTTTACTTTTAAGCCGGAAAATTTTTTTAGCTATGTTAAACTAAACTTTTACATTTTATCAATTCGCAGATTTCTTTAGCATTTCTTAAAAAAATTTTAACTATTTTTAAGAATTATAGGAAGAAAAATCTTAAGAACTTTTAAAACTATTCAAATTTCTATTTCACTTGATATAAAATAAATGTAGCCAATAAGATAACAATTAAAAGAATATACATTTCTTTTGGCATAATTAACAAGAATTTGATGAAAAAAATTTGATGAAATTTGAAGAAAAAAAATTTTTTTTTTCAAGACCATTTAAAGAAATGGAAATTCTAATTTATCTTCAAAATTACTACGAGTATAATGATTTCAGGATGAAAATTGATTGAACTGATTAAAAATTGATTAAGAATCGATTGTTTATTAATTAAAAATTGATTTATTTTATTAGTAATAATCATATTGTTTGACAGTAATATTAAAAACTCAGAAAAATTATTCATTACTTAATTTTATTACACTAATATTTATTATTTTTCTATTTTTAATAAATTTTAAAATAGAATAAGTATTAAAGAAATTTTAATTTCTTTTCTGCTTTTCAAAGAGAAATTTTTAATTATTCTCTCAATCTTACTTATAAAATATTGTTTAAATTTAAAATACGTCAAGAGTTTGTTCAGCAATTATTATTTTACTAGTAATGATAATATTGTTTGACAGTAATATTAATAACAATATTCATTCATTATTTGATTTTTATAATATATTTTAATTACTTGATTTTTAATATAAATTATTCATTGTTTGGTTTCATTACTTAATTTTGACACATTAAAAACAGAAAAATATAAATTGTTAGTGAATTTAAAAATATAATAAGCATTAAATAAAGAAATTTATAAATTCTTTGCTGATTTTCAAAGAGAAAGTGTAAGTTATTCTATTAATCTTACTTATAAAATATTGCTTAAACTTAAAATACGACAAAATTTTGTTCATCCATAAGAGCACATCTTATAATTCGAGATTTAAATGCAAGTTAAAGCACAAGATGAGAAAAACTATGTTTAAGTTATGTAATTATTGAAAGCAAAATTTATCTCTATAATATTTGAAAGTGCATCTATGTATAAAATGTAATATGGCTTCAATTTGTAAATTGCTGTCTACACCATTTTTGTGGAAGAACAGCTTAGTAAACGTTTCTATAGTGCTACCAAAATGATTTTATAAACGAAATTGTAAAATTTTCTTTTATAAAAATGTAATCTTAACTTTAAACCATCCTTAATTTATTATTTAAACTTTTTCGTCTTTTTCCCAAATATTTTAGAATCTTTTCTGTTCGATTGAAATATTTGAAGGGCATCGCAAGTTAATAATAAAAATTAAATATATTGAAAACAACTATATGCATTACACTTTGATTCTATCAAATTGTGTAATAGTTCCAATTTTTGGATATGCTTTTTGTCTAATTTCAAAATATGCTTTTATTATTCCTAAAACTTATAAATAAATTACTTCATCATATTTTCCTCAATTAATCTTCAGTTTGCATTTGAAATATAAACTAAAAATATAATACATAAAACAACTAGAAAATTGTTTAATGTGATTGAATAATGAATTGAATTGTGATTGTTTAATGAATAACACTGACTTTCTCAAATTGTGTAATAGCTTAAATTTTTGAATTGCCTAATTTCAAAATGTGTTTTTAATAGTTCTAAAAGGTATAATCAGATAAATAAATCACTTAATGATATTTTCTCAATTAATCTCCAGTTTGCATTTGAAAACTAAACTACAAAGTGAAATACATAAAAATAACTAGGAAAACGTTTTATGTATTACACTTTGAATTTCACAAATTTTGTAATAGCTTAAATTTTTGAATTGTCCAATTTAAAAATATGCTTTTAATATTTCTATAAAATATAATCAAATAAATAAATTACTTAATGATACCTTTCCTCAATTATTCTCCAGATTGTATTTTTAAAATAAACTACAAAGTGCAATACTTAAAAACTACTATATGTATTTCACTTTGATTTTCTCAAATTGTGTAATAGCTTCAATTTTTGAATTGCCTTATTTCAAAATATGCCTTAATATTTCTAAAAAGCATAATCAAATAAATTACTTAATGATATTTTCCTCAATTAATCTTCAGATTCCATTTGAAAAATAAAATACATAATAATATACATATGTATATTATGTGAATTTAATTATATTATTAAAAAATAATACATAATAATATGCATATGTATTATGTATAAATAATACATAAAAACAACTACAAAATGTAAAAAGCATTATAATCAAAAAATAAATTCAATTGATTAAAACTTAACATTCATAAATAATTTTAAAAAATATAAAATAGTACAATTACAAAATTAAAAGTTAAAAATGTTTTTAAATAAATATAATTTTTCTTATAGTAAAAATTAAATACATTTACGAAATTAAAATTGAGTTTTCAATATATCTGTTATTAATAATTGAAACAATATAAAAACTAGAGGAAAACAAAAAGTTGTAGTTTCTTTATAGTTATAAACAATATTTAGAAAATACTAAGACTAGAAATGATTAAAGTTTTTTGCTTCAAAATACTTACAGATTTTTTTAATATTTGATACTTTTTGTTTCATTACTGTGTCAATTAGTATTTTTTTTTTTTTTTTTTTTTACTTAATATTTTCTATTTAATAATCAGCTTTTAAAAATCGATGTAACATTTCACGATATATATTAATTATTTTTATAAAACTATTTTTCTTAAATTGGTTAAAATTAAAATTGAGTGATAATAAATTAAATACTTAAAATGTTTTTATTAAAACTATTTTGTTCTGCTGTGTTGAAACTATTTGTGTCAAAGGCAACTTTTAAAATATCTCTCTTTTCCTAAAAAGAAAGATAATGTAATTCATTAATAGACTGGGTTTTATGTAACCAAATAATGGCTTTGTCGGAAATTCATTTCACCAAATTGTAACAAATTGTCATTAACAGGAATTAAGGCAGGATGCCAAATGTATCTCAGCCTAAGAATTAATCAAGGTAAAACAACTGCGGAATTAACGGCAGATTCAATTTTCACAGAATTTCTAACCATTTTATGCTTTTCATGAATCTGAAATATATATTTATCCATTAATTGTATTTACTTTGATAGAAAGTACGACATTTCCTTTTGTAAGTCATGGATTGTACAATTTGTTTTGAATTAAATTATCTGATCATTATTAACATGATATTCACTACACATTATATACATTTACTACACATTATTATATCAGAAAATATGTTTATATTTCATGAAAATATATGCCATTAAACTATTTATTTGTATTTTCACACTCAATAGGTGATTGTTAAAATCTTGATTTAAATTTCTTCAAATAATATACTGTACGATACGATATAATATGAACAAAAATGTATACATTTTTATTTCAATAAAAAGGTATTTTTATTTGGTAATCACTAAAACCTTTTTATCCAATCAACTAGAAATTCTTTTTATTTTCTTTTGATCTGATAAGAAGTAATTTAGAATATTTTTATAATGTCATCATTTTTGTGATGGATTTTTCTAAAAGAATTCGAACTATTAGAGAACTAATTCGAACTAGAATTAGTGAACTATTTCTCTAAATGCATTTCTCGCATTGTAAAGAACTTTTTAATAGTACTTTCTTACAAAGTTTTACTTAAATACATTAAAAGTTTTTATTTAAACTGAACTGAGCTGTTTCTATTTTTAAAGAATTTTTAAGCTAAAGCATTTTATGCTCCTCAAAAATCTGAAATATATGTTTATACATTAATTGTATTTATTTTGTCAAAAGTATAAAATATCCTTTTGCAGGTCATGGATTGTATAATTTGTTTTGAAGAAAATTATCCAAGCATTCCTTCTTTGAATAGTACAAAAATTTTTTTTGTTAAATATTACAATATAAAAAAAATTATATTTCTTGAAATTATGTGCCATAAATTTATCATCCTTATACTATTTTTATAATAAGAAATTACATTAAGTATCTGAGTTATTTAAATTAATTTTCTATGACCATGAAAAAATATAACGTAATGTTTGGAATTACACAAAACAAGATCCTAAAAAAGGACGCAAAGTTAAATCTAGGTATTAATAATATGGACTAAATATATCTTATCTTAGCCGTTGTAGTGAAACATTTTAACAGAACTATTTAAAAGTTAACTAAATATCTATCTTTAAGTGAATTCTGGTTCAGAATACTAGTTTCTAGTTTTCGTTTATATTTAATTTCGATCTAACAAATCAGTTATCAAGGATAATTCATAGTTAATCAAAATTATGCAATAATCGTGAACATGTTTTTATAGCTAAATATATAATAATAATTGTTGTTAATTAATTTTTTAATAATTGAAATCTTTTTCGCATTTACTACAAAATAATTGTTAATAAATAATTTTTTTCGTAATTGAAATCGTTTTCACGTTTATAACAAAATAATTGTTAGTAATTAATTTTTTCATAATTGAAATCGTTTTCACGTTTATAACAAAATAATTGTTAGTAATTAATTTTTTCATAATTGAAATCGTTTTCCAAGTTTTTAACAAAACAAGTAATATAAAAAAAAATTTTTAAGTCAATTCCTACTTTTTTTTCACTATATTTCAGAAAGTCCTTTATAAATAATTTTCATTCATTTTTTAAAGTTTATCTGGCGCCATCTATTGGTAGGTAGATGCAACTTAAATCTATAATTAATTAATTAAATTTAATTACTGAATTAATATTTGAAAAAACTGTATTAACATCAAGTGTCATCCACTACAAGTTCAAAAAAATGTATTTGAACTTGAGTGGATAAATGAAAAGGATTAAATTAACGATTGAAAATTTGAACAAGATATATATAGGGAGAGTGTGATCTAATAGAAGGAATTGAAATAATTGCTAGTACTTAATTTTTTCATAATTAAAATCGTTTTCACATTTATAAGAAAATAAAAGTTAGTCTTGAATGTTTTACTATACTTTGCCAACAATTACAAAATCAATATAATATTACTACTAAAAGTCATTATAAGTCTAATTTTATAAAATTCTTCCCATTTTTCATCTTATATTCTTCATATACTAAAGTATCGAATCCCTTTAAATTGTGAAAAAAATATTTATAATTTGTACAAGGCTTTTAAAGTTACATTTACTATTTAACATTTCGGAAACTATTACAGTTCAATTATTAAAAACTTTAAAAAATTGGATAGTCTTGTAAATAGTTTCGATTCAACAAGCAGAAAGCTTGATTCTCAAAAGTTGAAAGATTCAGATTATAAATTGTATATTAAAGCAGTATTATTTATAAGCAGTTATTATTTTTAATGTGATACTTCAAATAAACAGAAAAAATCAAAGTTAATTGAATGGTTTTAAAAAGAGTAATTTTTAATTAAAAGGATTCTATGATTTTTTGAAACATAATAAATCATAAAAATTATCAAATGATTTTAACTTTCAAAAAAAAAAAAAAAAATTCAACTTAATACGAACCTAATCAAGTAAATAAGGGTTTTGACAAAAATAATATTTCACAAATATAATTTTTTTACGTTTCTAGCCATGACTTAAGAGTGAAGACAAATTAGAATTTTAATTAGTAATGACTCGTTATCAGATATTTTATTATTCATTTAATACGAAAATGATCTGAAAAATTTAGAAACAAAACATAATATTAATTTGAAAATGACCAAATTTAAAATTTTCATTTATGCTGTTATCCAAAATAAGAAAGTAATAAAAACATCATTTGAAAAAATAATTTTCAATTACATATGGAAATTTTTACAATTTTTTAAAGTGTTTCAATACTTTTGTTAGTTTTCCTTCTATGACATATAAAAATATTCATTCAAATTCTACTTCCAATTAATGTATTTGTCTGTTTCAAAAGAACTTCTATCGAAACATTTATTATTACTTAAGTTGCAAAACTTTTTTTTAAATGCTCCAATACTTTTCGGAGCGACTTGATGTCCATTGAATCATTATTGTGAATAATTATAAAACGGTATAATCCAATGGAATAATTATTGAAAATGGAAAAATTAATATATGAATTAATTTTCATGCACGCATTTTTTAAAAATTATATGAAAATTCAAACTACATATATAAAATAATTTATCGCTGCATAAGAACATCTTCAATATATGGGTTACAATTAAATAATACCTTACTTGAAATATATCCTGTTTTAACTTTTTTTTTTGCTAAGATACAAAGCGTTTATTTTTAAGACGAAAATTTGAAAATTTAATTTTTTATTAAAATTTAAGAGACGGATACAAAATTATTTATCTTTGTAAACATAAAAACGTAATTTCGATATACGGCCTATCTTTACATGATATTCTGTTTGAAATATAACAGATTTTAACTAATTTTAATAATTAACTAATCTTAACAAACAAAAATGTTTCGTTTTAAATTAAATTTATGTTGTATATTTAGGAATAAGAATACATGCCGAATATGTTGTAGAATTAATAGTTACCGTTTGGCAAAAAAAAAAAAAAAAAAAAAAAAAAAAAAAAAAAAAAAAATTTTTTTTTTTTTCAACAAATAGTGTCGAAAAGACCGCCAACTGTATTTAATTTCTTAAAAATATTTTTTTTCACATATCTCAGATCTCTATAAGCTAATCTGCCAAATGTGGTGACCTTCTGTCAATTCTAAAACATCGTTTATGTTATTGGTTCGATACCATTATCTTATTTAGTTATGTTAGTTTCTGTTTATATCTATTCTTATCATATATTGTTTATTTTTTATTTGCATTGTTTTCCACATTTGGTATATTTATTTAGTTTTTATTCATAACTTTCTTGCATATTATATTTATTTGGTGCACGAAAATATTAAAATGTATGTCAGAAAAAAATTAATGTATTAGAAAATGCATTTCTTCAACGCTTTACTGCAAAAAATTTTTTATCGTTTAATATATTGAGTGACTGAATTTTGTAATAGTGAATATTATTTTTCTGAAGTATTATTCATATCTTCATGATCATAACGGTCATGGTCATATCTTCATGGAGATATGTTAAAAAATACCAAATCTTTAGATTCAATTCTGCTGTGTTGTAGAACGTGTTTCTTCTGGTTTTGAACATCTGCGTGAAGAATCCGATTCTTTGAATTGCTAGACATCAGTTTGTATTTATTATTAGATATGTTACTGCTAAAGTGCAGAAATCAGTTATTCTACAAATTATCTAGATCTACAAATTAGTAGAAATTTACAGATTAACTAATTATCCATTAAAGTGGTGAAAATTGTTTCATTTCTTAAATTACCAAGGTAATCTGCAAATTACCTAAATAATCTGCGCATTACTTACTAGGCACTTGTTAAAGTCAAAATTAGATCTTTGCTGAAACAACAGCAACGTTCCTGTACGCTTAAATTGACATAAAATCCAATTGCTTTGTAATTCAAAGTACCAACAATCTTTAGATTGCACTAATAAGTAAGCATAATTTTTACCATATGTTTTAAAAATTCATTTGCTTGGTTGTAATTATACTTTAAAATGTTTAATTTTTGTGATATTTTTTTTTAATTGTTTGAGGATTGATTCTACGAACTAATTTTTCGATAGTTTGAATACATCAATTTCATTCATCGAAAAATAAATATATAGCATAATGTTATATATTTATTTTTCGATAAGATGATTCATTAGATATAAATAGATATTAGATATTTAAAAGACTAAAAATATTAGATCTTCAATTTTACATTAAATATTTAAAACTGCACTAGCTGATATAAAAGTATTTCTAATTCTTCTCACAAAACATTAAGAAATACGAGACATCTAAAATATTTCTGCGTTGAAGAAATCAAAACAACATCAAAGTGAAAAATTGTTTTATAAAACCTCTCACCAACAATAACGGCTTTAGATACAATTGTTACTTTACACCACCATTTGCCAGATGCGTTCTTCAATTTCGAAGTACCAGAGCGCAAATGGCCGAAATGCTTTTTCTCTGTTATTACCTATCGCTGCAATAAGGGTTAACGTCCATCAGATGTTCTTTGAACATAAAACCTTTAACCTTTAATCTTCCCTTTCATTAATCGGATACAGACTCGTAAAAGGGTATTAAGTAATTCCGATAGATTGGCCAAATGGTAGGGCAATTGGATTTGGTAGCAAATCGGATTTTAGTTTGGTTCAACTGCTACGTTCCGTAATTTAACTCCCTCATGTTAATGATTGGTTTTGACAATCATTCTATACATGATATCCATTCCATGATGGTAATCAATTTGCCTTCATATAATTGTTAATTTATATAGCGTTTTAATGTCTTTTGAATGGGATTTTAATGGAAAAAGTTTTGATATCAATGACAGTTAATAAAAAAGAATCAGGTTTACTTGAAATCCTCTTCATTTATTTGGTTTCATTTGTCGCTCCACTGTCATTTTGAGCACACTTTGGGCTAATTAGACTGGGACCTACAGTTTAATGTGGTTTCCGAATCACTCACAAACATCTGTGTCACCATCAGAATTCGAATCTGAAGCCCCTCTTTCATTGGAGTTAGGACACTCATTCAATTAATGAGTTTGTCAAATAAAATATTTTTTGAATTCTTAGAAGATTATGGTAGTTAAAAAGTTTTATATACATTTTCTTTAAAAATTTAAAATTTTCATTATGTTTGAGGTTTTTAATAATTTTTATTCTGCTATTCTTTTTTCTCTTTTTCATATTTTTGAATGACATACACATAAAATATCATTAATCACATAGATTATTACACATTAAGAACAATTATTTACTATTTATTACAATAAAATAAGAAATAGGAAACTACACCATCCACATATAAAGGAAAAATTAGAAAAATCGCGATTATAAAGCCAAAAATAAGCCAATTAGTTTTCATAAAATATGCCCAGTATGCGTAAAAAGGGATAATGCATCCAATTATGATAGACAAAATACTAGATATGCTATCGTTTATCATTTTACACAAGACACATAGTAAAATTTCGAGGTAAGAATGTTTTAGATATAAGTATTCAATATTTTTTATATGAAGAATTATAACTGTGAGGCAATTGGTCATAAAACCATGCCAGATTTTGTTCTTTTCATCCAAATTTTTGAATGTAAGTTCTTCAGCAAGTCGCAGACTTTTGAATGCTTTTTAAGCGCAGAATCATCTACTAGAAGATAACGCCAAAAGGTACCTAAAGTTTCATGTATCGCATATAAGCGATATTTACAAATAACTACGATGGGATACGTAATCAATACACCAAATTGGACCATCTCTTGTAGCAGCTACTGGAAAGTTGGTATCTAGATCATATGTGCACAGAAGAGTTCACGAAGGATAATTATATACAATACCTCCTGCATTGTATGTATATCTCACATTAGTCACTGAAATCAAATGTTTGATTGGATATGCGCCCATATTAATTGGAGGCGATGAAGATTTGTATTCTTTACTGATAAAGGCAGTTTTAGTTTGTAAAGTGACTCACTATGATTAATTACTCCAGTGGGATATGGAAAATCAATTTTATTCTAAACATATCCATTAAAGAGACAGCTTTACAGAGTCCATTTTATTTGTATATACAGGTTCGCCTTGGATCGCGGGCGGCCTAGTGGACAACTGGCTAGCGATCTGTCCTTTGGTACCACTAGCTTCAGATTCAAATCCTGGCGGTGAAATGTATGTTTGTTAGTAGTTCGGAATCCACGTTAAACTGTAGGTCCCGGTCTAATTAGTCTAAATTATTCACAAAATGACCATAGAGCGACAAATCAAACCAAACGTCGGATAACAAACCCATATACTGTTACTGCTCGATACAAGTACTCAACTTGATTAAATTGTTTGTCCTTACACTTGTGCAATTCGTGATCCTACAAGACGACTTTTGATCTGTTTCTTAAACTCAGTTGGTGGAGTACTACTTTCACGAATAGACTATTGTACATATGAGGTATTCAGTACATTCTTAAATTTTTGCGCTATCGAACATTTTGCTCGAGAGGGGGAGAGGGAGATTTATTGCTTGCTAGGGAGACTTACTGCTGCATTTAACTAGCCTTCTGAAACATTGCTGACAACGGAATTAATACTGAGTTCAACTAATTATAAAGACCCTTTTTTGAATATAGAACATCACTGTCGTGTCTTTTATAGATAGTTTGCTGCCGTTCTTCTACTGAAAGTTTACAGTTACACCATCAATAATAACACTAGAAAATTCACCTGTGTTTTCAAAAATTATACTTTTTAAAATTAAATTTAAAAAATTCATATTACAGCGCTGTTTCAAAAATTCCAGATGTAACGTTTCAATCAATCATTAACAGAAGAAATAATTAAATTAACCATGCAAATACATGAGAGTAAATCATTGAGAAGGTCATGAAAAATATACTCGTTTAGAAGACACTCAAATTTTTACACGGACTAAATGGTACTCACACAAATCTTCATGTATCATGGCGAGATAAGATTTTTTTTTCTTCATTTTGATCTTTCTTTCTTTGTCAGAGAGTAAAACATAGTTTTCTTTTTTGAATTATTGCTTTTTAAGCTGTTTCATATCCTCGGTCATTTTTCTTTCCCATACTACTGTGCATCGTTCATTACTTTTGTCAGTTTGGTTTTGAAATGACTGGAACTTTGAAAACCACCATTATCCCAATCATGCGCATGAAAGAGACAGCTTTGGTAGGGTCATTTTATGCAAATCTTTCTCCGTAATGTTTCAATTTGATTTTTGACTTTTTCCACACGTAAAATTATTTCTTTTTGCCACTTTTCGGGTGATCAGTCACTTCTTTTTACTGTTTTGATCATTCTAAAGAGTTGCTCAACTTATTAAAAAATTACAATAAAATAACGCATAATAATATCGACCAATTTTAAATTATCGATTGCGATTTTCATCGTTTGATGAAACATTCATCGATTCGCGTTCATTTCAAAGAGAAAAAAAACTGATACATCATTAAATATATTATGAGAAATCACATAACCTGATTGAATTTTAGATAAACTGTTTTTGTAGAACAATTTTCTGTTTAAGAAATTACCTTTCTTTTCACCAGGTTGCAGTGATTTTCCTTGTTTATTTAGCAACAAGTAAGTATAATTCAGATAGTTGAATATAATAAGTGTTATTGTACTCCATAATATAATTATCTCTATGGCGATGCACATGTTTACAGGAGTATATTATGCTGAATTAAATATACAAAAAGCACATTTACCACACGATTTCCACACTAATCAATTTTTTACTTATGTGGTTGAACTAATACATCTTTTGCATTTTAATATGATGCGCGGTGTTAGTGCATAAATATCGAATAATTGGGCAAATTATTTACCACTTTTACATATTACTTATATATCAAGCTCAATATTAGTACTACTTATATATTATACAACATTAGTATTACTTCTATATAACTATTATTTCGTGTAAAACCAATGTGAAAATATACAATCTCTATTAAGTAAAAGTAAACAAACACTCGGGCCTGATTGCCAAGTGATTAGCGCTCTTCCGCTCGGTGTCACAAGTTTTGGGTTCGATACTCAGAAGTACTAGAATGTTTCTCAGTGGTTCGGAATCCACTTTAAGCAGTAGGTCCCGCTCTAACATGATTGTTGAACATAAGGCTGACAACCTTACCCCATGAAACTTGAGCGTCACGGAGCCAAGTCAGACCTCTACCAACAGATGCTCTATCACATCAAAAGCTGTCTCCTCTCCTCGCTTCCTCCTGCTATGAGACTACACGGTATCTTGGTCTTGATCTTGCTGTCTGCCAAGTGGGATAAGAAACAACAACACACAAGCAAGCAGGATTTGTAAAATTTCACAAATTTTAACAATTAAATTCAGAATTAGAAATCTTTCAGAAGAAAGAATTCTTTTATATATATAAATTTTTTTAGTAAACAGAGGCCTTATGGCCGAATGACTAGCGCTCCGGGCCGCAGGTTTCGGATCCGAGTACCAACGGTACTACGGATGTCTGTAGTGGTTCGGAATCCACTTTAAACAATAGTTCCCGGTCTAATAGGATCGTAGAGCATTGAGGGGCTAGTGTTACTCGCGTCCTTAGCATATCTTCAAACTAAACGTGCTCCTTGGGCAGTGCTGAAAGAGAAAAAGCGTTCGTCCACTTGGGCTGCTCACAGGGAAATGGTTAATACGACTAAAATCTTCGACGTAATAAAAAAAACCTTATTAGTAAATAAGTTCAATTGATGGAAACATTTACTAGACTTCCAGTAACAAAAAATGCACTTTAATATCAATAATGAAGATAATTTGTGATTCCAATTAAGTTACCAAAAATTTCTATGTCGCAGCTCTGCAGGTACAATTCTCCCCCTATACAATATTTCATTCTTACCGTCAGTGTCATTTAACATTACGTGACTCTGTGATCCCACATCATCATCCATTTGTAAAACAGTCTTACTTTGAAAGCCCATTTGTAATATATCGCTCCATTCCGTTTCCCTTTGACTAAAAGCAGTTAATTGTGGGCGTACAGGCAGCCTGTAAAGCTAATCGTGACTAATCGCTTTTACGTAACAGGGACAGTGAAATCCCTTTCGATCGCTGTGTGGCTGCCGCGAGATAAGGGAGCGCTTTCATTGGATTCTCATTTCAAAATCATTCATCTCTTTCTGGCCAATGAAAGGAATAATAAGCGTTGGGATCCAATTTCGGGCAGAACGAATTAGCTCTTCCGCTTTAATAAACGATGAATGAAACTGGATTCCTCCATTACTTAAATGGCCTGGTATTGAAAAAGTAATTATTTTTGCTTCTTATTGCTAATTTTCTGGAAATATGTAAGTTATAAGACTTTTTTTATTTAAAAAAATTTATTTTAGGGAACAAAATTAATTTCTTTGATATTCATTCAGAATTTTAAAAATTATTTGGGATATTTTCCAATTTCCGAACACTTTAAAGCTTTTTTTTTTTTTAAATTATAATGATTTTTATGATAAACAATGACACCATGAATAATAAAACTTTAATTAAGAAACCTAAAATCAGTTTAATGTTTCAAATATTTTCTAATCCTGTAATTTAAGTAATTACACATTAATATAAATATTAATAATTTTGTTATATAATGGTCTTCACATTATTCCAATAATTTAAACATGGTGACAGCATGGTGAAACCATTTTAAGTCGTAGATCCCTATCTAATATGACTATCTAATGAATATAGGACTCTAGCTGGGCATAGAGTCGAAATCTCGACCCCTTGAAAATTCAGTGTCATGGAGCCAAGTCAGACTGCTACCAACGGATTCTCCATCACAACAGAAACACCCCATCTTCTCCCCTTCCATGAGACCACATGTGCTCTTGGACTTGGTATAGATGTTACTGTCTACCAAATGAGATAAGAATAAACAAAAAAAAAAAAAAAGCAGGATTAAGGGTTCTTGGGCGTGTTATAAAAGTTTCTCTAAACCAAATGGGAGTATAAACACAACAACAAACAAACAAACAAACAAGCAGGATTAAGGGTTCGTGGGCTTGGTATAGATGTTGCTGTCTACCAAGTGGGACCACAAACAACAACAACAACAAACAAGCAAGCTGGATTAGTAAAATTTCACATGTTTTAACATGATCTATTAAGTTGAGAATTAGAAATCTTTCACAAGAAAAAGTTCTATTAAAAATATTTTTATAAAATATATTTATCGTTTTACTAAAGAAGGTGAATCGATGGAAAAATTTACTAGACTTACAGTAATAAAAAAAATATATTTTAACATAAATAATGACGATAATTTGTGACATGAATGAAATTACCAAAAAATTCTATGTCGCAGTTCTGCAGGTACAGTTCTCTTTCCATCCAATCCTTCATTCTTACTGTCAATACCATTTAACTTACGTGGTTCTGTGACCTCACATCATCATTCATTTGTAAAACAGTCTTACTTTGAAAGCCCATTTGTAATGATTCACTCCATTCCGTTTTTCTTTGACTAAAAGCAGTTAATTGTGGGCGTACAGGCAGTCTGTAAAGTTAATCGTGAATAATCGCTTTTACGTAACGGGGACAGTAAAATCCCTTTCGATCGCTGTGTGGCTGCCGCGAGATAAGGGAGCGCTTTAATTGGATTTTCATTTCCAAATCATTCATCTCTTTCTGGCCAATGAAAGGAATAATAAGCGTCGGGATCCAGTTTCGGCAGAACGAATTAGTTCTTCCGCTTTAATAAACGATGAATGAAACTGGATTCCTGGTTTATCCGTTATTTAAATGGACCGGTATTGAAAAAGTAATTATTTTTGTTTCTTATTGCTAATTTTCTGGAAATGCTTAATGTTTAAATATAAGTTTGTTTTTTTTCTATTTGAGAAAATTTATTTTATGGAACAAAATTGCTTTCTTTGACATTCATTCAGAATTTAAAAATTATTTTGGACATTTTCCAATTTTTGAATACTTTGAAGATTATTTTTACATTATGATGATTTTAATGATAAATAATAAAACTTTAAATAAGAAACTTAAAATCAGTTTAATTCTTCAAATATTTTCTAATCATATAATTTAAGTATTTGCACTTTGAATATTAATATTTTTTTCATGTAATAGTCTTCGCATGGTTCCAATAATTTAAACATGGTGAAACCATTTTAAGCCGTAGGTCCCTGTTTAATATGTCTGCTGGGCATAGATTGGAAACTTCACCCCTTAAATATTCAGCGTCACGGAGCCAAGTCAGACTGTTACCAACGGATGCTCCATTACAACAGTAGCTGTCCCATCTTTTCCTCCTTCCATGAGGCCACATGAGTTCTTGGGCTTGGTATAGATGCTGCTATCTACCAAGTGGGATAATAAATAACAAACAAGCAAGTAAAATGTGTGAAATTTCACACGTTTTAATATGACCTATTAAATTGAGAATTATAAATCTTTCAAAAGAAAAAATCTATTAAAATATTTTCTATAAATATGTATTTATCTTTTTAGTAAATAAGTTGAATTGATAAAAGATATTTCTTAGACTCTCAGTAATAAAAAACTATACTTTAATATAAATAATGACGATAATTTGTGACATGAACTAAATTACCGAAAAATGCTATATCGCAGTTCTTCAGGTACAATTGTCTTCCTATCCAATCTTTCATTCTTACTGTCAATGTCATTTAACTATGTGACCTGACATCATCATTCATTTGTAAAACTGTCTTGCCTTGAAAGCCCATTTGTAATATATCACTCCATTCCGTTTCCCTTTGAGTAAAAGCAGTTAATTGTGGGCGTACAGGCAGTTTGTAAAGTTAATCGTGAATAATCGCTTTCACGTAACGGGGACAGTAAAATCCCTTTCGATCGCTGTGTGGCTGCCGCGAGATAAGGGAGCGCTTTCATTGGATACTCATTTCAAAATCATTCATCTCTTTCTGGTCAATGAAAGGAATAATAAGCGTCGGGATCCAGTTTCAGGCAGTAGGAATTAGCTCCTCCGCTTTAATAAACGATGAATGAAACTGGATTCCTGGTTTCTCCGTTATTTAAATTGCCCGTTATTGAAAAAGTAATTATTTTCGTTTCTTTTTACTAATTTTCTGGAAAAGTTTAATGTATAAATTATAAGTTTTTTAAAATTTATTTTTTATGGAACAAAATTACTTTCTTTGGCATTCATTCAGAATTTAAAAATTATTTTGGACATTTTTCAATTTTTCAACTCTTTAAAGCTTTCTTTACATTATTATGATTTTAATGGTAAATAATAATACCATGCATAATAAAGCTTTAAATAAGAAACCTAAAATCAGTTTAATGCTTCAAATATATCCTAATCATATAATTTAAGTAATTGCGCTTTAATATAAATATAAATATTTTTTTATATAATAGTCTTCGCATTATTCCAATAATTTAAACATGATGACACCATGGTGAAATCATTTTAAACCGTATTTCCTTTCTAATAGGACTGCTAGGCATAGGGTTGAGAACTCTACCCCTTAAAAATTTAGCGTCACGAAGCCAAGTCAGACTGCTATCAACTTATGCTCCATCACAACAGAAGATGTCTCATCTTTTCTGCTTCCATGAGACCACATGGGTTCTTGGGCATAGTTTAGATGTTGCTGTCTACTAAATTGCATAAACAGCAGCAACAACAACAAACAAGCAAGCAGGATTTGTAAAATTTCACACGTTTTAATATGAGCCATTAAGTTGAGAGTTAGAATTACTTCACAAGAAAAAATCGTATTAAAAATAATTTCTATAAATATATATTTATGTTTCCAGTCAATAAGTTCAATCAATGGAAACATTTACTAGACTTCCAGTAATAAAAAATATACTTTAACATAAATTATGACGATAATTTGTGACATGAACTAAATTATCAAAAAAATTCTTCGTCGCTATTCTACAGGTACAATGCTATTTCTATCCAATCTTACCACTTTTAAATATTAATTAGAATTCTATTATATACCCAGCGCAGCATTGTAATACTTTTATAAACATATTGTTTAAAACCAATGCGAAAATATACAACCTCTATTAAGTAAAAGTAAAGAAGCATGGTCTAGATGTTGCTGGTTACCAAATGCGATAAGAAACTACAACAACTAACAAACAAGCAAGATAAAGGATCTTCTTGTGCTTGGTCTAGATGTTGCTGTCTACCAAATGGGTTAAGAAACAACAACAAACAAGCAAGATTTATAAAATTTCACACGTTTTAATATGAGCTATTAAGTTGAAAATTAGAAATCTTTCTGAAGAAAAATTCTACTAAATGCAGGTTTATAAGAAATATTTTTATCTTTTTGGTAAATAAGTTGAATTGGTGAAAACATTTACTGAACTTTCAGTAATAAAAATATCTACTTTAACATAAATAATGACGACAATTTATGACATGAACTAAATTACCAAAAAATTCTTTGTCGTAGTTCTGAAGGTTCAATCATCTTCCTATCCAATCTTTCATTCTTACTGTCAATTTCATTTAACATACGTGACTCTGTGACCCCACATCATCATCCATTTGTAAAACAGTCTTACTTTGAAAACCCATTTGTAATATATCATTACTCCATTCCGTTTCCCTTTGACTAAAAGCAGTTAATTGTGGGCGTACAGGCAGCTTGTAAAGTTAATCATGAATAATCGCTTTCACGTAACGGGGACAGTGAAATCCCTTTCGATCGCTGTGTGGCTGCCGCGAGATAAGGGAGCGCTTTCATTGGATTCTCATTTCAAAATCATTCATCTCTTTCTGGCCAATGAAAGGAATAATAAGCGTTGGGATCCAGTTTCGGGCAGAACGAATTAGTTCTTCCGCTTTAATAAACGATGAATGAAACTGGATTCTTAGTTTCTCCATCATTTAAATTGCCCGGTATATTGGAAACGTCATTATTTTTGTTTCTCATTGCTAATTTTCTGGAAATGATTAATGTTTAAATATGAGAGTTTTTTAGTTGAAAAATTTATTTTATGGAACAAAATTACTTTCTGTGACATTCAGTTAGAATTTAAAAATTATTTTGGGAATTTTTCAATTTTTTAACATCTTAAAGCTTTTTTTTACATTATAATGATTTTAATGATAAATAATAATAATATCATGAATAATAAAACTTTAAATAAGAAACTTAAAATCAGTTTAATGCTTCAAAAAGTTTCTAATTATGTAGTTTAAGTAGTTGCACTTTAATATAAATATAAATATTTTTTATATAATAATCTTCTCTTTATTCCAATAATTTAAACATGGTGACACCCTGGTGAAATCATTTTAAGCTGTAGGTCTCTGTCTAATATGACTGCTGGTCATAGGGTTCAAAACTCTACCCCTTAAATATTCAGCGTTACGCAGCCAAGTCAGACTGCTACCAACGGATACTCCATCACAACAGTAGCAGCCCCATCTTTTCCTCCTTCGATGAAACCATATGGGTTCATGGGCTTGGTATAGATGTTGCTCCAAATCAAATGGGATAATAAACAGCAACAACAAACAAACAAGCAGGAGTAAGGGTTCTTGGGCTTGGTATAAATTCTGCTATCTACCAAATGGCATAAGAAACAACTACAAACAAGCAAACAGGATTTATAAAATTTCACACGTTTTAATATGAACTATTAAGTTGAGATATAAATATTTCAGAAGAAAAGTTCTGTTAAGTATATATTTATAAAAAATATTTTTATCTTTTTAATAAATAAGTTGAATTGATGTAAACATATACTGGACTTCCAGTAATAAATAAAAATATACTTTAATATGAATAATGACAATAATTTGTGACATGAACTTGTGGTAATTTGTGACAATTTACCAAAAACAATCTTTGTCGCAGTTCTGCAGGTACAATTCTCTTCCTATCCAATCTTTCATTCTTACTGTCAATGTCATTTAACATGCGTGGCTCTGTGACCCCACATCATCATACATTTGTAAAACAGTCTTACTTTGAAAACCCCATTTGTAATATATCATTACTCCATTCCGTTTCCCTTTGACTAAAAGCAGTTAATTGTGGGCGTACAGGCAGCTTGTAAAGTTAATCATGAATAATCGCTTTCACGTAACGGGGACAGTGAAATCCCTTTCGATCGCTGTGTGGCTGCCGCGAGATAAGGGAGCGCTTTCATTGGATTCTCATTTCAAAATCATTCATCTCTTTCTGGCCAATGAAAGGAATAATAAGCGTTGGGATCCAGTTTCGGGCAGAACGAATTAGTTCTTCCGCTTTAATAAACGATGAATGAAACTGGATTCTTAGTTTCTCCATCATTTAAATTGCCCGGTATATTGGAAACGTCATTATTTTTGTTTCTCATTGCTAATTTTCTGGAAATGATTAATGTTTAAATATGAGAGTTTTTTAGTTGAAAAATTTATTTTATGGAGCAAAATTACTTTCTGTGACATTCAGTTAGAATTTAAAAATTATTTTGGGAATTTTTCAATTTTTTAACATCTTAAAGCTTTTTTTTACATTATAATGATTTTAATGATAAATAATAATAATATCATGAATAATAAAACTTTAAATAAGAAACTTAAAATCAGTTTAATGCTTCAAAAAGTTTCTAATTATGTAGTTTAAGTAGTTGCACTTTAATATAAATATAAATATTTTTTATATAATAGTCTTCTCTTTATTCCAATAATTTAAACATGGTGACACCCTGGTGAAATCATTTTAAGCTGTAGGTCTCTGTCTAATATGACTGCTGGTCATAGGGTTCAAAACTCTACCCCTTAAATATTCAGCGTTACGCAGCCAAGTCAGACTGCTACCAACGGATACTCCATCACAACAGTAGCAGCCCCATCTTTTCCTCCTTCGATGAAACCATATGGGTTCATGGGCTTGGTATAGATGTTGCTCCAAATCAAATGGGATAATAAACAGCAACAACAAACAAACAAGCAGGAGTAAGGGTTCTTGGGCTTGGTATAAATTCTGCTATCTACCAAATGGCATAAGAAACAACTACAAACAAGCAAACAGGATTTATAAAATTTCACACGTTTTAATATGAACTATTAAGTTGAGATATAAATCTTTCAGAAGAAAAGTTCTGTTAAGTATATATTTATAAAAAATATTTTTATCTTTTTAATAAATAAGTTGAATTGATGTAAACATATACTGGACTTCCAGTAATAAATAAAAATATACTTTAATATGAATAATGACAATAATTTGTGACATGAACTTGTGGTAATTTGTGACAATTTACCAAAAACAATCTTTGTCGCAGTTCTGCAGGTACAACTCTCTTCCTATCCAATCTTTCATTCTTACTGTCAATGTCATTTAACATGCGTGGCTCTGTGACCCCACATCATCATACATTTGTAAAACAGTCTTACTTTGAAACCCCATTTGTAATATATCATTACTCCATTCCGTTTCCCTTTGACTAAAAGCAGTTAATTGTGGGCGTACAGGCAGCTTGTAAAGTTAATCATGAATAATCGCTTTCACGTAACGGGGACAGTGAAATCCCTTTCGATCGCTGTGTGGCTGCCGCGAGATAAGGGAGCGCTTTCATTGGATTCTCATTTCAAAATCATTCATCTCTTTCTGGCCAATGAAAGGAATAATAAGCGTTGGGATCCAGTTTCGGGCAGAACGAATTAGTTCTTCCGCTTTAATAAACGATGAATGAAACTGCATTCCTGGTTTCTCCGTTATTTAAATTGTGCCTGATATTGAAAAAGTAATTATTTTTACTTCCTATTGCTAATTTTTTGGAAATGTTTAATGTTTAATTATAAGGTTTTTTTTTTGTTTGAAAAAATTTATTTTAGGGAACAAAATTACTTTCTTTGACATTCATTTGGAACTTTAAAATTATTTTGATATTTTTCAATTTTTGAACACTTCAAATTTTTTTTTTACTTCATAATGATTTTAATGATAAATAATAATACCAAGGAATAATAAAACAATTATTCATTGTATTATGAATAATACCAAGAATAATAGTTAATAAAATTTTAAGTAAGAAAACTAAAATAAATTTACAGTTTTTTTAATTTTGTAATTTAAGTAATTGTACTTTTTAATAAATATATTAATATCTTTTTATAAAATAGTCTTCGCATTATTCCAATAATTTAAACATAGTGACAGCGTAAATATATGTAACAGCTCATATATAATATTGATAGCTTATATGATATTTATTAAATAATTCTCATTTTTTAAAAAAAATTTCATGTATTATTAGCACTTTCTTTAAAGCTAATAAAGCTATTTTTTAGAACCACTTTAAATAATATTTTTCAGAATATTTAAGTATATTATATATGTGATTCAAAATTTTCAATAAGTTCTGTAACATCTAATTATTTAGATAACAATATAATGGCCCATTAAGTTAATAATGGCTAATAAATAAAATTTGCTTTCATTTGATTTATGCAAACTTTCTTTTAACTATATCCAGTACTTTAAATATTTTTTTCACGAATTAACAGTTAGACTGTTATTGGGAGTTTTTCTGTTTTTCAATCATATATCAAGCAAATTCAATGCAATTTTCCCTAAAAATCCTTCCGAAAAGCAATGTCCTTTTTATTAACCTAAATGGAGAAAAAGGCATACCAATGTAAGACAATAAAGATCTGAATTCAAAAGTGTTGAAATAATGATGACTAATAATGGAAAAAAAATTTTAATCTTTTCTTCCATTTATATGTTATAAATAAGATGAAAAATAAAGGAAATCATCTTTCTTAATTTTACCCTATTAAACTTTATATGTCGACAAAGATATCCATTATATTTTTAGGATGAAAGAAAATACCTTAATATAACTACTTTAAATAAACTAACTATTTAATCTAACTCAAAAATCAATTAGTGTTAATGTACTCTCAAATATTTAATTTCTTAATTTAAAAGCTGATGCTACTGTACTGATTTTACATAACATTTTTTAATCTTAGTCACAGATTCTAATTTGAAATAAGATTTGATAGAAATTAAACAAGATCAATATTAACGTCTTCATTTTATTTATATATCTAGGCCCATTCCACTTACATTTGTAATGTTATTTAATCTCAAATTTTCCCTATGTAAGAAGATATTAGTTTGTTTTACTCCATTCTGAAAAAGTTGAAACCAAATATTTAAACAGAATATTACAAAATATAAAACTAAATCTTCAAAGTTCGAAAATTAGGAATGGAGTAATTAAATTGTTAATAAACATTAAAAAAGTTTTTAATTCGGCTTCTTTCTTATTTACCTAAATAAAATTGTTGCCAATAAAATGCAGTAAAATTTAAACTGTTGCCAATAAAATGGAGTAAGGCTATCTTCTGAAAAAAAAAAATGCCAATTCCATTTTTATGCGTAAGTTTTGTTATGTTATTTTTGAAATTTTCAAAGTTCGAAAATTAGGGATGGAATAATTAAAGTGTTGATAAATATTAAAGTTTTTAATTAGGTTTCTTTCTTATATACCGAAATAAAATTGTTGCCTATAAAATGCAGTAAAATTTAAAATTGTTGCCAATAAAATGTAGTAAAATTTAAAATTGTTGCCTATAAAATTTAAAATTAAAATTGACAATAAAATGGAGTAAGGCGATCTTCAAGTAGAAAAAAAACTGAACTGAAATTAAGTAGATTTTATTTATTCCAATTCCACTTACGTTTTGTGATGTTATTTTATCTCAAATTTTCCCTATTATTATGTAATATTTTGTTGTTTTACTTGGTTCTGGAAAAGTTGAAATCAAATATTCAAACCGAATATTAGAAAATATAAAACTAAGTTTTCAAAGTTCGAAAATTAAGCATGGAATAATTAAATTGCTAATAAGAATTTAAAAAGTTTTTAATTAGGTTTATATATATATATATACCAAAATAAAATTGTTGTCAATAAAATGAAGTAAAGTTTAAAAATGTTAAAATTGTTGTCAATAAAATGGAGTAAGACCACCTTCAAGTAGAAAAAAAAACTGACCTTAAATTAAGTAGATTTCTATTTATGCCAATTCCACATACGTTTTGTAATATTATTTTATCTCAAATTTTCACAATGCAAGGGGTCTTTAGTTTGCTTAACTCGGTTCTGAAAAAAATTGAAATAAAATATTTAACCAGAATATTGGAAAATATAAAGGATTTTCAAAGTTCAAAATTTAAGGATGGAATAATTAAGTTGTTAATAAACATTAAAAAAAGAGTTGTAATTAGGTTTCTTTCTTACATACCAAAATAAAATTATTGCCAATAAAATGCAGTAAAATTTAAAATTGTTAAAATTGTTGCCTATAAAATTCAGTAAAATTTAAAATTGTTAAAATAGTTGCCAATAAAATAGAGTAAGGCTATCTTCAAGTAAAAAAACAAGTGAACTGAACTTGAAAAGATTTCTTTTATACTAATTCCATTTTTATGCCTTACTTTTTTGCCAATTCTACTTACGTTATTTTTCAAATTTTCAAAGTTAGAAAATTAGGGATGGAATAATTAAATTGTTAATAAATAGTAAAAAATGTTTTTAATTAGGTTTCTTTCTTATATACCGAAATAAATTTTTAAAAATGGTGCCAATAAAATGCAGTAAGGCCATCTTCAAGCAGAAAAAAAACTGAAATTAAGTAGATTTCTTTTCAAAAATTGAAAGCTGAACCCGAAATTAAGAGCATCTCTCCCATAAATAAAATGAACGAGAAACGAAATGCATATACGATCTTTCTTAAGAAAGTACGAAATGAATTCTTGAAAGGGAAAAGGACGCTAAAAAGTGAAAATGAAGTTTTAAGAGAACTCATAAAAATGGAAATAAGAGCTTCCAGATTAAGTTAAATCGTAAAACTTCTTTATCTTTATATTCTCACGTTTTTATGGCTTTGGTAATTGAGCTTTGATTCGTTTTGGAACCCAGCAATTATTACTTATCAGAAACTTTGAGGAAATATACGAAAGTTCACTAAACTCTTTTTATAAGATAATTGCGAAATGTAACCAGACATTTTTGTGCTGCTATATTGATCGAAATCCAAAATGAAATCTGTGATTTAGAGAACTCATTTTTCTAAATAGGCTTTAAATTTTTATGTGTCTTAACTTAATATGAATCTTTTTTTATCATGTCTAATTTGAAAATAGCTTGAAAGTATGACATAAAAATTAAGGCATACCTGCAGAAAAGCATAAATCTTAAGGCATACCTGCTGAAACTTCTTGACTGAAAGAATATCTTATTGATGCTTTAAGAAATACTTGGATTTTAATTATTCATTAATTTTTATTCAGATATTTTTGGGTTTCTATACGGGACGAAACACAATTAAATCTTTTAGAGAATTCCTTTTTCTAAACTGGCTTTAAGTTTTTATGTATTTTAACTTAATAATAATATTTTTTTTATATGTCTAGTTTGAAACTAGCTGAAAATATGACATAAAAATTATTTTAAAAATATTATATCTGCAAAAACTCCTTGATTAAAAGAATAAATTATTGGTGCTTTAAAAAATATTTGGGATTAAATTATCCATTAATTTTATTTAATTAAAATCAAATTTAATTCAGGTTCACTGTCGGATTTAGTAACCAAAATTAACGTGGTTTCTAGAAATAAGACTGATTTTTCTGAATGTTAGCTTTTAAATTTGAAAATTTGTGTCATCTGTTATTGCTAAATGATATAAAAACCTACCAACTACGGGAAATGTAATTTCTATCCCTGTATCTTCAAATCTTTAATAAATATCTAAGGAAAGTTCTCCTAATTTATTGGATTCAATTTGCTGAATTTCAGTACTGTAGTGTGCACGTTGAACAAATTATTGTAACTGGGTGTGGTTGGGTTGAGATACACAGTCCAGTCATATTAATGTGACCACCACCTACTTTCGACGCCAACGTGAAATAACCAATCACAAAAGGCAGGTGGCAGCACATTGCAGCGAATTGTATATAAAGAATCCCATTTAATACCACTTAAATACCACTTAATACCACATTACACACTCCACTTAAAGCCCGAATATACAAGAGTGTATATTCTGGCTTTTGACAGGTGGTCACATTAATGGGACTGAACTGTGTACTTGAGACACAGGTTGGAGAACTCATAGCTTTATTGACACACGCATAAACAACATACTCATATAATTAGAGACACACAATATTTAACACATTTAAAGACAGATAATTACAGATTCGGGGAAGGATTCAACTTCTACGCCGAAAATCCGATACTCAGTTACGGAATACTCAGCAGGATGCGCGAAATATACTTCCTCGCCGGGTGAGAGTCTGTAGGCCGATTAATGCGCTGGGATGGGATAAATGTATTTCCCCTTGGAATTAGAGACTGTAGATCAACTGAACGTTTCTCAGGTTGCACTATACTTTCTCTCGGGTGAGATTCTCCAAGCCTACTGACCATTTCTTCTGATCTTCAAAGAAGGCTATCTTGCCAGTGTGTTGGAGGAAGCATGGTTACAATACGAAAATATTAATTGATTACAACGATTAGCAACGATTGTCTTATGCTTGTGACATTTAATTATATTTTTCTAGCAGTATGGAACTGCACTAAATATTACGAAATACTGATTGAATGTCATTTGAAAATAACAACTTACAACTAATCTATATACTTTTATTCAACTCATCTATATACTTTTATTTACTTATTCACTAAAGAGGTTTATTTGGCATAGAATTACACGATGTTTATCACTATTTAAATCATATATTAAGCGGACTTTCAAATTAAATTCTTATTTATTCCATTAAAATCTAATTTTTTAAATTCATTATTTGTATTAATTCTTTAAAATCCTTTAATGTACTAGGTCTTTAAATTAACTCCAATGAAATTAAAAGATTTATGAATAACAACAACAATACAAAGTGCTTTGTGAAAAATATTCACTTCTTCAAAATATAACCTTCTTAAAATATATGTTTAAGTATTTTTAAAATATATAATACCATGAATTATTACTTTATTTAAATGTCCAATACTGTGCCTTTAAAAGTCTTGTACAGATAGGAAGCAGGTTAGGAGAATTGAAATCGTAATGAAAGAACTTAAAGAAATTGTCTCGTGCGCGTGTGGAATTCTTACAATAAGAAGTTTCAACCTGGAAAACGACACTTAAAATTCGAAATTGAAAATATTTCTTTCAAAACGCAGAAGAATTACTCGAATTTACATAAAATGAAAAATGGTCCGTCAACGTGAGCTGCTACTTCTTTTTAACCTCCAGGAATGATTCCATTCCTCCCACGCAAACCTTTTTCAATTCCCCCGCGCGAGAATTATATCGAAAATGGATGTCCTTCTTCCGAAGTAAGCGAAAAACATCCTCTCTCTTCCAGTGGCGGGGTATCAGGAGAAGAATACAAATTGGAATATAATCTCTCGGATCGCATCTGGTAACCTAGCAACCGCGGAAGTGTCGCCCATCATAAGTATTCGCAATGAGCCTTGTTAGGAATTTTGCTCCGAAAAAAAAGAAAAATGTATCATTTTACACAAATATAAATTTCCTGCTCACATGAAGAAGAGGAAAGAAAAAGGTTTTGCGGTGGATGAAATCAAATTTTATTATAACCTGTTTCATTGTAGCAAAATGTGATGTATTTCTTTTTGAAAATAATGACACCTAGAAATTTCCTTTTCTGTTATTATTATTATTGCTATGAAAATATATACATAGATATGTACGAAATACAGTTTTGAAAAGTTTCTTGCAAATTGCTATAGAACTTTTCTAATTTAATGCAATGCAGCATCTTAAACATTACAATAATGAATTCTTCTTCAATGGCGCAACAGCCCCATGGTGGGCCACGTCCGTCTGCCTACTGACAAATTTCGGGACACTAGATGTTTTATTTTTAAGGGGTAGGGTTGTCAGAACTATGCCTAACGCTCTATAGACCGGGACCTGAAGTTTAAAGTTGATTCCGAATCACTACAAACATCCATGACACCGCTGGAATTCAAACTCGAAACCTGTGACACCGAGTTCCAAAGCGCTGTGTTCTTATATTAGGGACATTTAATTATGTTTTTCTAAAGTATCAAACTGCACTAAATCTTATGAAATACCTACCATCAATGTCATTTGAAAATATGAACTAAAAACTAATCTGTATGCTTTTATTCAACTAATCTGTATGCTTTTATTCAACTAATCTGTATGCTTTTATTCAGAAGCCGTGTTATTTGGAATTTTGTCACTGAATTATACGATGATTATTTCTGCTCCCAGAATCACCATTTAAATCTCATATGTTGTTAGGACTTCCAAATTAAATTCATTTTATTTGTTTAACTCAATTAGTTCATTGCTAATATTATTACTAATTCATTACTAATACATTATTAACACTTTAAAATCGTTTCATGCATTAGTCCTTCACATCAACTCCAGTGCAATTATAAGATTCATGAGTAAGGACAGTAATTCAAAATTCTTTACGAAAAATATATATTAACCTTAATAAAATATATATCTACGTATTTTTAAAATACATAATATCATCAATTATTATTTTTTAAATGTTCAATACTGTGCTTTAAAAGGCAGATGCTTGCACGAATATGAAGCAGGTAGGAGAATTAAAATCATAATGAAAGAACTTAAAGAAATTGTCTCGTGCGCGTGTGGAATTCTTACAATAAGAAGTTTCAACCTGGAAAACGAGACTTAAAATTCTAAATTGAAAATATTTCTTTCAAAACGCAGAAGAATTACTCGAATTTGCATAAAATGAAAAATGATCCGTCAACATGAGCTGCTGCTTCTTCTTTTAACCTCCAGGAATGATTCCATTCATCCCACGCAAACCTTTTCAATTCCCCCGCGCGAGAATTATATCGAAAATGGATGTGTTTCTTCGGAAGTAAGCAAAAAACATCCCCTTACTTCCAGTGGCGGGGCATCAGGAGAAGAATACAAATTGGAATATAATCTCTAGGATCGCATCTGGTAGCCTAGCAACCGCCAAGTATCGCCCATCATAAGCATTCGCAACGAGCCTTGTTAGGGATTTTGCTCCAAAAAAAAAAAAAAAAAAAAAAAAAGTATCATTTTACACAGATATAAATTTCCGGTGCACATGCAATGGAGAAGAGTAAAATGTTTTGTGGCGGATGAAATCAGAAATATTTCATTATACAGTGTTTTGGGCAATGGGCGTACCGATTACGGAGTTCCTAGGTGGCTTTAAGATATAAAGTGTTAGCAAGATATGATGTATTTCATTTTTGAAAACAATGACTCTTTGAAAATTATTTTTCTTGCATAGAACATGCGTTCTTTAGAAAATTATTATTATTATTATTGCTATAAAGTTTTATGTTGATTTTATTTAACTGTTAGTAATCTTTAAAACCCTGCCAAATTTTATTAAAGTAATAATACAAAACAGAACTCAAATTCTATTGAAATAGTAATGAAATTAGAACCAAATTCTGTCAAAATAGTAATGTAAAACAGAACTGAAATTTTATCGAAATAATAATGTAAAACAGTACTTAAATTCTATCGAAATAGTAATGTAAAACAGAATTTAAATTTTATCGAAATAGTAATGTAAAACAGCACCAAATTCTGTCGAAATAGTAACGTAAACCAGCACCAAATTTTATTGAAATAGTAATGTAAAACTGAACCATATTCTATTGAAATAGCAATATAAAACAGAACTCGAATTTTTGCTAAACATTTCAAATTAAAAAAAAAAATTTTAATTTAATTTCATTTATGTTAAATTTTGATTTATAACATTGTTGAATTTCAGCTGATACAAATGCAAATAATCTATACATTTTATTGAAATAAATTTAAGTTAATTTTTAATAAATTTTATTTTGTATATTTTTATTTTTAAATCATAACAAACTGTATTTAACCATTTTAAATCATTGTGCCATTTCAAATGATTGATTTTCAAGATGGCTGTTATTGGGAACTAAATTATATAATGTCCATGATGATGATAGTACATAAAAAATTCAAACACATAATTTTATATATTTTTAAAGATATTTTTAAACTTTAATGCACTTCTACATTTTTTTAATCTTTTAAAAAAAAATTAGAGATTGCCATAAAATAAAGTATTTGTAGTGTTTTTTTAAATATTTTTTTCTTTTTAATAGCAATGTAAACTACTTTAAATGCTTTTACCAATATAAATCAAATTGTTTTTTTCTCCTCCCATCTGCCTGTTCCACCTCCAAAGATCGCTCATCCCGTGACATATCAGCAGACGTCGCTGTCTTGAAATATTTACAATTCCTACGCAATGTCGGCTTCTCTCCGCAAGACAAGTGGAAATAGAAACGCTTCGCTGGACGGAAAAACGGATATTAAACCGAGCGCGAAACGCAAATATTTTCCCCGTACTAAAAAGGTTCGGTTAGCATAGGAAGGTGCATCGTCGAATTTAAATAAAATACCAAAACATACTGAGTTTTAAGATTGTAAAGTGTTTTTTTATTTCTTTATTTTTTAAAAACGCATTTTGTTATATGGGCTTGCAAATTGCACTTGAAAAATTTTATGCTGTCAGAAATTGAGGGAAATTCATATTGCTCCCATAAATTGTAACTATTTAAAAATTTAAAATATGTGTCTTCAATTCAATTTTTGAATGGAAGATATTTAGAAGAATATTATTACGGCATTTTTATATTAAATAATTCTATCTTACATTGCATCTTTTACATTGCATCTTTTACGAATTGATATTAAATTTTGTAACCGTGCTTCCTTCTACGCATTGGCAAGAGCGCCTCCTGTGGTGTTCAAGAGAAATGATCAGTATGCTTCGAGACTCTCATCCGAGAGGAAGTACTGCGCAACATGAGTTTACAGTCTCTCATCCCAAAAGGAAATATATTTAACACAACCCTGCCTAATAGTTGGCTTACAGACTCTCACCCGGAGAGGAAGTATATTTCCTGCATCCCGAAAGTGCCTGAATATCGGGTTTTCGGCTTATAAATGGAATCCTTACACAAATCTATAACTATATGTCTTTAAATGTGTAAAATATTGTATTTGTGTGGTGTTTGTGAGTGTGTCAATTAAGCTTTGTGTTCTGCAACCTGTGTCTCAAGTATTTCAACACAACCCCACCCAGTTACAATTGGAAGGCCCAACCTGCACGCTACAATATCGATTTTCACTGATATTTACTTTACAAATATAAAGTATAAAGACTGTATGTTTTCAGTAACTATTGTGTATATATATAAATATATATATATATATGTGTGTGTGTGTGTGTGCAAGATCTACAAGTGCATTGATTAAATATATAAAAATTCCGTGAGTTTCACTAGAAGAATATTTTTTTTTATTTCCAATGGCAAGTATACAGGATATAGATATCAGAAACCGATATCATAAAAAAAATACAAAGAACTAGGCAGAAACAAATGATGTTGTTTAATCCATCCACTAAGTCTGGCAATCCAGTAACGCTTCCATACAGAAACAGAAGGCAGTGCAGAACAGGAAGCAAGGTGAGACATATTCATTTTTTTTCTTGGTTATCGCACAGGAGACAGAGAGGGTCAAGAGCCAGTTTAATTCTGTGAAGGTGCTTGCGGAGGCAATCGTGACCACAGAAAAGTCGTAGTAACGCCACCGACTTTTCTCTAGGCCTTTCAGGAATATCATGAATAGGAATGTACCAGGGCTTGTGACAGTTTCCAGCGTTAGAATCCTCAAAGATGGAATACCTAAGGGTCTTTTTAATTAACGTCTTAACGGAATGGTAACCCCTGTTTATTTAGCTGTATAACAGAGGTCTTGTTTTCCTCTATTCCTCAGTGGGTCTGGATCCACTGCAGGACGACTATTTTATTTTGATCCGACAACCTTACCAGAAGGTTGACACAGTCATCAATATCTTTAGATCGAGAGGAACATGGGAAGTCTATAGCTTGGAGAGATGCTCTCAAATCTGATAGAAGCACCACTTTAGAGAAATATTCTGATAGGATCTGTAGTTGAATAAGAGCCTAATGGATAGCAGTAATTTCACCGTCAAAAGCTGATTTACTGTTATGGAGGAAAATTTGGCTCGAAGTGCAACATAAATCTACTTCCTTGAGGTGCACTGCGGTCAACGTCTAGTATGTCAAAATGATCCACAAACAGGGCTTTTAGTCTGGTTCTCAGTGTGAGTTTCTTGGAGTTCTGCAGTGGAACGCAAGTGGTTTGTGCCAAAACAAGAGAGGAGTTATTAAATACTATTAAGAATTTTTATGTTAAAATATTTACTATTATGGAGACAAATTAGGCTCAGTAATTATAAGTAGTAGTAGATGACGGTTTGTTTGAGCAGCTGGAACTGGGTGTGGTCGAATCGAGTCGCAAGTCCAAGAAATTTTTTTTTTATTTTGACGCGCACAAGTACCCCAATTACAATTAAAAATAAACAATATTAAACACACAGTATGTATATTTAAAGAACATTCAATAACAGATTAATTTAAGGATTACACTTCTAGCTATCAGGATGAGAGATCGTAATTCAGCGCCAGTTGCTCCATGCGTCCTCTCCGGACAAGTCTGGATGCCTACTGATGATTTCTTCTGTAAAGCAAGGGACGCTGTTGCAGTGTGTAAGAGAAAATATGGTTGCGTAGGTGGAACCACGGTTACAATATGAAATTTTAACGCACAAATATTCAAAGTTTTAAATTCAAAAAATTATAATATGAATAATAACGACTAAAATTATAAATACACATTGTTTCTGAACGTCCTTTTTATTTATTTATCTTAATTTATTTAAATATTAATAAGATAAGAATGCTTATAAAATTTTAGTATATCATCAAAAGATTTTGATGCAGATAGGGAGAGTTTAAGGAACATTTCTAAAAGCTCCTTACGTTCCTTTGAAGATTAGCGCTGTAATTTCTTATGCATTATCAAAGGTTTTATGAAAAGAAATTGAAATGATCATTTTAAAGTGGAAATAGAGTACTTTGGGAATTCAGTCTTTTGTGAAAATGTCTCCATTTGTGTAATATGTCGTTAGACCATGAACCAAATTTTAGTTTCCAAATTACAATCCCATCTAAAAGTTATGCGAAAACACAATTTTTTAATGTGAAATTCTTTTGAATATTTAAAGCGAATTCCATTGCTATATAGAAAAAACTCAAAAGTACATTCCTTAATTGTTCATAAATAAAAAAAGTGTTAAGGAAATGAAGCAGATACAACAATGTTTTCATATAATCTAAAAATATTTTAATGCTTTACCTGTCATAGGAAATAACTAATATGTTCATTTTAAATAATTAACAGCAATTACTTAACACTTACAGTTACTAAACAATTACTTACGATATATTTAGAACAATTATTTCACAACAACTCTGAAGTAGTAGTATTTTAATTTCTTATTTTTGTGAATAGCATACTTTATCCCATCTTTCCTACATTGTAAAAAAAATGCGGCCTGATGGCCTACTGGCTAGCACTCTGGCCATTGGTCCCGATGACTTCAGATACGAATCCTGGCGGTGGCATGGATGTTTGTTGGTGGTTCGGAATTCACGTTACACTGTAGATTCCGGTCTATTTAGCCTAAACTATGCATAAGATGACCGTAGAGTGACAAACCAAACCAAATACACTGTAAAATGTAAATTGGGCAATTCCTTACACACATTTTCGGTTTTAAAAATAAATTTTATAAATGTTATATTATTGCTAGACGTACTACATTATTTAATGTGATAATATGAGATTCTCTTTTAGGAACATTAAAAAAATAGTTGCTTTAGCAATTTTCAATATTGATCAGCTTAAATTAAATAATTAAGAAACAATGTTACCAGAATTTTTTTACTGCTTTCAAGGGACACAAAACCCTAAAAATGACCAAAATATAAAATTTTATTGCATCTTTAATTTTATTTTATTTTATTTTATTAATTCAGTTACAAATTTTTACAGATGTAGCTAAATTATTTAAGTAATTATTTCGAATTTTTGTTATTGGGTTAAAACTAAAATCTGTTTAATTGCATTTGAGGCAGACACTACAGTATATTTAAACAATATAGTATATTATAATATAGTATTATGCATTAGTATATATAGTATACTTATATTATATATATATTATAGTATGCAATTTGCAGACAGAATGATTTAGCCTATATTTCAAGTTAAGCTAATAAGCGATATTTTTAAATATGTGGCTACTTTTATTCATGAATGAACTAAATCCTTTGTGCAAACAATATGGAGTAAATCTCTATTCATCGTATGCGCTGTTAAAAATGTTTTTTCTCTTATAAAGTAAGTGTTGGAAACCGGAAATGAACACTTTGTTTTCCATGAAAATCTGCTAATGAAAAAGTTCATGATTAGTTATAAAACTGATAGAATTTAAAAGGGAAACTTAAAATCCATAGGTAAATAAAAAATGATAAATTATTATATTTGAAAGTCATATAAAAATGAAATAATAAGTAAATCTATTCTAATAAAAACAAAAACCTGGATCAGTAATTTTATTGTAGATTATATTTCATTAGAGTGATTAATTAAAAGATTATTGCAGCATAATTTTTTTTTTTCGTAAAACAACTATTTCTTTTTAATTCGGTGATGTGAAGGAAAAAGAAATAAAAAGCAATTTCAATAAATATTAAATAGGAAATACTAAATTTAATACTGAAGTTAAAACTGAAACTAAATTTAAAACTGAAGTTTAACTAAATTTAACTTACTACTAAATTAAACTTCTAAGAAAAGATTACTGTTTTAAAAATTTAAGCTAGCTATGAACAAATTTCTTATGGCTAGCAACCGTAGGTTGTTTTTTACAACCGGAGGTTGGAGCCAGTCAGACTTCTACCTACGGGTACTTCAACACAGCAAAAGCTGCCACCCCCCCTTACCTCCTTCCATGAGGACACACGGGTTCTTGGACTTGTTTCAGACATTACTGTCTACCAAGTGGCATAAAAAACAACAACAACAACAATAATACTAATATAATACAACAGCAATAATGTATTAATAATGTTCATTATATTAACATCTCCTGTATAGAAATCTGCCAGCAGACGGCCTTGGCCCGCCATGGGGCTGTTGCGCCAATAAAGAAGAATTCATTATTGTAATGTTTAAAATGCTGCATGGCATTAAATTAGATAAGTTCTACAGCAATTTGCAAGAACTATTTCAAAACAGTGATTCCTTTATATCTATGCATATATTTTCATAGCAAAAATAATAACAGCTTTCTACAGAAGGCATGATCAATTTAAAAAAATGCCATTTTCAAGGTGTCATTGTATTAAAAAAAGAAATACATTACATAACGTTAAAATAAAACACGTTATAATGAAATTTTTGATTTCATCCACCGCAAAACCTTTTTCTCATTTCTTCTCCATTGCATGTGCACCGGAAATTCATATGTGTGTAAAATGATACATTTTTCTTTTTTGGAACCAAATTCTTAACAAGGCTCGTTGCAAATACTTATGATGGGCGACACTTGGCGGTTGCTAGGTTACCAGATGCGATCCAAGAGATTATATTCCAATTTGTATTCTTCTCCTGATGCCGCTCAGAAGTAAGAGGATGTTTTTCGCTCACGTCGGAAGAAAGACATCCATTCTCGATATAATTCTCGCGCAGGGAAATTGAAAAAGGTTTGCGTGGGAGGAATGGAATCATTCCTGGAGGTTAAAGAAAAGAAGAAGCAGCTCGTGTTGACGGACCATTTTTCATTTTATGTAAATCGGAATAATTCTCTACGTTATGAAAGAAATATTTTCAATTTAGAATTTTAAGTTTCGTTTTGCCAGTTTGAGTCTTCTTATTGTAAGAATTCCACATGTGCACGAGAACATTTAAGTTCTTTCATTACGATTTTAATTCTCCTAACCTGCTTCCTATCTCGCCTTTTAAAGCAGAGTATAAAACATTTTAAAAAGAAATGATGATTTTATATTCTTTAAAAATACTTAAATATAAATTTTAAGAAGGTTAATATATGTTTTTCATAAGGAATTTTGTATTTCTGTTGTTGTTCATAAATCTTATAATTGCATTGGAGTTAATGTAAAAAAATAATACATGAAATGATTTTAAAAATTAATACGTGTAATGAATTTAATCAATTAATTGAGTTAATTAAAATAAAAAAGAATCTAATTTGGAAGTCCTCTTAATATATGAGATATAAATGTTGATAAACATAGTGTAATTCAGTGCCAAATAAATATCGTGTAATTCAGTGCGAAAATTTCCAATGACACTCTTTAATGAATAAGTAAATAAATGTATATGGATATAGAGAAATAAAACATAGATTATTTGAATAAAAGTACACTACTGGCCATTAAAATTGCTACTCCAAGAAGGCGAAATGCTACAGACGTGAAATTTAAACGACAGGAAGAAGGTGCTGCGATATGCAAATGATTAGCTTTCCAGCGCATTGAGACAAAGCAGGCGCTGGTAGCGACACGTACAATGTATTTAAATGAGAAAATTGTTCAGCTGATTTCTCATACACAAATTGCATTTGAATGTTGTTGCCTGGTGAAAAGTTGTTGTGATGCTTCATGTAAGAAGCAGAAATGCGTATCAGCACGTTTCTGACTTTGATAAAGGTCGAATTGTAGCGTACCGGGATTTCGGTCTATCCTATCGCAGTATTGCTACTCGCGTCGGTCGAAATCCAATGACTGTTAGCAGAATATGGAATCTATGGATTCAGAACGATAATACGGAACACCGTACTAGATCTCAACTGCCCCCTATCACTAGCAGTCGAGAAGACAACCATGTTACCCGCATGGTCTTAATGGATCGTGCAGCCAGTCACAAGCAAGACAAGTGTCTGCCCGAATAGTTCGGCGACGTTTGCAACAGCATGGACTCTGAGCTCGGAGACCATGGCTGCGACTACCCTTGACGCTGCATCACAGATAGTCAAAAAAGGAGAATTTAGAATAAGTAAAAAATCAAGTTAAATGCATTACAAAAGTTTCGAGTTGCTGTAATTTAAAAGTGACGCCAATTTATTAAAAATGTTGCCAAACAAGATTATCAGATTAAATTATTTATAGCAAGAATCATAAACTGGGGATGTTCCCTGAAAGCAATTTAAGGTTGCTTACACAATTTTATTGTAATTATATTTTTAAAAGAGGGCCTGAATGGCTAGCGCTCTGGCGCTCGGTACCACAGGGTTCGAGTCCTGGCGGTGCCATGAATGTTTGTAGTGGTTCGGAATCCATTTTAAACCGTAGGTCCCGGTCCTAATGGGATCGTAGAGCGTTGCGGGGGCATTGTTACTCCGCGTCCGTATCTTCAAGTTACACTCGCCCCCTGGGTAATGCAAAGTGAATAACGTCTGTGCAGCGTTTGCCTTAAGGCATCCAAGACCAAACTGTCTAAGTGTTTGCCAGCTGTATTAGAACAAAAAAAAATTCTTGATATATTTAGTTATTTATTTATATATTGTAGAGTTTATTAATTCTTTAAGTCAATTCTGATTCCTCTGATAGAGTGAGGAATTCTACAAGGAAACTGTATTACATAAGGTAATGAATGGCCAAAATATAAATCACTATCTAATATTTGAAAATTTCTCTTATAAATCTTATAAATAAACAATTATCTTAAAATAAATTATAAGAATTTTGAATTTTCTAGATATTTCCGTTATGCGAAACACTCTGAAAGTTGAAAACATTTGAAACGAAGCATTTGGCATACTTTGATCATTTCTGAGTATTGGTAAAAATTATTCAGCCTTAAATAGGTCTGTTCTTATTAAGAATGAATTAATCACCTAGATAAAATTAGTAACAAACATTTTGCGCAAATAATCGTTTTGCAATTCATTCATTAAATCCAGATCGAGTGTATATAGTATAGTAGTCATTCAATAAAACTAATGAATTAATTGGTTCTATAAGTCTTGATTGAACAAAATTGCTTAGTAATTAAATACTCTTGTTACTGAAGAGATCCGTTAATTTTGCTTATCTAGTTTAACGTTTTCAATTATGAGTTATTAATTCGTTTTCATTATCCAAAACTTTTGTTTGGTGTGCTTTTTTAAAATTTTTGTATCAATTTATAAAATACAGTAGGAAAAATAACTTACATTGTGTTTATAAAAGAACAAAAATGTTTTAGCCATGGTGGAATGGAAAAAATATGTTTGCTTGTACATTTTTATGATTTTTAAGATTTAATAGTATTTCAAAAAATTGATTCCTTTAGGATATAATTGATTCTTAATTATTTTCCATATTTATTTTTTTTAATTGTAAAATTTAATTTACAAATATTTTGAAAATTCTTTAATGATAAACTGTAACCTTGTGTCCTCTTACACGTACTGGTACCTCCTTCGGGGTTCAAGAGAAAGGGTCAGTAGGCCTCAAGACTTTCAACCGAGAGGAGGTACAGTTCAACCTGTGCTCCCGCTGAGAAATGTTTAGTTTATAGTCTCTCATCTCGGGATGAAATATATTTAGCACATCCTGATGCATTAATTGGCCTACAGACTATCACCGGAAGAAGTATATTTCGCTCACCCTGCGAATATTTGAGTATTGGGGTTTTGGCTTAGAAGTGGAATGATTCGACGAATCTATAATTATATGTCTTTAAATATGTTAAATATTGTATTATCTAATTATGTGTGTGGTGGTTGTGCGTGTGTCAATAAAGCTGTGGGTTCTGCAGCCTGCGCCTAGAGTATCTCAACCCAATCACACCCACTTACAATCTGTTTACCCAAACTGCACACTACAAAATTATATAACAATTAATATTTTACAATATTTTTTAACATTTAATGTTTTATTTTATTTAAAGTTTTTCTTACCTTCCTGCTGAGAATATATTTTTAAGTGCTAATTCATTTTATTATTATTATTATGGATATTTAAATTTTTTTAACAATGTGTTTGCTAATTATACGGATGCTTCAAATATTTAGATCAATATTAAGTTTTTAAAAAAGTACAAAATATTTTTAGTTATTTTTATGGTTTTCTAAAGTACAGGAAAAACATATTGTCTAGTTATTGATTTACAAATATTTTAATGTTTCTCCTTAAATATATTCTTTTAATAAAATAAGCTGTTTACGAAATGATTCGTTGCATTTTAAGAATGGATTGTTAAAATGGTGCAACGAACCATATTTAATTTAATTCTTGCAATTACTTACGCTACTTAAAATAAGATAATAGGATTTTCATTTTTAATGATCTTTGATAGCATTCATATTTTATTTAAAACTTACGTGCTTTGCTAAAAACTAAATATTTTAAACGTATCTATAGAAATCATGTTTATTCTGACATATTTTTCGACAAGAGAAAAAAAAAATTCCAAAGCAAAAATAGTTTTTTTTTTCTAACACAAGTAAAAATTGTTTTAAAAAATTAATTTTTATCTTTTAATAACTTCGAGAAAAAGTGCAAAGAATTTTATTGAATACATGATCCAGTAATAATTATTAATAAACATATCCGTAGAAAAATTTGTAGCATATTTCTTTAATCACGGTACTATTTGAAATTAAGCTTATAATTTGAATCTTTATTAATCATTAGTGCAGTGTGCAGGTTGGGCAACCAGATTGTAACAGGATGAGGTTTAATTGAGATACATGAGGCGCATGTTTCAGAACTCACAGCTTTATTGGCACACGCACAAACACAAACGCATACAATTAGAAAGCCATACAGTATTTCACATATTTAAAGATAGATAATTATAGGTTCGCGGAAGTCTCCACTTCTAAACCGAAAACACGATACTGAAATATGCGCAGGGTGCTTGAAATATACTTCTTCTCCGAGTGAGTAGGCCAATTAATGCACGACATATATTTCTTCTCGGGATGGGAGAGGCTTTTTAGTGCACGACATTACGCTGTACTTCCTCTGATGAGAGTCTCGCCGACTGACCATTTCTCATGAGTGTCACAGGGGACGTTTTCGCCAGTGTGTTGGTTTGGTTTGTTTGTCGCTCTACGGTCATTTTCTGCTTACTTTAGCTAATTAGACCAGGACTTACAGTTTAACGTGGATTCGGTGTCACAGGTTTCGGGTACAAGTCCCGGCGGAGTCATGAATGTTTATAGTGATTCGAATCCACTTTAAGCCGTAGGTCCGGTCTCATATGACTATAGAGCGTCACAGAAACCAATCAGACTTCTCACTCCAAACTGCAAAGGGGCAACTCAGCTCTAGGCACGGTGATAGGGTGTGGTAGTAGTTTAATGTGGATTCCGAGCCATTCACAAATAGCCATGCTACCTCCAGTATATGAACCTGAAGCCTGTGGTACCAAAGGCTAGAACACAAGCCAATTTGCCATCAGGCCGCTACCAGTGTGTAGGAGGAAACACGGTTACCTTTTTAATTTAATTTAGAATTTTAAAAAACATCAAATACTTCCTTAATATTCTATGGATAGAAAATGGAAGAAAAAAAATGATTGATATATATTTAATTAAAATTCTTATCTATGTAGTTTTCATTACCAAAATAAAATATTAAGCTCTTTCTATTAAATATTTTTGAACATTTTTGTCTGATGGCATTAAATGTTCCACTTTTGAACGTTATTAAACACATCCTATTCTCTTAAAAATAAATGAGCCAACATTAAATCAAAAATGCACGTCTAAAACGAATTTAGAAACTCTATAATTAAAAAAAAAATCACTTTATCAAAAGTAAATGATGGGATACTAAACTCGAAACTGAATAAAAGGGAAGGGAAAAAATGCATAACGTATTTTGCTTTCGATTTAAACTTTTATGTCGTTACTGCAGTACGTAAATCTTCGAACTGCGTCTCTAGTAATAGGCGTTCTATTTAATAGTCCCTAATGGGTAATTGGATTAATGGGCAATTCCGTTAGCCAGTCGTTCTAAAGCGGAAGAAGATTCTAATACGGTTCTGCAAACCCCGGACGTGAGATGTTCCATGTTAATTGACTTCCGGAGGTTCTGGTGGACCCTAGTGCACTCCTTGAGTGTACCGGAAAAGATAGCTAAAGAGGTAGAGTGCACGATTTTTTTTGTTTTAGGTTGTTTGGTTCAAATTTAAAACAGATTAAGTACTGCGTTTTTAACCATGGCTTTGATGGAAAGTTTACGTGCCATATTATTAATGCTTTTAATTATTGCATTAAGTTAATTAATTTTCAGTTTCTGATATAAAAAAGTATCATTAAATACAAATTTTTAATTAATAAAATGGCTTTATTAAGTAACCACAGATTAAAACATCGTTATTATGTGGAGAACGTGACAATTTCTTGTGAAATGGTATCATTTATAAGCGTATGGTTGAGTCGCTTTAAAATTTTAGTTTCATTCATAATAAACAATTTCAAAACTTTATTGAAAATTTAATATTTCTATTGTTTACTTACCAGCATAAATATATTATACTTCAAATATATAGCAAACAATCTTACATAAAGAAACACTTTGTAAAAATTTTAATATGCTCTTTATACGTATTATTTAGTACAAAAATTAATTTTCATTAATGGTTTGGTTTAGATTGTCGATCTAAGGTAATTTGGTGAACACTTTGGGCTAGTTAGATCTGGACCTACAGTTTACAGTGCATTCTGAACACTCACAAACTTCCATACCCCAGCCAGGATTCGAACATGTAGCCTGTGGTACCAAAGGCCAGATCGCTAACCATTTGGCTAGTGTGTATGAGGAAGCACGGTTACATTAGTAATTTAATTTAGAATTTTAAAAAATATTAAATCATTAATATTCTATAGTATAACATTTCCCTAGATAGATCAAAATAAATGATTAATCGATAATTAGCAATTAAAATTCTTATCTATCTATTATGTAGTTTTCATTACCAAAATGAAATATTAAGCTCTTTCTATTAAATATTTTTGAACATTTTTGTCTCTCGGCGTTAAATGATCCACTTTTGAGAGTTATTAAATTCATCCCATTCTCTTAAAAATAAATGAGCAAACATTAAATCAAAAATGCACGTCTAAAACGAATTTAGAAACTCTATAATTAAAAAACAAATTACTGTATCAAAACTAAATGATGGGATACTAAACTCGAAACTGAATAAAAGGGAAGGAAAAAATGCATAACGTATTTTGCTTTCCATTTAAACTTTTATGTCGTTACTGCAGTACGTAAATCTTCGAACTGCGTCTCTAGTAATAGGCGTTCTATTTAATAGTCCCCTAATGGGTAATTGGATTAATGGGCAATTCCGTTAGCCGGTCGTTCTAAAGCGGAAGAAGATTCTAATACGGTTCTGCAAACCCCGGACGTGAGATGTTCCATGTTAATTGACTTCCGGAGGTTCTGGTGGACCCTAGTGCACTCCTTGAGTGTACCGGAAAAGATAACTAAAGAGGCAGAGTGCACGATTTGTGTGTTTGGTTGAAATTTAAAACAGATTAAGTACTGCCTTTTTAAATCTTGGCTCTGATGGAAAGTTTACTTGCCATGTTATTAATGTTTTTAATTATCACTTTAAGATAATTGATTTTCAGTTTCTGATATAAAAAATATTATAAGGAAATACCAACTTTTTAATTAATAAATTAAAAAGCTTCATTAAGTAACCACAGATTAAAACATCGTTATTATGTGGAGAACGTGATAGTTTCTTGTGAAATGCTATCATTTATAACCAGAGGGCTGAGTATTTTATTTCCTTTCATAATAAAATATTTCAAATTTTTATTGAAAATGTAATATTACTATTGTTTACTTACCAGCAGAAATCTATTATAGTTTAAACATATAGCAAACAATATTATATAAAGAAACAGTATGTATAAATTCTAAATGTGCTCTCTATAGGTACGATTTAGTAAAAATTTATTTTCATTCATGATTCATCATGTAGAATTCGTGTAGTAAAACAAAGTTAGTAATTCATGTAGTAAAAAGAAAACTGTCAAATATTCTGTTCATATGATGTACATATTCATTTTATATGCAGACATGCATTTTGAATATGCTCTTTATGCGTACGATTTAGTACAAAAATTTCTTTTCATTGATGAGACTCAAGTAGAATTCGTGTAGTAAAACAAAGTTAGTAATTCATGTAGTAAAAGAAAACTGTCAAATATTCTGTTCATATGATGTACATATTCATTTTATATGCAGACATGCATTTTGAATATGCTCTTTATGCGTACGATTTAGTACAAAATTTCTTTTCATTGATGAGACTCAAGTAGAATTCGTGTAGTAAAACAAAGTTAGTAATTCATGTAGTAAAAAAGAAAACTGTCAAATATTCTGTTCATATGATGTACATATTCATTTTATATGCAGACATGCATTTTGAATATGCTCTTTATGCGTACGATTTAGTACAAAAGTTCTTTTCATTGATGAGACTCAAGTAGAATTCGTGTAGTAAAACAAAGTTAGTAATTCATGTAGTAAAAAGAAAACTGTCAAATATTCTGTTCATATGATGTACATATTCATTTTATATGCAGACATGCATTTTGAATATGCTCTTTATGCGTACGATTTAGTACAAAAGTTCTTTTCATTGATGAGACTCAAGTAGAATTCGTGTAGTAAAACAAAGTTAGTAATTCATGTAGTAAAAAAAAAGAAAACTGTCAAATATTCTGTTCATATGATGTACATATTCATTTTATATGCAGATGTACATATTCATTTTATTACAGACATGCATTTTGAATATGCTCTTTTATGCGTACGATTTAGTACAAAATTTCTTTTCATTGATGAGACTCAAGTAGAATTCGTGTAGTAAAACAAAGTTAGTAATTCATGTAGTAAAAAGAAAACTGTCAAATATTCTGTTCATATGATGTACATATTCATTTTATATGCAGACATGCATTTTGAATATGCTCTTTATGCGTACGATTTAGTACAAAAAGTTCTTTTCATTGATGAGACTCAAGTAGAATTCGTGTAGTAAAACAAAGTTAGTAATTCATTTAGTAAAAAGAAAACTGTCAAATATTCTGTTCATATGATGTACATATTCATTTTATATGCAGACATGCATTTTGAATATGCTCTTTATGCGTACGATTTAGTACAAAAATTTCTTTTCATTGATGAGACTCAAGTAGAATTCGTGTAGTAAAACAAAGTTAGTAATTCATGTAGTAAAAAAGAAAACTGTCAAATATTCTGTTCATATGATGTACATATTCATTTTATATGCAGACATGCATTTTGAATATGCTCTTTATGCGTACGATTTAGTACAAAAATTTCTTTTCATTGATGAGACTCAAGTAGAATTCGTGTAGTAAAACAAAGTTAGTAATTCATTTAGTAAAAAGAAAACTGTCAAATATTCTGTTCATATGATGTACATATTCATTTTATATGCAGACATGCATTTTGAATATGCTCTTTATGCGTACGATTTAGTACAAAAATTTCTTTTCATTGATGAGACTCAAGTAGAATTCGTGTAGTAAAACAAAGTTAGTAATTCATGTAGTAAAAAGAAAACTGTCAAATATTCTGTTCATATGATGTACATATTCATTTTATATGCAGACATGCATTTTGAATATGCTCTTTATGCGTACGATTTAGTACAAAAATTTCTTTTCATTGATGAGACTCAAGTAGAATTCGTGTAGTAAAACAAAGTTAGTAATTCATGTAGTAAAAAGAAAACTGTCAAATATTCTGTTCATATGATGTACATATTCATTTTATATGCAGACATGCATTTTGAATATGCTCTTTATGCGTACGATTTAGTACAAAAATTTCTTTTCATTGATGAGACTCAAGTAGAATTCGTGTAGTAAAACAAAGTTAGTAATTCATGTAGTAAAAAGAAAACTGTCAAATATTCTGTTCATATGATGTACATATTCATTTTATATGCAGACATGCATTTTGAATATGCTCTTTATGCGTACGATTTAGTACAAAAATTTCTTTTCATTGATGAGACTCAAGTAGAATTCGTGTAGTAAAACAAAGTTAGTAATTCATGTAGTAAAAGAAAACTGTCAAATATTCTGTTCATATGATGTACATATTCATTTTATATGCAGACATGCATTTTGAATATGCTCTTTATGCGTACGATTTAGTACAAAAATTTCTTTTCATTGATGAGACTCAAGTAGAATTCGTGTAGTAAAACAAAGTTAGTAATTCATGTAGTAAAAAGAAAACTGTCAAATATTCTGTTCATATGATGTACATATTCATTTTATATGCAGACATGCATTTTGAATATGCTCTTTATGCGTACGATTTAGTACAAAAATTTCTTTTCATTGATGAGACTCAAGTAGAATTTGTGTAGTAAAACAAAGTGTAGTACTATGGTGTATGTTCGGTGTATTCAATTGAATGGTATATTTTAAATTAACAAACTAGTTATCTCTCGATATTGGTTTTAATATACATACCAATATCAGTGTAGTATATTATATATACCTTCAGTATATGGTGTAAATTCAATTGAATGTGGTATTTTGATTAACAAACTGGTTATCTCTCAAACATTGCCCTATATAGTATATATACCAGTATATACCATATATATCTTCATGTATAACATATATATCTATCGATATCTATAGCTTCATATTATATATATATATATATATATATGTATATCATGTATAATATCAATATATATCATATATATCTTCAGTATATGGTGTATGTTCAGTATTTTGTTGAATAGTGTATTTTGATTAACAAACTGGTTATCTCTCAGATATTGCCCTATATAGCATATATATATATATATATATATATTCTATATACTTTTAATTTGAAAGGGAAAATTATATTTATAGAAGATCATGTATAAAAGAAAACAATTGAATTCAGACAATAATTCTAAAACATGAATAAGGAACATAGCTTTTAAAAGCTATGAAAATAATTCTTTTTTGATTTTAATTAAAATCTTGTTATATACAATAAATAAGAATTTAATTCCGTATATATTAAAAAAAAATTATGTATAAAAAATAATAAAACTTCTACTTTATTATATATTTAAAAAATAATACTAAAAACTTCATTTCTCTAAGATAAGTATTTTGAAAGAAAGATTTTATTAATAAGTTTTAAAAAGAGCTAAACTTTTTTTTTCATTTCTAACAAAGTTTTAGAAATGAAAAAAAAAGTTATATGATATCAACAAAATAATTTATTATTGATTTGAAAAAAATTGTTTATTGAATTGTGAGAATATTTTTTTCAACACAAAAAAGGCTTTTATTAAGTGAATGTTCAGAATCAAATTCAAGTTTCATTTTATTTGCACATAAATAGAATACAACAAAAATGTAAATACTTCGCAAGAATGAAATAATTTAATTGAATTTTCCACTGATAACAATTACTAAAGTTTTCTCTTTCAAAAAAGTTGTCAATAGAAAAAAAGTACTTTTATACAATCTTACTTTCAAATCTATGCTTGCATAAATTTTTTTGTAAAACACTTATGTGAAAGAAGTTATAAAATTCTAAAAAGTTTTTCAATATTTTGAGAATACAGCATCCTAATATTTCCATGGAATGCGCAACATTTATTCTTTTTAAATGATTGTTATAAGTAGAAAACTACGACTCAATTTTAAACTCTTATTAAAAGTTTGTCATTGAAAAGAGAAAAAACAAATCTGAATAACTCAAAACTCTTTCTGAAATGTAAATACGCTGCCATTTTCGAGAAATGTCTCGCTTCATTAAATGTTCTCAACGCTCAAAAGAGGTCTTTAATTTGCATACTTTTTTATCTTTATTTTTTAATACATAATACTTGAACTAAATAAAAATATTTAATTATGCAGCCAGAAAAATGTTTATTTACAATTTTTTTTTCCTCTTTTTTTTGGAAAACATTTTAATAAAAATCGATTTTAATCAAAATCTTCTGAAATTAATTTCTAAAATAATTTGAAATTTCTGAATATAAAATATTTGTATAAATCCAAAGCTTGAAAACATAGCACGGTGAATCCGAATTTTTTCCTTAGAAAATATTGCATTCTCTTTTTTTTAAGCCAATATATTTGTTTAGTTATGCTCTTCATTAATTTTTGAAAATATTTATTTATTTATTTACTTGCAGTTCCCTTACACAGGGGCCAGCTTCAATCCAGCAAGATCATTTGGTCCAGCAATCGTAACAAATACATGGAGATTACACTGGGTAAGTAAACTGCATTAAAAATACTGCATTTATAATTGAAAATTTACTGTTATGCTAATTATTTATTGTTATACATTTCCAAATAATATTCTTAAAAACAACTACAACAATATTATCTGGAAATGTACATTAGCATAACAATAAATTTTATAATAATATATGCTGAGGATAATGATTAATGCTGAGGATATTGACTATTGAGATTTTGACGATTTAAATGCTGAGGATACTGACTATTGAGATTTGACAATTTAAATGCTGAGGATACTGACTATTGAGATTTGACGATTTAAATGCTGAGTATACTGACTATTGAGATTTGACGATTTAAATGCTGAGGATACTGACTATTGAGATTTGACAATTTAAATGCTGAGGATACTGACTATTGAGATTTGACGATTTAAATGCTGAGTATACTGACTATTGAGATTCGACGATTTAAATGCGGAAGATATTGACATCAAGTCATTCACCACTATAACATCACATATGTAGCAGTTTGAGCATAGTAGAATCACATTTTTCAGCATTATCGGGATCACAAGTATTTTTTCCATTTCATATTTGAATGGGTAGTAACTAAAAGTTCACGACATTCTCCTTTTCACATCGTGTCCAATGGCCTAATTTCAACTTATGAATATCATGTTCGCATTATGGTAAAAACCTGGGAGCTTTTGGTTCGATTTCTCTTGTGGAGTTTTAAATCAAGCTCTCTTAGCTAGGAAAGGCAACTGCGGTCCACATTCAACTCCAACCAGTTCTAGATAATAATTTTATAACAATAATATATTTAAAAGCATTTTTTTATTATATGAAAAATACTAACTAATTAGCTAAGCAATCTCAAAAAATTTCCATATTGATATACTGAACAGGCAACTAACACTGCAGTGTGCAGATTGGGCAACCAGTTTAACTGGGTGCGATTGGGTCGAGATACTTGAAGCACAGGTTGGAGAACTCACAGCTTTATTGTCACAAGTACAAACACTACACATATACATAATTATATATGCGTTGAAGGATTCTGCTTTTAAGCCGAAAACCCGATACTCAGCTAGGCGCAGGATGCGCGAAATGTACTTCCTTTCCGGGTGATAGTCTGTAGGCCAATTAATGCCCTGGATGTGCTAAATATGTTGTCTCTCGGAATGAGAGACTATAAACTAAACGTTTCTCAGTGGGATCGCAAGTTTCACTGTACTTCCATAAGGGGCGTTCTTGCCAATGTGTAGGAGGAAGTATTTTACACTACTACTTTAAAGGAAATTCCCCTCTCTTAATTTGAATGAACAAAGGCGAATCTTTTGAGTTAAAGGTTATTGAATGTTAGATTTTGAAAAAGGAACTTAAAATTATTATTTATTTTTAAACTCTTATTATGATTTTAAAATTATAAATGTTCGTGCTAAAGAATAATTTAAAAATCTTTCAATAAATAATATCAATTTTTAAGCAATGACATTATCTATATAAACAAATATTTTCACATATTTTAAGTGTCTGAATTTTTTGCTTCGCAGAATTTATTCAATTTCTAAATCCATTTCGTAATTTATGAACTTTTAAAGTTTTCCTTTTTCTTCGAAATATAATTTTTGATTCTTCGTCTAAAGCTTTGTATGATAAAAATTATTTTTAACGACACTGGAAAACATTACTGGAATGCAAAAAGAAAATCTTCTTCTCTTCTATTATTTATTTATTTATTTTTGGCTCCGTCCTTTTAAGAAATTATGCTGACTAGAATTCAATTTCAGATCTCAAGAAAGGAAAATATTTGGAGAATTTCTGACACTTTTATTTCTCATCCAATATTAATGCAGACCGAAAGGCTTATTCTTTTTCTATTTTTCATTATTAATTTAATCGAGATATAAAAGATATATTATAGAAATTGTAAATAAATACCGATAAACAAAACTGTTATTAATTTTAATTTTTCGTTTATGTTATAATGGAAATTTGAAAATTTTTGATTCTTGACGTCATGGGATACCTCTTAATATCGTGTCTCTTCCTTTGAAGTGCAGCAACTCGACGTGCCATGGACTCAACAAGTCGTTGGAAGTCTTCTGCAGGAATATTGAGCCATGCTGTCTCGATAGACGTCCATAATTGTGAAAGCGTTGATGGTGCAGGATTTTGGGCACAAACAGAACTCTCGATGATGTCCCATAAATGCTCTTCATGTCGGGCGATCTTGGCCAGATCATTCGTTTATTTCCAGAATGTTCTTCAAACTAATCGCGAACAGTTTGGCCGGTGACCGCATTGTCATCCATAAAAATCCCATCGTTGTTTGGGTACATGAAGTCCATGAATGGCTGCAAGTGATCTCAAGTAGCTGAACATAAGCATTTCCAGTCAATGTTCGGTCCAGTCGCACCAGAGGACCAAGTCCATGCCATGAAAAACAGCCCACACCATTACGGAGCCACCACCAGCTTGAACAGTTTGCTGACAGTTTGGGTCCATGGTTTCTTGGGGTCTGCGCCATACTCGAACCCTACCATCAGCTCTTACCAACTGAAATCGTGACTCCGGACCAGGCCACGGTTTTTCCATTCATTAGGGACCAACCGATATGCTCTAGTCGCTGCAAGCGATTTTCTGTCAGTAAAGGCATTCGAGTCGGTCTTCTGCTGGAATCAAGCCAAATTTCTCCGCACAGTTCTAACGGACAAGTCCCTTGTACGATATTTCTGCGGTTATTTGACGCAGTGAAATCTGTTAAACTCTTTAAATCGCCGGTCTCGTCGTTAAAGGCAAACCACTGCGCTGTCCATGGTGAGATGTTTTGAAATTTTTTCGTTTACAGGGGATCTTATTCCTAACGATTTCGAAATGGCATGACCCATGCGTTGCTTCAACTAACATTCCGCGTTTCTGTTAATTCCCGTCGTGCGGTCATCATCACGTCAAAACCTCTTCACATGAATAACTTGAACAGAAATGAAAGCTCTGCGAAAGCACTGCGCATTTATACCTGTTCTACGCGATGCTACTGTCATCTGAAAATTTGCATATTGCTATCCCATGACTTTTGTCACTTCAGTGTATTATTATTATTAACTGATATCACAATGGTTAATCAAGTTGTTTTATTAAAATAGCATGTAAATGAAATTCTGTCTAAAAGACTACTCTTTTATAATGTATAAAAAAATTTAATATAATTTTTTTTTTGATTTTGTACGTTATTGTTTAACTTATTGAAAAAATTCTGTTTCCAACTAACTAACTACCTGGCACTACAGTCCATGTTGGACCATATCATTTTCCATATATCATTATATATCATATTTCACAATTAAAACTAAAGTGTTCTCATGAACTTGAAAGTGGCTCTCTTCTTTGAAGCAATTATGGACCAGGATGCTGATCTAATATAGGCCAAACGCTACAATATTTTTACTTCAAGACAATAATGGAGAAACCAAAATAACCATATTCAATGAGTGCTCAATCGGTAAGATGTCATTCAAAATGGCAGGCTATGAAGAACAACCTAATCAATATCATTTTATTATTCAATGTACGTACAGTAGTATCCTTATAAAATAATCGCTCTCCTGTAGGCCGATAATGCTGGCCATTTGAATTTTGCAATTTACTTGTGATGCCGTATGATTCCAAGAACGCAGACTGAATCCAGTTTTCAGCTTGCACATCGCAATATAATACTTGTCTGTATTTTCGATAGTTTTCTATATATATATTCTTATTACAATTTAGAAGAAACTGCTGTGGCAGGCATTTGCATTCTATATACTGCAGCATTTTTTTGTCACGAGAAGAGTTTTAGCATTTTATCTCCAGGAGAGGAATGCATGTTATCTGACAAGTATATAATAAACCCATCACTGAAATTTGACAGCAGATAAGCAATATTGTGGGTGTAGTTATATTACATACAATTAGTGTTTTGTACAAATGAGAACAGCCTGCCACTCAAATCTGATAGCAGATATTCAGTGTCATGGATAATGAGACCTCATGAATTTAGCGCATGTCTGTGCGATCTTCACAGGTCGAAAGAACTGCAGATTGAATAAGAACTATACCATGGATTGTTCCATCGTGATGGGTGATAGACCATGAGCTGAAAAATGTCTACTTGGAGAGAAGCTGACTCCCTCCCTCTTGATGGATTGTCTTAAAACAGAGTTCTGCGACAAGTTGACCAGAAGTGTTGTTTTCCTTTATTTCTCTGAAGTGTCTGAATAGGCCTGAGTTTCCACCTGTTTTCCAAAGTGAACCCCTTATGGTTTCGTGTATCAAGCCATGCCATAATTAAAGTCTGCCGCAAACCAGGCAATTAGATTCGGTGTAGACTGGAGAACTCTGAAAATCTCCGATCTTGGAGTGAAGTGAAGTGTACTTGTGATGCAATCGTAATTTTATTTTAATTTTTAATTTATTTGTATAATAACCCAGATTGCATTAGTTGTTATATATATATAGGGCTTGTAAATAAAAATTAATGTGTTCTGAAAGTGTCTTCTTCTTAAACCTGTTATATGTCTAATATAGGCTGAGACGTTACAATAATTATATATCATACATCGATCGATCGTTTACATATCATATCCTACTTTGAATCTTCCATAAATTTTATTCCAATTCAATAAAATACTTTCTAAATATGGGTGTACACACATGCTTCTATTCTTTTTTTTACAGATATATTGGGTTGCCCCCGTGTTGGGCGGCATCATCGGCGGAGTCACGTACGACTACACCCAGGAGTACCACCCCCAGCAGACCCTGAGGAGATCCTTCCGCAAGAAAGGGGGCATCACTGCAAGGGACCAGATCCAACGGGACCTGAGCGCCCTCTCCAATAACGAAACGGACATCAGTCAGGATCACTGCCGTCTGTGACTCTTGATGAGAAATTCTCTCTTTAACTGATTATGTATAACATGCAATGATGGTGCTCTCTATGCGAAAAGATGAATTTTTTAACATAGTGACTGCAAGATTGCTGAATAATTTCTTGTGGGTTTTCCTTTTTCTATATCCTCAAGATATATTCTGGTTCGAAATAATCATAAGTTTTTGGTTCGTTTTTAATAATAAAACATACAAAATGTTAAACGAATACAAAACGTTACATTAGGCAAGACTTATTTAGTTAACAAAGAAATTCTATCAAACTCACGATGTTATTAAATAAGGAAATGATAATTAAGAAAATTGAATTCCTTATATTTTTACTTATTTATTCAGTGCAAATTATTTCAACTTTAAATAATCATCAGTAAGAAGATGTAAACATGTTTTTATGTATTAAATATTTTTAGTTACATTAGAATAAAAATAAAATAAAATTTTTAAAATAATTTTTTAATTATAAAATAATTTTGAAATTAAAAGTATAATTATGGACACATATAAGTAAGATTTCATTATACATAAATTTTTTGTAATTTTATTTAAATGTTCAATATGATGAATTATAATTATAATATTATAAATGAGCTGCAAATATGAATAAAGTATGTTAATTTAAAATCAAATTAAACCTGTAATAAAATGCTAATATAATATTGATTTATCCAACCATTTATAATGTTTATTTATTTTATAATTATTATTATTTTAATTATAATTATTATTACTTTATAATTATTTATAATATTTATTTATTTTATTTCTTACTTTTTTTGAATTTCTGATTACATAAAAATTTTAAATAAAATAATTAATTATTTAAATTTAAAAATTTAAATCATCTTTTTTTTTATTTTTTTAATTATTATACAGGAAAAAAAATTACAAAGAAAAATTTAAAAATAACCTAATGAATGAATTTTAATTTTTAAGTAAAATTTTAAAAGTAGTCATTTAATTATTTTATCAATTTAAAAGTGGGATATAATCATTTTCATCAATAAAGTTCAAATAAAACAAATCCCTGATTATTTTACTGTTTAAAAGCATTCATCTTCTATTAAAAACTTAAAACTCAAACTTTTTCTGCAACATTTTTATTAATACATTATATGAAACGCTTTCTCACATACAAATTACAGAAACAAATAAAAAATTTATTTTAAGGCAACTGTAGATTTTCTAAGTGAGTGTTATATCATAAAAAAAGGAACCAAATAAAATGGCACTTTTTAGATATAAGTGATTTACAGTTGGTAAAAATAATACAATTAAGATATAAAATTGCCCGACTCATGGCTCAGTGGCAACGGGCGCCATTAGGGGCTGAGGTTCCATCCGGTTTTGTTGTAAATACTATCTCGAGAGACTCGATGGCGCTTCTGATATTCAACATCTTATCTCGTGAATCGGAATACCTGGTGGAAGTTTTGCGGGTTTTTCTCCCGTACGATACACAAATGCTTGGTAGTTCCCCCTGAAAGTTCTCCCGGAAAATACTGTCCTCGTTCTTCAGCGACACGAAGAAGTCAGACTTCTACCTACTGGTGCTCTGCCAACAGAAACTGCCCCTTTTTCAGCGACACGGAGCTTAGTCAGGCTTCTATCTACGGGTGCTCCATCACAACAGAAGTTCCCCCCCCCTCTTTCCCTCCTCCCATGAGACCACACGGGTTCTTGGACTTGGTCTAGATGATACTGTCTACCAAGGATAATAAAAATAAACAAATAAATAAAATTTCTGTAAGAAAAAAAATTATCTTATAAAATGATAAACTAATGAATATAAAGATAGTAATAAAAAGTAAAATCTGGAATTGAAACATTTAACGAAAAAAAAACTACAGGGATTTTTTTTTATCAAACTCGAATTTCACCTTTAATCTAAAAGAAAAATTAAATCTCAAATATTCAGCTTTTTTTGGGGGGGATTTCAACTATTGCTGATTCTTTCTCATTCTCTTATCAAATTTCAATTTATCTTTCGTTCAAGATTTTTCCCTTTATTTCTTTTTTTCCCTTTCTTTCCCTTTATTTCAGGGAAAAGTCATCTCATATGAAATATTTTACATGGATTGCGTGATTCTGCTATTTTTAAACTCGTAACCACAAATAGAAATTCGATGACAATGAATGCTGGGAAGATAGAAACTATCGATTTTGCGTAAACTTATATCAAATCAAACAAAACTTTGTTGAAATCTTCAAGATAGTAGAAACGGCAAAGAATGACAGGTTTTAATTTCGCGAGAGAAGCCTTGACGCAAATGGCGACTGGAAGATAGCTATCCCAAGATTCTCACTTCTGAAATTAACTGTGACGTAATTGAATCTTGATGTGACGACTAGGCAATTGCAACAAAGTATCTGGTGCCAAAATTTTGCATGGCATTTATTAAATCTATGTGGATAAGACAGCTTAAATAATTTATAATAAGAAATTCACAGTAAATTCTCTGAATCTTGTTGAAGAGTTTTAATTAATATGAAAGTTAATTAATTTAGTTTTAATTAATTGAATCTTGATGTCTAGGCAAAAGTAACAAAGTATCTGGTGCCAAAATTTTGCATGGCATTTATTAAATCTATGTGGATAAGACAGCTTAAATAATTTATAATAAGAAATTCACAGTAAATGTTCTAAATCTTGTTGAAGAGTTTTAATTAATATGAAATTTAAAATTTTTGTGTATGTTTTATTACACAAAAGAAATAATAAAATGAAGTTTAATAACCGAAATTAAAAAAGAAATTATCTTATAGAAACACTGCACCATAAGTAAAAGTTGCTTTATTATCCGCACACATATTTTAATTAATGAATTAATTAATTATTTAAAATGCATCATTTATAATATATGAATTAAAAAAAAAAATCAACATTTAACTTCTCATCCAATAAAAATGTTCTGCATCAATGTTCTACTTTTCTTTGATCATAACTGGTTTTAATTCAGTTTTTATTTTTAAAATTGTGTCTGCATACTTTAATCTCTCCAATTATGTTCTAATGAGTTTAAATCTGGCGACTGAGGTGGTCTCGTTAGAATTTGTGGACAATTATAGAGACATCAGAGGCGAACATTGAGGGCCATTGCTTATTTGTATCTTTAAAAAAATTGTTTTCAATGGCCAAAATTTGGCTGACAATTAAAAATTTTTTTAATCTTTAAATAAGGATAATAATTTATTATATCGCCAATATATACCCAAATTAGTCCTGATACTGACTTATACTTCACAAAAAGACAATCCACTGCCATACTTTACTGTCCAAACCAAGTTCTTGGGATTAAATTCTTCAATTATTTTTTTCTTGTCTATACAAGTGTAAATCCATCGGTTAATGCATGTTAAATTATTATTAAAATGTTTGGTTGATATATTAGTATTAAAATGTATGTTAAATTTGCTTCCATCTGACAATATGATATGATTCCGGTGCGTTTTAGGCTTATTTATGATTGGCTCCGCAAAGGAAAGCCTAAGTTTTCCAGTTTTCACACTTAGAAAAAATTTTCTTCGAGCAGAACATCCATGTAGTTATGTTATGGACACTCGTCGAACGGTTTCAGGTGAAATTAAAAAAGGAAATTATTCAGTAATTCTGTAGAAATTTTTAAAGCCGGATTTTTTTTTTTACAAATTTTTAACAGTGTTATTTAACTGTAATCTGATTAAGTTGAATTAACTTTGTGAACTACCCATAAATTTCTTCTTAAAGCCTTTTATCATTTATTGCCCCGTAGAATAAGATAAATTTACTAATTTAGCGATACTTCCAACTGATTTATCACTTCTTCTTTACTGGCATTACAGCCCTGTACAAGTTTGAGCCTCCAACACAACAACTCTCCAGCAGTCTCGCTCCAATGTCTATCGCTTCCAGTTAATAATTTTCAGTTGTCTAAGATCCTGAGGTTGAGCGTTGGGGTAACAACCCAATCTCGTAAGAAAACATTGGTACGAAACCAACTCAACAAAAAAATATTTATCACTACTATGATAAAATATCAATTTGGGAATGCTGTTCATTGTTTCCTTACAACAGCGAGCCATTTTTAAATAATAAATGAAATATAATGAAACAAGCAAGGGAAACTAAAAAATGATTTTCTTAAATGTCATCAAAATGCAAAAGCAGCTTCTTCTTCATTGGCGCAACAGTCCATGGTAAGCCTACTGGTCTGCCTACTGGCATGCTGTCTGCCTCTCCCTCGAGATAGGAGGTGTTTATCTTTTTACAAGGTATGGTTGTCAGCCCTAGGTCCAAATCTATACAGTCATATGAGACATGGGGCCTACGGTTTAAAATGGATTCCGGACCACTAAAAACCTCTATGGCATCTATCCAAACCAAAAACTGTGGCACCGAGAGGCCAGAATGATGGACACTTGCCCATCAGGCCCTATAAAAACAGCTACAAACAATAATTTTACTTATGAATTTATCCAAAAATATTTTAGTGTGTGATCATGTGTCATTTTTCTGCCTCTTTGCATTTTTCATTTTCGTAAAATGAAAATGAGACAATATTTTTTTAAACAATTTTACTCGTTTTTATTTAGAATTACATGAAAATGATATTAAAAAAATATTTGACATTGTATTTAAATCCTTTTTCATACTACAGCGCTTTATCAACAAAATTTTAAAGTGTACAAACATTTTGGACTGTATATATTTTGGAGTAAAAGCCACTGTATATATTTTGGAATTTTATTTTTTTTCTTAATCTTATTTATATTTAGAATTTTAGTATTTTTATAGAACAAATGCTAAAAAATTATTTCATTTAATTCGTTGGTTCTAGAATATTTTCCTATAAAATACTTCGAACATTTTTTTTTTTCTTTGAACATAATTAATAAAATTTTGCTCACATTTCTTTTTATATTCTAAAAAAAAAAAAATTTCCAAAAATTATATTAGAATCCCTCGCATTTTTATTGACTTAAATTAAATTGGGAGTTCGATACGCCAGCGGCAAAAAAGCAGAGTAAATCTTTTTTTCTTGCCACGAGATTCATCAGTGGAACACACAGGGAACAACCAGCATGTTCATATATAGATTAAACAAAACAAGAACTATTTACTCTCTCCAAAATAAATAGAACTTTGGAACAAGAATACGAATTCGAATCGAGTAATATCGGCAAATCATTAGGCGTTGCCATAGCAACGTACGAAACAGTTATGCAGTGATTTAAATTCGTGTTCTATTTTGCATATTTACATAGAAGAGTTTTCAGACTTTAATCCCCTCCGTGCTTGAACATGTTGTTGTGGAATTTTTCTCTTGTATATTCAAATAAAATTTTGTTTTTGAATAAAAATGTGTTTGTCTATTTATTATGTTTTGTTTCTATTTATTTATATCATGTGTGCTCTCAGATTTGAATTTTTAACATTCTAGTCATCTAAATAATGCTTTCCGTTGAATAATTTTTTAACGATACGTTACTTTGACAAAACTCTAATCAGACATTTTTTTGGCAGTTTGAAACTTTTTTATTTATCTTTTTAAAAAATTATTGAAATTGTATAAATATTTCCACTTTTGCAAAAACAATTCTTGAAATTTTGTTATTTATCTTCTTACAAAATGAATGAAATTGTTTAAATATTTCAATTTATTCAAAAACAATTCTTGAAACTTTTTTATTTATCTTTTTAAAAGATTGAAATTGTATAAATATTTTCATTTTTCTACAAACAATTCTTGAAACGTTTTTATTTATCTTTTTAAAAAATGATTGAAATTGTAGAAATATTTCAATTTATTCAAAAACAATTCTTGAAACTTTTTTATGTACCTTTAAAAAAAATGATTGAAATTGTAGGAATATTTCAATTTATTCAAAAACAATTGAAACTTTTTATTTATCCTTTTAAAAAATTATTGAAATTGCATAAATATTTTAATTTTTGCACAAACAATACTTGAAACTTTTTTATTTACCTGTTCAAAAAAATGACTAAAATTGTATAAATATTTTCATTTTTGCACAAACAATTCTTGAAACTTTTTTATTTATCTTTTTAAAAAAATGTTTGAAATTGTATAAATATTTCCGTTCTTCCATAAACATTTCTTAAAACTTTTTTATTTACCTTTTTAAAAAAAATGATTAAAATTGTGTAAATATTTCCAATTTTGCAAAATAAATTGAAGGAAATTAACAAGCCATTATTATTTTAAATTTTGGAATCTCAATTTAAAGTTTCAATTTTTAGGCCAAATAAATATAAAACTAAAAAATTAATATTTAAAATTTTGTTATATGACTTTTTGAAGCTGAATTCGAAAAAATTATTTAAAAAAATATACTTTGTTAAATTTTTCAAAAAATAAATGGATAAATAAATATTGTTTTTTAATTTCAATGATGTGATTTTTCAATAATATTTTATATTAGATTTTTCAAAAAATAAATTGATAAATAAATATCTTTTTTAATTTCAATGATGGATTTTTTCAATAATATTTTACGTTAATGCTTTCAAAAATTAAATAGATAAAAAAATTTTTTTTTTTTAATTTCAATGATTGAAGATTTTTCAATAGTGATTTTCAATAATATTTTACATTAGATTTTTCAAAAAATAAATATCTTTTTTAATTTCAATGATGTGGTTTGTCAATAATATTTTACGTGAGAGTTTTCAAAAAATAAGTAGGTAAATAAATATCTTTTTTAATTTCAATGATGGAATTTTTCAATAATATTTTACGTCAGATATTTCAAACAATAAATATATTAATAAATATCTTTTTTTAATTTCAATGATTGCATTTTTCATAATAGAATTTAAAACTTCAGAATTTTTTATTTTCTTTGGCAAAATGTGTATAATATAAAAAAAGTTATATTATTTGCTTGCGTCTAATATTTAAAAAATATAAAGTTAATGCATGTATTTGATTATTATTATTTTATTATCTAAGATCATGTGTAAATAAATTATCTTATATAAATACTAAGCAAAAGTACAACGTCATTTATTTAGTCTATTAAATTCTTTAAATTAGGATATCTCTTAAGGAAAGTAGCATAAATATAACTGAACAGTAAATGCTTATTGGTGTGATAAAATTCAAAGTTGGTAAATACCACTTAATTAAAGGTTCTATGAAAATCATTAAAGAGTAAAAAAAAAAAAAGAAAAATAATTTTTGTATTTTATGGTTTTAAAATATGATATCAGATTTTTAATGAGTATTTTTTTACTTGTTTTTAAGAACATGTTTAATAAATAAATTTTATCTTCTATTATTTAAAATACAAATGCATCGATATAGAATAACCAGCACATTTCTTCGAAATAGCATTAATCGGGAATTTTTAATGAGTTTTTATTAGAATGAAACATACCGAATAATTCAAATATTTTAGTATAATTATATAAATCTCAAACAAATTTCAAAATTTTACAAAATAACTTCTATCAGTTTCTAGTAAAAAGAATAAAAAAATTTATTTATTGTGAAAAATTTTGATAAGCAGTAAGTCTTTAGAAAATCTAAAATCATATTTTTGGGGTATTTAAGTTACAAATAAAAATAAAGTAATATAAAGTATAAACTTTTTTTTTCAATAATGGAATTTAAATTTTTTTTAAATTTCCGATGGCTAGGCAAAAAATTACATAGAACAATGAAATTAAGAACAATAGAATTATTAAGAACTAAGAAAAAAAAAAAAAAAGAAGACCAGAGTCATTGCTTAATGAGCGATCTTGTTTACCAATATCTCGACTTCTCTGTAGGTCCTCGGCCTGATGACCAATTGGTTAGCGCTCTGGCCTTTGATATCACAGGCTGCAGGTTCGAATCCAGGCGGTGACATGGATGTTTGTAGTGGTTCGGTATTCACTTTAAACTGTAGGTCCCGGTCTGTTTAGCCTAACGCGTGCACAAGATGACCGAAGAGCGACATACCAAACCAAACGAAACCGCTGTAGGTCCGCCGCCTGATAGCCAATTGGTTAGAGCTCTGGCCTTTGATATCACAGGCTTCAGATTCGAATCCGGGTGGTGGCATGGATGTTTTTAGTGGTTCATAATACGTGTTAAACTGCAGATCCCGGTCTAATTAGCCTAAATTGTGTACAAAAGGACAATAGAGTGACAAACCAAACCTCTGTAGGTCTACGAAGAGGCCCACATCGACGTAGATAGTCCGTGTCCATTACTACTCCAGAGTCACAAAGTGGGCAAATAGGATCGGTTGAAAGGCCAATGCCCAGACGGGCGGAAAGGCAATCGTGTCTCATAGATCGTCACTGCTTTGCGTTTTGTTTTATCGGGAATAAGAGAAGGTTTGATTTGGTTTGTCGCTCTACTGTCATCTTGTGCACACTTTAGGCTAAACAGGCCGGGACCTACAGTTTAAAGTGGATTCCGAACCAACTACAAACAGCCATGGAATAAGAGAAGGTCTTACCCTCCTCCAAGTTTTTAGGGCTGTGCAAGTCTGAAGATTCCGCAAGAAATTAGATGTTAATAAATATTTAATCCTCCAATAAGGAACAGCTGCATTAGTATGCTGTAGTAAACTAGCACCTCTTTTTGCAAGGAAGTCCGCTTGTGCATTGCCCCAATGACCACAATGGCCAGGTACTCACTAAAGAATGATTTGTTTCCTCTTTCAAGTGAGAGTTCTCAACAATTCTTGGCATTGAAAAATCCCAGGTGTCAATGGGTATTCAACAGAGCTAATGGATTGGATAGCTGCTTGAGAATCTGAAAGAAGGACTACCCTTTCAAACTAAGTAATAATGAATAGCTAATAATTGCTTTAGAGCTATACATAAGGCCACTACTTCAACATCGAAGGAGGTACCAATAGAGCCCGCAGGGGCGTAAAAAGAAGACATATCTGAAAACACTCCAGCCCCTACATTTCAGTGCCAGTCAAACTTAGAACCATCTATAAAAATATGCAGCCAATCAGTAGGAGGATATCTGTCGCAATGGTGAGACATTTCAAAACACTTGGCGCAACATCTCTCTTTTATATTTTATTTTGGAATTTAAAGTATGTTTATGTTTTTAATTGTCAGTTGGTATTTATTATACAATAAATTCTCCGTTTCATTCGCAAATAATCGAAACGTGAAAAATAAATACGCACTATACAAATTATATGATGTCAATTAAAAGTCAATAATCGAGAAGAACAAAAATGCCTACCCGAAAACGAACTGAAGTCATTCATCTCTAATCAATCTTATTATGTACACCAAATAATTAATTTATGCCTAGAAAAAAAATTTAACAACAAAGCCATTGATTTTCAACTATACATAAACAATATCATTTTATATTGAAATCCTATCAAAAAACAATTACAAATTTCTTATAATGACCAAATTAAAAAAAAGTCATGTCATATACATCATGTTACAAGACCTTAAGTGCCCGAGTCGTGGCTCAGTGGCAATGAGCGCCTCTGGTGAGCATTAGGGATGAGATTCAATCCGCTGGAAGCTTTGCTGTAGACACTGTTTCAAACAAACGAGACGATCCGATGCGTTTGTGACGTTCAGCCTCTTGCCTCGTGAGTCGGACTACTACTACTACGCCACACCACTGTGCCTAGAGCTGAGTTGCCCCTTTACAGTTTGGGAATGATGTGGTCGAGAAGATGTCTGATTGAGCTCTATGACACTCTATGATCATATGAGACCGGAACCTACTGCTTAAAGTGGATTCCGAACCAGTACAAACATCCATGGCTGGCCGGGATTCGAACCCGAAACCTGTGGTACCAAGTGTTAAATTTTAAGAGAAAAAATTATCACAACAAGTGAAGTGAAAAATTGCCGACCAGAATATGATCTGAAGTCAAAACATATCAACACAGTCATTGTTTATTATAATCAAGCTCATGTATACATCAGATGACATTATAATTGCAGTTTTGTACTTCACTTTAAAAAGAAGATTTTAAAAAAGAATTTATAAATTCTTCATTATTAACCAATATTGGTATCACTGTTGATATTGAAAGTTGCATAATAGGATATGTACTATTAAGTCTAGAGAATTATAAATTACTATTAATATTTTCACTGAAAGATAGAATCAGATTAATATTTTGAGGTAAGATTAATTTTTTTTTTATTTTGAAATGGATGAAAATTGTTACAAAACATAATAGATCCTTTATAATAACTTCTAAACGTAAAGAAAATTAATTTATGAGGAAGATAATGAAACAAAAGAAATTAAATAATTCCACTCAATCAATTAAAAACTTAATATTGTTGATTAAAAATATAATTTAAAAAGTCACCATTAACATTGTAGGAAGGCAATTTTAACGAAAATAAACAAGCACATTATTTGCGTGTGCTGTGACTAATCCTTAGTGTCGGCAGCGCGGGATGAACATCCCATGAGTAGTCTACTCATGGATGGATGGAAAGGGAGCAGCATCTGTTGTGATGGAGCACCCGTAGGTAAAAGCCTAACTTGGCTACGAGTCACTGAAGAAGGAAGGTAGTGCCTTCCGAGAGGTCTTTTATGGGGAACTACCCGCATTTAAGTGTCGTAAGGAAAATGGGAAACCCGGAAAACTCCCACCAGGCAGTCCAACGCAGGAGGCAAGATGCTGAAAGATTCATCGAGATTCGTAAGATTAATTCGAACGCCATCCAGTTTCCTCGTTTTTGAAACAGCGTCTACAATAATGCCGTTAACGGATTGAACCTTGGCCCTAAATATCACCAGCGGCACACATTACCACTGAACTACGAATCGGGCAGGCACATTATTTAAATACACATATATAATGTGTATCTCTCTCTCTCTCTCTCTCTATATATATATATATATTCATCGAGATATATATATAGATATATATATTCATCTCTCTCTCTCTCTCTCTCTATATATATATATATATATATATATATATAGAGAGAGAGAGAGAGAGAGAGAATAAAAGAGATAACTTTATAGAGAAATATCTTTAAAATATTTTTATAGAGCCTAAAATAATGCTATGTTCTAGCATAAATGTTAGCAAAGTACGTGTCAATAGAGTTATTGGATTTCTGAAGCAATTAATGGGCAGGATTTCCTGCATATCACATAAATGAAACAGATTCGTATAAATTTAGGTGAATGTGTCTTGCACATTTTAAATTAAAATCGATAAAAATTTGTAGTTATGATATAGCTGAAAGAATTATGCTTCTCACAGTTTAATTCTTTTTAAATGTTCTTCACAACAATACACAAAATACAAGGAACTATACAGATTACATAATAATTTATATAGGAAAAAAAATATTCGCGAAAGGTCAAGAGAACTTGGTATTCAGCAAATTTAAATGTATAACATAGTTGCATTAGTAAAAATGGAAATAATACGAACATCGAATGAATTTAGTCTTGGATATAATACCAAAAATATTTTATTAATGGCATTAATATATAAAGTTTAATGGAAGTAAAGCATCTTAGATTTTTAATGGGAAAAAAGTATCTTAGATTCTGTAAACAATGGCAATATTGTTGGAAGCAAAACAATAATTATTCATTGTTAAAAAATAATTTGATGAAAAATGTGTAATTATAATTGAAAGTAGAAAAAATATAAAAAAAGTATTATTAACTAAGCTTTTATTTAAAATTCATAAAATAATTATTGAATAGATGGCTTGTCTCAATAAAAAAAAAAAACTTGATCTGATTCACACAGGAAGTCTTTCAGTAGCAGAATTACTTGCGAAGACAGACTTTGGTGAAGAAGTATGTTGTGCTTCAGTGGATACCTGAGCATTGTGGAGTTTTACGAAACGAACAGGTTGATTTCCTTTCAAGAAAGGGCTAGAAATTGTTCTAATCAAAAATTTCAACGTTACCATACTATTCTATAAAGCTGTATATCAAACAAACTATGACTAGAAATTATAAATTGCAGTTGCTTGACCGAATACAGACAAAACGATGGAAAGTTGAGGATCTTTTCACAGTTCCAAGTGGCCCACGTCTTGTATCTGTTGCTCAATTGTGCCTTTTAACAGGTTGCGACTGTCTGCTTGAGCATCTACATCGCTTTGGGATTTTCCACCCACCAAATTGTCCTCTTTGTGATTTGGCGGAGCTAAAGAACCGAACTCATCTACATCGTTGTTTGGTGCTTCATTTCCAAAGTACTTTAAACAAAACAAAAAACAGTTTTATTAAGAACTTTTTCTTTTTTTTATTTCCAGTGGCTAGGCAAGAAGTTACATAGAATAATAGAACTGAGAACAATAGAACTTTCAAGAACTAAGAAGACCAGATGACCTAATGAGCGTTGATCTTGACAAGCTAATGACCTTGCCTAATGAGCGATCTTGCTTCCCAATATCTCGACTCCTCTGTAGGTCCTCGAAGAGCCCCACATCGGAGCAGATGGTCCCTGCCCATTACTTCTCCAGATTCAGAAAGTGGGAAAATACGATCGGTAGAAATGCCTATGCTATCCAGATGGGCAGCAAACCAATTGTGTCCCGTAGACAGCCGAAAGGCAGTCACTGCTTTGAGTCTTGGTTTATCGGAAATAAGAGAAGGGTTTATCCTCCGCCAATTGTTTAGGGCTGTACGAGTCTGAAGATTCCCAAAGAAATTAAATTAAAGTAAATGTTTTAAAAACAGTTTAATCCTCCAATAAGGAATGGCTGTAAGCTTGCTGTAGTAAGCTTGTACTTTTTTTTACAAGGAAGTCTGCTTGTTCATTGAACCAAAAACCACAATGGTCAAGCATTCACTGAAGAACAATTTGTTACGCCTTTAAAGCGAGAGTTCTCAACAATTTTTCGTCTTCTGTAAATAGCGAACAAAAAGTTTCCTGCATGTTTTTTAATTTATTTTCATCTGAAGTGTACATTAATGTTTTAGTGTATGTTCAGTGAATGAAAGTGTTGCTGTACAGCAGCGGCATGCTTCTATCCTTGAAATGAATCATAAGTTATTTTTGGTTCAAGCTCATTGAGTTATTATGTCATTATAAAATTTAAACAAATATAATTAAGAAATTAGTGGAAAAATAATAAATGTTATAAGAGAGTCAAATCAGATGTTAAAGTAACAAAAAGATTTTTATATCATCTAAAATTAGTAAAAAAAAATCATATGTAGTAAAGGGAAAAAGGAATTGAAAATAATTAGAGCAACCAGCAGTGGTATAATTTTGAACAAGACAATTAATGAATATCTGTAATTTGTTCAAAAGTTTTGCGTTAAGTTAATTATATTATGTTAATATTCTTTTATTATATAATAAGTCTCTTTTCAGTTATTATTCTTAACTAAATTATTTTTTTCATCCATATAACAAACGCATCTCATTTGCTCATCACATTGACCGAAACTTTGCACAACATTACTACATCGTCTCTCGAAATTACTCGGCCATTTATGTATAGTGGAATAGCAGATTTGATGCAGTTAAAAAAAATGTTTTACATTTTCAGTATTCACTGATGATACCTAATTGATGCACTATATACCTAACTGACATACCATTAAAAATAAAATTAGGCACTTCTTAAGTAAATAAAAATTAAAAACTGATATTTGGGTTGATTTTCGTTTTTCCAATTTTCTAAAAAAAATGTTTCTCTTCTTTTAGAAGGTGTACAGTTTTCTGACAAGATTTAGAGGATATACTATTCCTTAATAAGTAAGGGATCAAAGGATTTAAATTATAAACCTGAGATTGTACATGAATGTTTCTTCATCATCATTGTTGAATAAAGATGTGGAGTGCCTGAACGCGAAGCGTTCATCTACTCAATGGTATGTGAAGGCAGCAGGAAAGAAAAGTCATGATAAATAGATAATAGTAATCGTATGATTTGAGAGAAAAAAAAGAAGAAAGTAAGAAAAATGTAAATCATCGGGGATGGAAACGTAATAAGAAATTTATGATCAGTAAATATGCCTTGAAGTAAAATATCTAAAAAGCGATAAGTGAGACGGAAATTATGGTGGTTTGAGGCGAATGTTTCTTCAAATTCAGTTCTACAATCAGTATTTTGTTTTGGATTATAATTCTTATATATTTTAATCTTCGTTCTATTAACACCATTATTATAATTTCTGTTTTTTAAAAATCTCATAGTGATATTTAGAACATTAATAAATAAAACCATTCTAGCAAGAAAATTATTACTTTTTAAGGATGTACAGATATTGAAGTGAATTGAAAGCCATAAATAAAGTGAACTGAAAATACTACTTGTTTTCATTTTGAAACAAAAATACATGATAAGAAAGCGAATTTGAAACTTAACTTCGAATATTCGGAGTTATCATATTGTTATAAAATATGTGAAAATTTGTGTGGTAAAATAATAAAAAATGCTAACATCTTCTGAGGAATATGGACTTCGAGAGATTTTGAATGATTTTTCTGATTCCGATTTATTTTCATTAGCAGACACAGTTACGAAGAAGCTCCTAAACATAACTAATAGATCCGGTTAGTAATTGATTACTTAATTGTAATATATTTAAAAATAACTGCTTCATTTTGTGACAAAAATATTATTCATATTCTCAGTTGTAAGCAGTTTAAGAGAATTTTCGCATGACAGAATAGTTGAGACAAATTAAGTCGTGAATACTATTTTATAGAATTTAATTGCTTTAAAGAGTAGATAATATTAAAAAGTGTGAAGAATTTTCAAACATACCATTATATACAAGTTGCTTTTTTTCTTGAAATTCTTTACTGAAATTGTAAAGCTACTTTTTATTCACATTTCCTTTTTCTATTCTTATCTAAGAAAAATTTTGGATCACAGATTGAAAGTTATGGAAAGAAAAACATTTACGGATAGGCCTGCAAGGGGATGTTTCAATGTATTAAAATTATCAACTAGTTTTCAACGACTACTGTCTCCCATCCCAGGATAGATCTAATAATTGATGTATATATATTTGACTTACATCGTTTACAGTTATTTCATCATTAATAGTTGCATCTTAAAATTTCTTCTAAGATGCAACTATTACAGAAATAACTACAACATTTTGTAATTTTGTTTCATTATTCTTTTGATGCATACTTATTATTGTAATCCCACAATTACTTAATTGCCTGTGCTGAGGAAGTGACAACCATCATGGATCTGTTTTATTTTGCTCTTGTGTAAAGTTTTATCAATTTTTGTTGGAAAAAAGCATTTATAGAAAGCGAAAGTTATAGAATTCGAATTTCCCCTTCCCAACCAAAAAAAATTGTCCACAAACTCTGCTCAGCTTTTTATTTAAGAACAAAATTTTAAAATTTGTGGATTATAGGCAAAATATTTATAGTAATTTAGTGAAAAAGGAGAGTCATTTTTTTGTTTTGTTTAGATCTAGTTATTTACATATATATTAGAAAATTCATATAGGATGACTGCAATTAAAGCATATGTCATATTTGTATTTCAACGAGTTGTAATTATTTAAATATTTGTATAGTATTTTGCATGTTTAAAAAATTTTACATTAGTTACATTACATAAAATTTTACAATGCGTTTGAAAACAAGTAAAAATATGACACAAAAGATTGAAATTGTAATAGATTGGGATTTTAATATGTTGGGTAGTTGTGTTTTACATTTCATTTACTTTCTATGTTGGTAAAATCGAGTAAAATATTACAACTGCTTCATCACCAAGAACTGTTGTATTCATTTGGCTCAATCATAAATATAGTTTTTAAAAATGATGTTGCTATTGTTGTATTTTGACTTTTTCTTGCCATTATTTGTTAATAGGTTCAACTCCTTTTTGTTGAGTGTATTGGCTTGTTATGATTTATCATTTTCTCAATGAAAAGTTTTCCACTAATAATTGATAGTTATGGCATAAGTCTGAAATTTCAATAACTGCCGATTGATTAATTGCTTTCAAAGATTGATTACTTATACATATTTTTATACTGAAATATAAAAATACTATATTTAATAGATTATCAGTTCTGTGACAAATGCACTTTTAAAAGTTAAACTAGAATTCACATTGTTTGAAATAAATAATAATAATGGTACTAGCTCATTCTGTATAAAGATATGGGTCATATCATGACCATGTTAATTATTATTTTAAGGTTTAACTACAACTTTTACAGAAATAGCTTTACAACATTTTGTATTCTAATTGTGCACTTACATTCTAATTTGTCTTTGGCAATAAATATTAAATTAGGAAATTCAGATTATTTTTATAAATATTTTTTAATTATGGAGGAATATAAATAATACATAGTATTAAATTTGGATTTAGTTATTATTTTATTATTAACATTATATCTATTATTAATTGTATTTTAAATAGATCCAATTTTTTTTTTTTTTTAATAAAACTGTGTATGTTTAAGGGCATACAGGTTTATTTTGTTTGTCGAAACATAAAACTTATGAAGTAAAGCTAATCATTATTTTTTAAAGTACTTAATGATTCAGTTCAATCACTTTTTCTACAATAGTTTGAATAAGTTACCACTAAAAGTGATACATGCAAGTATATCTGCAATGATTTCCAATTGTGCATTGAAAGAAACCAGACATTATTCAAATTGCAGCTGCAACATTGAAAAATTTTACAGTAAGGCGTCTGAAGACTTAATTTGTCTTTTAAATGAGGGCTTTGAGTACATTCATAAAAAAAATCAAGAAAAGATTAATTTGGTGATTGTTAATGAAGAATTCTCCCACAATGCTTAAAAGTAGTTGATTTTGAATGGCAATCTGAGTATTATAAAGCAGTTCTGAAAGAGCTTCTTTCTGAAATGAGTTAATTGGTTTCTTGTATGACCAACATTAAAATATTCACAATTTTTAAGTATTTATAATAAGAAATAATGTAAATATTTAATTAGTAGAAAAAAAAAGAATTTTCCTTCCTGTATATTTTTTGTTTTGTCCTAATATGCAACTCTAAATTCTGACACAAAAAAGGTTTATTTTAATAGTGATCTACACTTCTTCAAGTTTCACTATGTATCAAAAAATCACCGTATGTTTCTAAAAAAATTTTAAATTATAGATAATCATTGTTTAAATTTATATATTTCATATTTGTGCTTTGTATATAATTTTAAAATATATTTTATTAGGAATTTATTCCATTTTAATTTAATTTATTAAAATAATTTTCCTTTATTTATAGATGCCATTCAAGCAATAATATCATGTTTAGAAAAACCATCAGATCTTCTGAAACGACAAAAAATAACCAAGAGAATACTTTTCAGTTATTTGCTTAAAATAAAACCATTTGTTTCTCCGCAATGTACTAAAGCCGAGTTGGTACAGGTGTGTCTCACAGAATGGGATTCAATTGAGCAATGCAAGGTAATTAAAGTATTGCTATTAATATCAAAATTTGATTTAAAAGTATACATATATAAGAAAAAATTTTGACATTGCTATTTTATTGTGTTGAAAGTTCTAGGGAAAAAACCCATATATCTCTTTCTGTGCTTTTCTATGTGACCTCGCAAGTTAGGAATTCAATAATAGAAATTGAAAAGAGAAGATAGATCCTTACATTTTAGAATGAAAGGGTTTAAAATACTCATGTACTTGCACATACATTTTAGAAGCATTTTAAAATTAGAATCATGAAGTACACGTGGAACAGTAAAGTTAGCAATCTTTCCATGCTAAAGTAGGAAAAAAAGTAAACATTTTCTATTGTTAGATACAATTTAATATTATACTTTCAACAAACTTACTATATTGTTTATGAATAGAATGAGTCTATGTGAAATTGACCCCTTGCATGTGCTATTGTCAAAAAAGTAGAGACATCTTTTTTAATCTTCGACAAAGATTAAAACAAAGGATTTTATTATATGGATATTTTCTAAATAATTTTGATCTAATAAAGATTTTTAATTATTAGATCAAAATAATTTTGATCCTTAAATTAATCACAGCCATATTTAAATGTGTATTTTTCTTATATTCATGTTCATTAATTTTCTTTCATATTGTAAATAGAATTATACTTTCTCCATTTTAATGAATTATATTTTCCCTTACTGCATAATTGAAATACTTAGTTGGCTAATAGAACAAATTTCACTGTAATTTTTCTTATATTATTGAAAATATCCAACTTAGCAATTTTTTTTTTTTTCATGTCAATATATAATATTTCTTTCAGATAGTGTAAAATAAGTATCATTCCAACATCTGATTTGTTGAAATACATGAAAATTTATAACTTATCAGCAATGGAATTCCTATAAGATAATAATCCAGGCAAACATCTAATTAATATTACAGCCACATAATATATGTGGCTGTTATTTATGAAATAACTAAGGAGTAAATTGGTTCTTAATTACTACACAAAATATTTAGAGGACCACTTACTACAGGAATAACTGAGAATAAGTGTGAGTAATAAAGAAGGAAATTTCATTTTATGTCTGATTTTTTTTTTTTAGATGATAATGTACAATACCAATTTTTAAATAAGTTTGAGTAAAAAATATAAAATTATCTACAGCTAAAACTTTTTAAAAAATGTAAGTCTTTTTAGTTTAATGGTTTCCTATTCATTATTTTTCAGAAAAGTGACTATGAAAATAATTCAAATACCACAGATGTTCAACGAAGTGATACCAATTCTTTGAAAATTATGGGAACTCAATTTGCAATGTGGTTTTTTCCAATTTACAATACATTGCAAGATTTTGGTCCTGAGCACTTTTGGACTGATTGCAAATTAATAGGCCAGTTGAAGACAGCTTGTGATATAAAAGAGGTTGCAGTGGAAGGAGATGCTCATGTGGTAAATTTTTTATCCAGTTTGATTATAAATGACAAATTTTATTTTGATGCCAATACTTCTCAAGATTCAATATTAATAGAACAAGACCCACATGGACTGGTTCAAATATTAGTAAGTGGGGTAGTACATCAATGTTCCAATTGTATTGGTCTGTTTGATAGTTCCTTTGGTTTGGTGAGAAATCCTGTTTATAATGACAATTGGAAAATTAAATGGATAAATATAAAAATACATGTTACCAGCACTGAAAAAAACACTATTATGCCTCCAAACCAATATAGAATTTGTCAAAGAGCTTAATTATCAAAATGATGTGTGTTGTAAAAAAAAAAAAAAACGATTATTCTACATGCCTTCTGACTTTGTTTATTCAATTAATAAATTTCTTTGTAATCTTTCTTATAGTACTTCAATAATACTTTTCATTTCATAACTATTAATTAATATTTTTATCTGTGCCACTTGAAGGAAGTTATTGAATTTAAATCAATTCAATAACTTTCTTAAACCAGCGCCAAAATATGCATAACAGTTACGTAAATGGCTCCAAGCTAAACTGTTTACAAAATTGGCTATTTTAAATACTTAACATGTATTACTCATTCTCTTGACATTTGCTTGTATGACACTGTAAATTTCATTCTTTTAGGTTATATAAGTTTGATAATGCAATTTTCAATTATTTTATTTAAATAATTAATGGATAAGCAGGATTTGAAATTATATTTTTCCTTTTTCTATTAATAATTAGTTTAATTATTGAACAAGTATGTTTCAAAACTAAATCAGTTCCCCTTCCCCAAAATACTAAGTGAAGTAGATTTATAATTTAAAGATACTAACCTGTGATTGTGTCCATGATTTATGAAGCTTGCATCACTGCAAAGTTTCTGTGTGTATAAAAAGTTATTGAATAAAAGTGTTATAAATTCTCTTTTTTCTAAACCAGCATACCAATTTTAACTGAGAAAGTGATTTTTAAAAATTTGTCATTGAAAGCAAACTATTATGAGTAATAATAATCATATAGATTTCTTCATAAAAATTGCAGCATACTACTATGTCCAAAAAGTAAGACCAGTTTTCAATTTAAATTTCCCAGGCATATGGTATTTCAATTTTTTTCTTTTTTCTTTTTTAGGTTGTTGGCACTGTCCTTGACATCTGGGTGAAATTTTACGCCAAAATATTCATTAGTGCTTGATTTTGTGAGACGTTAAAACTGATTCTGCCGTTTTAGAAATGTCTCTTCATTCGACTCAAAATGGTGTCCCCGAAGTGGTCTTCTGAGTTTAGGGAATAGCCAGAAGTAGAATGATGCTAAAATCATGTGAATACAGTGGTTGTGGAACGATATGGGTTTCATTTTTGGCGAAAAAGTCATGAAGAATCAATGCAGTGTGAGCTGGCGCATTCAGTGTTTTCGTTAACAATTGAGATTTGACGTGTTTGAGGCCCAAAACATCTTTTAGAAATTGTAAATTGACGGTTTGCAAGCATCAAATCTTTAATTTTTTGGATGTGAGCTTCATCAGTTGAGGGTCGACCAGAGGGCTCTTCATCTTCAACACGCTCTCTGCCTTCTTTGAACTGTTTTTACCACTTCTAAACATTTCTTTCCGATATAGGAATGGTCACCGAATGCCTTATGCAACATTTTATATGTTTCCGCAAACAAAATTTAATGCAAGTTCTTTGCTCAATTAATTCAGGCATTTCAAAAATTTCCGGAATCAGTTTTAACCTCTGACAAAACCAAGCGCAACTCAAACACCAATGAATATTTTGACGTGAAATTTCACACAGATGTCAAGGACAGTGCCGACAACCTAAAAAAATAAAAAAAAATTGAAATACAATATGCTCGGGAAATTAAAATTGGTGATACTTTTTGGACACAGTAGTAGAAAAATTTTTAAATGCTTTTTCATTTCATTTGGTGATTGAGCAGACTAAATGCAGATATTTAAGCATTATAATTCTTCATTCCTTATTTTTCCTCTGTCAATTGAAATTCAAACAAATTTATAAGAATACAATTTGGAGTGGATGTTTTTCTAATTTTAATTTTGTGTAAAAATATAACTTATTCTCTTATCAACAAGTAATTCATTTATTCTTCTGTACATATCGAGAACAAATTTTAATATGAAATAAATTTATTTTATGCATTTACATCAAGTCTTTAACATAATATATAAAATTGTAATATTATAAAATTGTTTGACAGAAAATTAATATTTAATACATAAGTTCTAATTTGGAAAATGGTAACAGTATAAACTATAAAAGTGTATGAAACAAATAGGACATGATCTAATTCGGGATATTTAGTAGTTTATGCTATCTTTCATACTTCAAAATTAAGAAATTCCTCAAAATAAATAATCAACATATTTAAAAAATATTTAATCTAATCTAAAAGAAAGCATACATTTTTTAAAATTTATATTTCAACATTAACATATTTTTAAAAAAAGCACAAATTTCTCTAGAAAGTAAATTTTATTCTATACAAATATAATTTAAAGCAGGTGTACCTCTCGCCTACAACCAATGCTCAATGGTTGGAACTTGGTAAGCTGAAAGGAGTACATACCACTGCAGCCAAATGAAAAATGCTTATCTGAAATAAATAGGGCAAGTTCCCAGCATAGAGCCATTGTATTTGCCATACACAATGAGAATTTCTTTTGCATGAGATGGTTAATCAACACTTATGTATACAAGTAATTTAAATGCATTTGAATTGTATTTAAATACATTTTATCTACATATAAATGGGCAGTATTGCATAGTTCTAAAAAAAACTTGTATTATACAATATAGATATTTATAAATATTTATTAAATCCAATGAATCATTGATTTAAAGTTCTGCTTATATATGATTGCACACTTCTATTAGAAAAGTATTTACAATAGATATTTTAAAACTAATAATTTCTTTCCATATCCAATTAAAAAATTCTTAATTGTTTTTAATATAACAATATAATAAAATACAAATCTGGGCATGTACAATATTAGATATATCAAGGACTTATTAGTAAAATTCACTATGAACATTTTGAAAATATTCAATTGATAACAATTTATAAAACAAATTAGCATATTTATTCCGAATAGAATTAATATATATATAAATATATTATCAATTTAAAAAAAATACTACAATAAATTACAAGTGTTTTTGTTAACTCCACGAAAATATTTAAAAAAAAACTTACATTGAAAAGGTATATTAAAGCAACACCACTAGACATATATAACAAACAATTTTAAAAAATTGAGCTAAAACAAAAAAGTAATTTAATAAATCACAAACTTCTACTGAACACATAAAAAACAATTACACAATACACATTTTTTGTGTAAAATACAACAAAATGCATATTTATACTTTCTTTTCAATACAAATTACATTATAAGATGAGTAAATTAATCTCATGATCAAAGAGAACATAAAAAAAAAAAAAAATATCAAATAATAGCTGAAAAATTTAAATTGAATTTTACATTGTATTTAAATTCTGTTTGATTTTTATAATTAATACAATTTCTGTTCCTAATTTTTAAATTAAAATACCATTACCAATCAAAGAAAGTATAACAATTATATAAATACTTATAACTATTTATTATCAATCCTTTGTTTAGTTTCAGTTAAGCTAATTGATAATTTAAAAGAATAATTTATACATTGCTTGCCAATTTTCAAAGAAAGTAATTAATTAATTGTTCCTTTCTATATGATCCTTGATGGTAATTTTACTTAATTTGCATTACAGTCAAGCTGGACATTTGGGCATCCGAAACGATTCCAGATCAATCTTTTTGAAACACACGTTGAGAAGTATTGCAGAATGAGACAATAGAGATAAATTGTTTAATTTTAATAAAGAAATTTATTAAAATAATTTCTCTGTAAAAAAAAAAATCTAAACTTCACATAAAAATATATTTGAAACATTAAATAATTATTTGTTATATTATATGTTAATTTAGAATAAATTGTTTAGGTTATTCATACCAAATAAAGGATATTTTTGCTTTTTACCCAATTAATATAAGAATTTCAATTTATAACAACAAATAAATCCTACACTAAAGTTAGCCTACTGTAAAATTTAATGTCAACATTTTAGATTGATTTCGATTTAAAAAACAAAATCTGTATAACTAATACTCTTCTATGAATCAACATTAACACAAATGATGTAAATAAATAAACTGCAATTTCAATGTATAAAAATAAAATGTCATTATCAATGTTGCATTAATGTCGAGAATATATGTTACAAATTTTGAACAGGTTTGTCTTCAACAGTTACAAGTTTAAAATATTAACTAAAATAAATTCCTAAAATAAACATTATATACATTTTTAATATTCTCAGCATGGAGACTAATTAAAGAATTACGCAGTGTGCTTTAAATATTCCAATCATGTATTTTTTTACAATACATTTCTTAAAAATCATATTTAAATCAATACAATAGCATTTTTCTGCACCTTCTGTTTATAGCAATATATTTTTTTAGTGTTCTGATACATACAAATCAATTTTTCAAAAAGAAAATAATAGGTTATTTAATTTGGAAGTATAAATATAACTTAACAGAAATTATATATTTTTAATAAAAACAAAAGTATATATTTTTAATAATTATACTTTAATCAAAACATCCATAAGTACAAAAAAAAAAATACTGTCAAATATCAGCAATGTAAAAGTTACAAATTATTACAATTTCAAGACAATGCATTGCATAACAGCTTATCTACACACATTTATTTATTAAGAGAACAAGATAGTACGATATTAATAACATTATTAATGAGAGAAAAGAGAACATGCTATTACCTTGCATATATACAAACCTTAAGGGGATTTGTTCATTTAGTCATCAAACTATTAAGCTGGGATTCAAAAAACTGTACAGTACACTTACAAGTACTATAATAGCAAAATTTGTTGCATTATTTATCTTTATATATCTAATATTTCTCATAATGAAACATATTTAAATTGGCATTTGCTAAATGATTAACACATGCTTTAGTTATATACATGCTTTTTGTACTTGAATTAAGCTTGCATTTCAAACTCCTTTTTGCCTTAAATAATAAAAACCTGCAATTCTTTTTTAATTATGTAACTCTTATAAAAAATGTAGAAAGAATTTAAATAAGAAATAGCATATAATAATCTTACAACAAACAGATTTTAATATGTATAGTACGGGTTTTCTTTATTGGTACTAAAATAAAAGAAACATAAATGAGAGATGTTTTTTTTAAATAGCTGACATTTCTTCCAAATATTATAATTTTTTTTTTTACAAAGTTATACAATTTATTTTAAATATACTTATTTAGTAAATTATTGAATTAATAAATAACTGTAATAATTACTATATATAGGATTAATGAAAAGACTTAAGGTTATTTTTAATTTGTTTCTTATAAAAACATTAATTTTTAAACATTTAATGTTTTTTTAAATAATGCTAATTTTTAAAATTGTAAGTAAATCCAACAATATTTTTATTTGGAAAAAAAAACTGTAAATATTAAACTAAATGATTATATATATATATATATAAAATCACTGAAAAGTTTGTTCTTGAATAAAAATAAAAGATACATATTTCATGTTTTTTAAAATGAGATTTTAAATGCTAAACATACATGAACATGCTGCCAACTTCTATTTTCTAAAATGTAAAAGATAAAAAAAAAAAATAAAAAAAATGATTTTACGCCAAATTGTTGTACAATTTAAAACTAATTAATTAATAAAATGATAAAGAACTATTTTTTTTCTTTTCTTAAAACAGTTATTAAATGATACATGCAATAAAATTAAATGGACTTTACGTACAATAAGTAGTTCTTTTTTGATGGTGAGTACTTGGAAATGAGCTATTGCATTTATTAATAAATCAGACTATTGTATCAGATTCAGCATTACCCACACACCACAAAGAACTTATCACACTGCACCAATATTCCATCATCACAATTTAGACCAAGGTGGCAACTAATAGGTTCTCATTTCTGTGATGTTAATGAAATTTGCAATAAACAAATTTATTATGTCCATTCAAAATATAAATGCTTTGGCATTACTTGGTAGGGTTCAAACCAAGCTCCCTTAGCTCAGAAACTCAACACCCTCAGCACTGACCCTGAATAAATGAATATTGAATTTTACTGATCAAATTACTATACTCTTTCAGCCTTGCTGCAAGTAAAATAATGAGGTCAATTTAATCCTTTATTTGAATAAATAGAGTTAAAATGTAGAAAGCTTTTGCAAAATGTGGAAGAATTGGCAGCCTTGCATGTATGATCTTGCGAAAAAGGCAAATATAATTTCAAATGAAGAACATCCCTTGATATCCTTCAATATTCTTTTTAAACTTACAAAATACACTTGATAAAAATTACTTTTATTTTCTCTAAATACAACAATCTCCAAAGCAATAAAAAGAAAATGCTTTAACCTGTTAGGTAAATATCTATATTTACAATATATGGACAATAATAAAAATGAAAAGCAGAGAGATCTAGAAACACTTAAATTTCACAGATTCAACTATAAATAGAATATTTTAATTTAACATCAAATATATGTATATATTTATAAATATTAGTAGAATAATTAGGATAATTTCCCTACACATTTAAAAACAAAATATAGGCTCAAAGGCATTTTTTCCAGAAGAAGAAAACATTCATTTATAAGATATCAACATCAAAAAAATCAGAGCAAAACACCAAAGACAAAAGATTTACAGAAGTATATTATCACAGATGTCTACACATCAACAACATTTCTTCATTGGTAGAGGAAGGTGGATGGCATTTACATTCGAGAGGCCTTTTGCTGTATAACCTGACAAAAATATTTAAACTAATCAATAATCTGATAAAAACAGTTATTTCAATAAAATCATAACTAACAAACTTTTCAAGTATGTATTAATTTATCTTTATTGACTATATTTTAATTCTTGTGATTTTAATAAATTTGTTCATGTATGTGTTATTTAGTAAACTTAGGAGTTATTTATATCTAAAAAACTATTCAATTATTTTATCTGTACAAATTATATATCTTTACTTATTAAATATATAATGTCATTAGTAATTGAACTTTTAATTCTATCTCCCATAGTTTTTAAGATATACAACATAACTGTAGCTGACTTGGTTTGCCCCTATACATATAGACAGTTTCATAAACAAAGATTTGATTTCATAGTATTTATTGATACTCTCAGTTATTATCCATGTTATATACTTACGACTGACTTTGACTTTCCCTATAATTTCGTGTGTTTAGTATAAAAAGGATACATAAGGGTGTATTGAGAAAGATAAAGAAATACAAAATATAATTTTTGTTTATGCCTTCTCAGTCAGACAGTAAACTTAAATAGAATTCACAGTGCAGGAAAGTTATCTCAACAACGATGGAGATTATGTCAAAAACTACCGCTGGAATCACAGTGAACAAAAGTATACTTATTTCACAAGCAAATCTTTTATACCTTTAAATATGTGTTAAATAAAAAAATATATATTGAGTGGCCTCCATGTTAAAGAATATGAAGACCAGAACAGTAAATATAAATGTAAAACAAATATACATAGTTAAAAAAAAAAGCAAGTATCATTAATTTCAATATATACTTTGGCATCTGTAGTGCTTCCATCAACATTTAATAAATACAAAAAGTATCCAAATGATGAAAGAAAATAAAATTAAATGTAATTACAGAGAACCTGAAAATTCTATTATAGAAATAATTTACAAAAAGCATTCCATCATCCTTATTCACTATAATTACTGTATTAATTACAATAAAAACTTCAAATATAATTTAATATAAATTAGACCAATATTCAACTTGCTAATATTTCATTGAAATGATATCTAGACTTTATTAAAAAGAGTTATTTTCATGAAAGATAAAAAAGTAAAAAGAAAATAATAAAATATTATTACTGGTTACATAACAGATTTGTTTTACTTGTTATGATTGCTCATATCTATAGATTAATAAAATTTAATTTTTCTTACAGTAAGTTTAATAAAAGCAAATTACTTTTATAGATTAAAAATAATAAAAACTTGGAGGTTTCTTTGTTTAAAATAATTATTTTATGAAATAAATTGTAATTGCAAAGGAAAAATGTCACAAAATAAATAGAAATATAACAAATTATGAAATGTAATTATATAAATATAGCTAACTATAAAATATTTTATGAAACAAAACAAAACTGCTACTTTTTACATCTTAAGCCCTATGCACACTTAAAAGTGAAAGCTCTCCAAACTGGTTTGTGTTTCAGTAAGAACAGAAAATGCAAAGTATACTAGAACATTTGCAGACTGTCAAGAAATGAAAATCTACACTTCAGAGAGAGTTGAATTTTGGTCACATATATAAGGATATATCACGACTTTCCAAAATACAATTAGGGACTTGCTAGTAAGAAATTTTTAAAATCCCACTAAAGAATGTTCGCATGCCATGCATTCAAATATGGATATAGCATCAGTATTTTTTTTAAACATCTAAATGAGGGTGTCCAACCCAAATGATCTTGTGGGCCACTTTGGAAATGCATCATAACTTGCATGTCGTAAGCCATCAAGGTGTGGCATGTTGTAAGTAAATGCATCATAACTTGTGTAATTATCAAAGCATGTGCATCACGAGTTCGCAGAATGTAATTTATTTATTCTGCGATGATAACTGGACACTCATAAATGAAACAGGCAATATCTGTCACAAGAATACTATTTTAAAATCAAAGTTAATTTTTTCTCCTAATTTCAACAATTAATTTTTAAATATATCGATGTACAAATAATGTATTTTTTAATGCATTGGTTTTCACTACTTTGGGCATTATAAAATAAATATATTTTGTGAAAGTGTGATAAATCTCATGGGCCGGAAAAATGTTCAAGGCAGGCTGTAGACTAGCCACCTCTTATCTAAATACAGCTGGACAACATGTAATAAATAATTTTAAATTGTTTATTATAATATGTAGTTATTTTACTTTAGCTCTATCAGTAGGTTCAAAGTCTGATGAGATGGATGATGTTCCAGGATATTCACGAGAGACAACACACAGAAATTCAGCATGATCTTCATTTCCATAGTTGTAAGAGGAACCAATATTTATGAGCTAGAATAATAATAATAATAAGTATATGTTTGTAATGTATTAAACTGAAATTGATATCATGAAAGACAAATAGTAATGAAAGAAATTATTTATTTATAATTAATAAAACCAAAATTTAGACAAATTTTCAGAAAAAGTTCACTTAGAAATCATTTATGGATATAAAGTGACAAGCAAGACAAATTAAGTAATGATTTTTAAATATAATCCATATTTATCAACGTACTTAAAATAGCAATATAATATTATTTTCTAATAATTACACAAATCTTAGTGATTTTGTGGTAGTAAAAACCAATAAAATAAAATTTTAAGATATTTTAAAGCAAAACACTTAATAATATGCAATCAAATCAGTACTATTAATTGTTTCTATTTGATTTATCAATTTAGTGTTTTTTCATATAGTTTTGATTTCATTTAACATAATTTTTAAACAATAGTTCATTTAAATATTTTTAATCAATAACCAATTTTTAAAAAAAGACAAAAATTATTCTTTTCAAGAGTCAATATAGAAAATTGATTGTTTAACTATTGTTTACCTTTTTATGTTTAGAAAAGGGAATACTGTATTTTTGTAAAGAAATATATGTTTAAAATACTTAGCAAATAAAGAAAATTATTAAAATTTAAGAAGATCAAAGCTATGAGTTCTTATAACAGCCTTAATCAAGTAAAATGCTAAAAAAAAATATATATTTTTTTATGTTTTACCTGTTCAAATTTCCATCCATCAGACATTGTAGAAACCATCTGGGTGAGTTCATCTTCATGGCACTGAAGAACTCTATACACATGTTTTCTAGAGTCATTCTGATAAAAGAAAAGCATTCAATTAAAATTATAAAATAAATAATAGTGAAAAATATTAACAAAATTTTTTTTTTTTTATACAATAAGTAAAATTTAATTTTAAACTGAAAAAAAAACCTTAATTTTTAACTACATATATTATATATAAGAGCTGATATTAAAAAAGGCTAATGCAAATCTTGAAGCAGATTTTGCTATTAATATAAATAACTTTCTACAAATATCAATATTTTTAAAGAATGCACAGAAAAAAAGAAGAATTTTGTTTCACACTTAATAGAGCCACTATCTAGAGATTACACAATTTAGTTAAAGGGCTTAATAATCACTACATTCTTAAGTAAATTTCTACCTCATTATATTTTTATTACTCCAATGCTGAGAGCTTTCTTCCATGATTTAGAGTTTCTACAAATTCTCCACACTTTGAACTTTTTTGCACAATTCCTTTAAGAAATGCTACATTTAACCTACTTTACATATAACCTACCCATCTTCCAATGCTACTAATTACTCCATCTTAGATAAACTGGGGTCCCTAAATTCTCACACCGAAAATTTCTATATTATTTACTGATTGTATTCTATTAATTTCCTAATGGCCTAATCTTATCATTTGCATGTAAAGGGGTTTTCTAACCAAAAGCCAGGCACATTTTCCATTCTAATATAGACACCCACCAAAGATCAACAATATTTGGTGTGTCCCATACATTTCAAAATTTTCTATAAAAATCATCAATACTGCCAAATTTTCTCCTATTTCTATTCCTCGCAACTTCAGTGTGCAAAAAAATGTTTGGTTTCTCAATGTTATTGGAATACATCACTAGATTTATTTTGATTAAGATCCAGTCATCAAGTGGTCAAAAATAATGTTTATGATGATGTTCTGAGGATACATATTACTTGATAAAATTATCTTCAGGTTATTATAATTGCTTCATTTCAGTTTTTCCTTAATTTCCTGTTTCTTATGCTGTTTATGTGTATTTGTATATATTCTGTTAGATCTGCCCTTGCAGTTTTTACAATGTATGCATATTTTAATGATTTTCACTTTCACCAATGTAGTGTTTATGGGCACTTCGGATTTTTAATAAATTTCCCATTTTCTTCCATTTTTAATAAAACAATTTTATAGAACTGATTAGAAAGAATATAAAAATTTATGTATTGCAAATCTATTTTTATGGCCTTGTTATATAACCTGTTTTTCTGAAAACCCTCTGGCCTATTCTTTCTTTGATTTTTTTTATTTTCATAACAATTTTACAGTTTTTGACCTACATTATATAACATATACACACATGCTTGCATAATAACATTCATTTTGCTCTCCCTGTATTCCTGACCAGCAATTAACAGATTCAATTGTTTCACATTCTGTTAACCATTGGTCAGGAATAGAAGCTGAACTGTTAGCCTTGAGTTCAGCATTTTCTTGTCACCACCATTTCTAACTTCTATAATTCATCACTGCCTTTACAATCACTGCTATGTCCACTTAATTATTTGATTAATTCTAACTGCAGATGCTTTAAAACTTTCACAGCTCTAAGAGTGCTTTTCGCTGATCTGTGTTCTGCCAGAATTGGACTTCCAAACTTTAAATATTCTTGTAATAAACTACAAAAACTCCTGTTTTTCCTTCTCTTACAACTACCATTTGTTTTTCAATTATTATACAGCAACTTCAGGGCTAGTACACATATATATAATTGTTACATATTAAAAATTAATTTATTAATCATAAAAAAATCATTGAATAAGATTATGAAAATTAGACTTTATTTCATAAACAAATACTCTATCAATAAAATTAAAAAATCATTTAGTTACTGCTTATATTTTCATTCTAAATTTTATTAGTTGCATTAATTTAGATTTGATTTCCATTGAAAACAGAAATATTATATTAATCATTTTATATAACTTAGCATCCTCACAAAAATTTATATACATTTTTACAAGATATAACCATATATGGCATATAGAAATTATGTTAACATCAAAATATATTTCAAAATTATTGCTTCTAATATACATAAATATATTCAATTACCTTGCTCATTTTCACATGTTTTTCCTTTATTTTATCTTTTATTAATCGAATTAAATCTGTAATGTTGTAAAATTCAGCTTCTTCCAGAACTCCTGCAAGGAAAATTGAAATTACTTTTCATGACCTTTTTAATTTAGATTTCATAAAGAACTGAAGAATTTAGATATAATTTTTGGTTTTAAATCTGTCCTATCCAAAGGCCATTAATAACCATTCCTTTGTATCTCTCATAAACATAATAGGTTAAAACCAGGATTAAAGTAGAATTCGGCAGCCATTCTTTAGTTTTTTCTTAGCCAACAGGCATTCTTTCCCGACGGGAAAAAAATAATAAAATATATTTGAAACTCTTCACACATGTTCCATATATCATTTAAGTTATGTTTTTATACCCATGGCAACATCAACTAACAAGACAATTTCAGTTTTAAAGAGATTTTTCAATTCTACAATTATTATTACACGCATATCTAAGTTACGTAATATAACAAAAACTGGAAAAAAGATATGCATTTAACAATTACGACAATTTTCTAAGAATTTGTAATCTTCATATTCACAAGAGAGATGAAAATTTTGATCAGTTTCACAGTTAATTATTAATTTGGTCATCTTAAGATAATTTAAAGTCTTATTTATAAGTTTTTCCTCCATTAGCATACACCAATGTATGCTGTATTGCCTTTTGTCGCTTTTTTATTGTGTACAACTGTCGTTTATTGCCTTTTTGTTTAAAAGATTGTTTATTTTTTTCTCACAGAACATTTTAGTTAAAAGTTTTTAAATGTCAGTTTTCTAAAATTTATTTTTATGAAACTTAAAAAAAAAAAATGTTCACATATTGTATGCAGAAACCTTTATCCCCAATCGCAAAACATTAAAGAATATTTTTAGCGAATTATCTACCTATTATAGGACAAAATTATGTTTATTATTATTATTATTATTATTATTATTAAAAAAAAACTTTTATAATTTTTTGATTTTGAAGAAACTTTTTAAAACATAACAAAAAGTGAAAAATTTTATATAAAATTGAAAAAAATTACATGGAAAAATCTTCTGAACATAAATAAATAGTACAGTCCATCTCCCAATGTTATATATATTGATCATACAATTTCGTACATATATTTTTTATGGGTAAATATTAGTTACTTTGTTGCTAAAATGCAAGAAAAAAAACCTGTATTCTTACAAATTCCTTTAATTTTTATTTTTATATATATATGTTAATTTGCATACTGATGAACAACTGGGATTAGCCTTTACTAATAAATAAATTAAAGCCTAAACTTTTTTTTTTCTGAAGAAAAAGCTTCTTTAGTTAAGTAATTAATTTTGTAACTCATAAAATTGTTCAACTGTAAGTTTATCGAAGTTATCATTAAAAAGGGAAAATATTCATTTTTAGGAGAATTTTAAGGAAATGCCTAGTTTTGTATTTAAAAAATAAAAATACATTGAATAAATTTAGTTATTAGAAAAGGTATGAAAGTTTCAATCGTTAAAATCATTGATAAAAACTACTAAATTAATAAAACTAATCAAAAATTTAGAAACATTGGTAAGTACATTATTTGTCTCAGATTTTTTTATTCGTCTTTTCAAATGAAGAATCCATATCTGCTATCAAAAATTTTCCACACATATACAGTTTTCTAGATATAAAAGTATGTTCTTATTCAATTCTTTTATATTAATTACAAAGCATTGTATTTATATAAAAAAGTTTGTAAGGTAATATTAAATTTTGATTTCATACTCAATTTTGTTATCATATATATCGCAAATGTCACTCTTCATGAGATGAGAAACTATTTTCACCATGCACTGTTTGTAGTAATTAGAGAGATGAAAGATGCTTTCCACTTTAATCTAGTATTATAAAAGCAAAGGTAATCACAAAAATAATCTTAATGCAATTAAAAATACTCCCTTTAACAATACAACCTAATCTTCTACCAATACATACAACCAATGCAACCTCACTTGGTATCAAATGACTTACATGAAAAATTCCAAGCTTCAAAGAGAATCAGAATGATGATCATGATAATGACAGTTTCAGCATTTCTAATCATTTACTGACACAAGGCGACCTATATGATTAAAAGCAAGATTTAAATTTATCTAAAAAACAGCAGAATATTTAGGATCATGACAAAAGTGAAATCTTCTTGATTGCAGAAACAAGGAATACTATTTTTGAAATTGTCAATAAGGTTTCAAGGGCAGCTCACTATAATAACATTAATCAGTGATGCTCACTAGAATAAGTTAATAATGTAAAGGAATGGTGTTGTTTATTGATTTATTAAAAGTAAAGTTAAATGTTGTTCCTTTGCAGAAAAAGAACAAAGTCCCTTTATACACTTTTAATATTTTATTTATGATTTTAATATTAAAAATTATCCTAGACAGGAAAATATGAAGATTCTTCACAAGATGCAGTATTGAAATATGTATTCGTATGTTTATGATACTGAGGAAAAACCTATTGTTTATGAGATTATATAAATGAAGTGAGTCAATGTGATCATTATATTGCTCAGTTTATAAGTCTGACAATTTTAAATGTTTATTATACAAGTCAAACAGCAATGATAATAACAGGCATTTTAAAATAAAGATATGATATTAATAAATATATCTAGTGAAAAAGTTTTATGGATTTATCTTTAATTGAACCCAAGAACATCTACCTCTCATAGCAAATTAGGTTTGATGAAAATAATTGTGAAAGCCACTAATAGAAAAATAAAATAATTTGAAAGAGAACTAAAAAAGGCAGTGAAACATAGAAGAAATTTTCATACAATTACAAATTAGAGGACAAATAAAAAATGAATCTTAAAAAAAATTTTGAATGACAGAAAGATGCAAGAACTCAAATGAAAAATCTTTAATTCAAAATCAACTTTTTGACAGGAAAAAAACAACAACTTTTTTTATACCAGTATAATTATTACACTGGATAATACAACAGTATATATTTTAATAAATTGGCAAGGTTTTAAAATATGTTAAATACTAACTAACCTTCCTCGGCCAAATTTTTATTTATGACCAGTTTTCCATGACGAAGATAATTTAAAATTGGCCCAAAGTAAGATGGATCTCGATCAATTAAATATGCACCAGTCTCATCCTATATAAGAAAAATTAATAAATGTAATACAAATAATATTAATAAAAATGATAATATAAATAAAATACTTTTACTGTTAAAAGAAATTTCAAATATAATTTTTTTTTCTAAAAGTAATATATTTAAGAATGTGATGTTAAATACTATATAAATATAAAAAATTAAACTGTACTTTGGTAGATCAAAAATACTACTTGCAGAAATATAGCCTAAAATGTGACAATATAATAATATGTAATAAATCATTAAAAATGTAAACATTCTACCTTGAAAATAGTTAAAATAATTATTAAAAATTCATTCCTACCCAATACATTTTGTTGAATCACTTGATCTTAATTAATTGTAACATCCCATAAATCATACTTCTGAATTTAGTATGATTTACAGTCAAAATGTATGGTGTGATGGCACACATTTTGCTTGGTGCCATGCTAATAGAAAAGTATATACATATGATATTATGATGCTAAAGGTTTGTACAAATATGATTTATTTGTTATAATTTCGAATTTCTAAAGCTGAATGATAAATATTTTCTTCAAGAATTAGTTGTATTTTTATATTTTACCTTAATAAATATGATAATTGGACATGAATACTCCTAAAATTCTAAGAATCATTTTACTTTTAAAGAAGAAATTTGTCAGTAAATTTATGATAAGCTGACATTGCCAAAATCATTCTATTTCAATTCTTATTTGCATTTCTACATAAAATGCAATACTTATATTCAACTTTACTTAAACAGCAGATGAGAAATTATTAGACAATTGTTGTTGTTGTTATCGAGTCCATGGATTTAAATATTATTATTAAAAAATCAAGTTAAAAAAGTGAAGTTAGTCAAGTCAGTTTTAAAGTTAGATCAAGTCAAAAGTCTTCACGATAGCGGCCGCTAGCAATGTCGCCGCTTCACTATACAGGACTTCTCTTAAGTTGGCCTCGATTGGCACCATACCCAATTGCAAAAAATGGGGAGTGAGTGCTGAGCACTCCAGAATGTGCTTAAGTGTTAGGAAAGCCTTGGGGCAATTTTTGCAGGGGATGTATTCCCTGGTCTTGTCTGGGAGAATCTTCATTCCTCTGTAATGATTAGTTCCGAGTCTGCTAATAACTGATGCCAACTTCCTAGGGCAGTTGAAGTGCATGATTAATGGTTTCTTAAAGTTATGAGGAATGAGTCGGCTTTTGGCAACTGTGTTAGCATCTGCAAATGTGATGGTAGTTCTGGGTTGATCATTGTCCCTGGCTTCTTTGGTTAAAGAGTCAGCACATTCGTTGCCTTCAATGTTGACATGTGTAGGAATCCATTGAAGATGACATAATTAAATTAGACAATTAGAAAATATTTATGCTAAAAAAAAAGCTGAAATTGCTAGATAAACTAGAAAATTGCACTCGGTAGACATAAATTAAAAAGTCATTGAAAAAGCAGAAATCTCTTGACATTTCAGAAACCTTAGGAATCCGTTGATATAAAATGATCCGGCACCAAACCTAGTTTCGCTCTAATTTGGCAATCACTAAAGTGACGATTGTTCTAAAATTCCAGTAAAATAACAATAACAGCAACACTTTTTCCTAATGTAATAACTACTAATAATTACTAAAAAATATTAAACAAAACTGAAACCTTTATATATACCACTACTCTTACATTCCACTAAGTTAATTGGATATCAAACACAGTTAAATGAAGGCAAATAGCATTTATGATTATTTATCATTCAATTTTTATATATTTTAAATTGGGATTCATATTTTATCACCAAACTAAATTGTTTTACATTATTTAAGCCAAGTCAAGCTAAATCCTATCTGTCAATTTTTAAATAAAAGCAAAAACATTCTACATAACATGCTTGACTTGAAACAATGAGACAAGTAAACAAAAAAGGTATTTTAAAATACTGACAAGTATGTAATTGTTTACATTTAATGAATCTGTTTTAATTTATAAATACATTCATAATATTCCAGATGCCTCGAATTATTATTATGCCAATAATTTGGTCTCTTATTATTATTATTTTTTTATCCTTATATAGATTGATTAAGTAATATTGTTTCAATACATTTTTATTTTACACATCATTTTAAGCACAAAAATATAAACTACTCTAGTTAAATTAAAATTTATGATTAATTACAAAGAAACATATCTACAAAAACTTAAATGTTTAAAAATACACGAAAGCTTATATCAATAAACACCCCCTTTTCAAAAATTTTCTACATTAGTAACAAAACTGAAATAGACGTAAGACAATAGATGGGATAAGAATAATTTTTGAATACATTAATGCAAATCGTAGCTAGTAATTTTTAAAAGAATAAAATTATATATAATATAACATACATTTAAGGATAACATATTGCCTTTTAGTATTAATAGCACTTCCAAGCATTCATCAAAACAAAAATAAATATTTTAGAAGTGCAATGACATAAATTTAAAAAAAAAACCTAATTATTGATAAACTATTTACTTGAATGATTACATTATATTTAGCAAGATCCTTGGAAATTCTTTAATGAATTGTACATAAATGAATACATACATGAAATAATAGCTAAAAAAAAAAAAAAAAATGCTCACCTTATCAGAATTTAAGTCTGGATCATCTTGGCATAACCGGTATAAAAAGGAGTTGGGGTCACGACAGAGTGTAGTTTTGGTCGTCAAGAAATACGTTCCACCAACATTTAGTCTTACCCATTGAGTTTTTCGGTAATTTTTCTCATCCGCATCCTCGAAAGATTCAGATTCATTGCGGTCACTGTGATTTAAGTAATGTTTGGTAGCCATATCTTCACAAATCAAAATATCGATTAACAAACCCAAACAAGAAAGTCCATCCACCTTACGGTTGCGATCAATGTCACAGTTACAATTAAAATAACTGATGCCAAAAGGGAATAAAAACCAGTCAGGAATAACGAAATTTAAAATAATTAATCCCTAAATTCTAATTCAGTATTATTAATTAAGACGAGGTGGTTAAGGGTCTTATCCCATTGTTACTCCATAATCGTTACACTAATTGTTAGTTACCAGGACAATTAGTGATGTATTTGGATGTTTCATCATGCTATTTTTTTTTCTATTAAGATTTGAATGAAATTTCTGGATTAAATGCGACTTTTATTTAATCTACAGATTGTTAGTAAAGAATATACATGAACAACCAAAATTAAAATACAAACTAAACTTAACTATAAAACTGCAGAAACTTATTTAAAATACAAATTAAAAGTTTGCATAGTTTCGCTGCAGAACTTTTTAAGACCCATGTTTCGAAAATATCTTTTAAGACAATAGCTATTGGGTTGCTATAATTGTGCCCCCAATTTTATTGTGTTTTTAATTTTTGCGGCACTAAAGTTATGACTGATTACGCTTTAAATATCTTAAATGAGGAAGACAACGAGCAATCCTGTAATTGAAGGTTCTTATGCATAAAGCAGCATTAAGACCGTATGCTAGAGACACGGAGAAACTGCGGAAAGAACTATTTTTTTCTCCCATTAATCGGTCCCCAACGAAAATTAAACATTCCACTCTATGAAGTTCAGAATTATGTTCACAGACGGCGGACATTTGACGTCCTTTACGCAAGCTTAAAGAAGATCAATCACAACTGTTGTTTGCACTCTTTTATATATATATTTAGCAATTTTTACAGTTTGTAACTTCATATTGCTTTTCGTAATGAAGCAAAAAAAAAAAAATTGTGATTACTTTAATCACTTTGACATTTCAAAGTTGAAGAAAGTGGAATATTCGGCTGCTAAGAAAACAAATATAAAGTAGCTTCAAATTTAATAGAAGAAATGAGATTAAATGACGTTGATAGTTATTTAAATATTTTTCCGGATCACTATTTAGCAATTTAACTATGTTTGGTAGGACCAAGCATACAAAAAAACAAAAAAATACTAGCTATGTGAAAGTATTAATCCTAAAGATAGATTGGCTTAAAAAAATACAACAATAATAATAAAGGGTGGTACAAAATTAAGTGTACTTTAAAAAGAGTAAAAAACTAAAGTCAAATTAAAATTATTATTTTCTATTTTGAAATTGCTATTTGAACAAATTCATATTTTGCCTCATATAAAAAACATCCAAATATTAAAAATAATTTTGTTTGCTAAATTGTCATGTGGGTCTTGAAGACTGAGTGACTGGCGCTCGGTGCAATAGGTTTTGTGTTCGAGTCCCGGCGGTGACATGGATGCGTGTGAGGGTTCATAATATACTTTAAAAAGTAGTTCCTCGTCTAATACGACTGCTGGGCGTAGGGCTGACAAACCGTACCCCGTAAAAAGAAAACATTTCAGTCTTCGGAATCTGCCAGTAAGCAGATGGCTTTCGCCTATCATAAGGCTATTGCGCCGTTTTATATGGGATCTTCAGGGCCGGATTTTGATTAAAAGAGGCCCTAGTCTATTTTACTTATGAGGCCCTTTCGCCTCCCATTTTTAAGTTTGTAAATTACATGAGAGATAATAAAATACATCATTACTGTGATATATATCAATATGTTAAATGAACTAATTTATCATATTGTGATTGTGATTTCATTGGGATTGGTACTAATCTTCATAAAAAATATAGCACAGATAAGAAATAAAAAAAAAAGATAATAATAAAATTATGTTTGTTTATTAGTCATATGTGTAGAATTTCTCTTTGTTTTAGATTCAGCGTTTTAGTGTTTACAGTTTTTAGAATAGTGTAATTCTAATTTTGCTAACAATTTGAATGTAGGCCCCTCTTGATCTTGAGGCCATAGGCTGAAGCCTAGTTAACCTACAGGAAAATCCGGCCCTTATGACCTTAAATTCGTACAATCTTTTAGTTTTTTTTTTTTTTTTTTTTTTTTTTTTAAATAATATTTGACAAGTAGCAAATTATCAAATATAATGACTTGTACAATATTCATAGATTTAACTATTAAATTTAAAGTATGGTATTATTATAACTACATCTCAGTATTATATTTTATTTTCGTTGAAATAATAATATTAGAGAGTTTTTGCATACCGTACGTTAATTACCGTAAGACGTCCGTTAGCTTTTTCTCCCTAGCGCGCATGCTCAGTTCCTCAGTTTCCTACGGTAACTAACGTACGGTATGCACAAACTCTCTATTATGTCCTTCTCCTCTCCTCATCAGTGGCGGTAGGTAGGGTTTACAGGTAGGATTGTCAACCCTACGCCCAACGCTCTACAGTCATATTAGACGTGGACCTACCGTTTGAAGTGGATTTCAGACCATTACAAACATCCATGGCACAGACGGGACTCGAACTTGAAACCTATGGCACCCGCCAATCACTCGGCGGTCAGGCCCCGAGAATTGATTATTTATAAAAAAAGCAGTAAAAAAAAATTTAAAAGAAAAGATTATTACCTTCTAATCCAAATACTTTTCCAATCTAACTCTGAACATTGTCCCTCGGTATTTTATTTTTGTGCCTTTTGCCATTAATATTATATAAATGAGAGAAATTTTGTATTTCTATTACTAGGAATTCGTCTTTCAAATGCATGTCTATTAAAAAAATATATAATCCCAACAGCAAATGGTAATCCGCATATTTTAAGGAGCAAAGAACGACATGACGTGATCAAAGAATAATATGTTTGCTTACCTATCTTGATCTCCTATTGTCCTATTGGTCACTATTGATTGAATTATTATCGTTCCGTCGAAAAGTTAACTTGAATTTAAGTTAAACGTGAAGGTAAGGAAGAAGGAAAGAATGAATGAAAACAGGCCTTCTGATTGGCCGAAATTTTGCATTTTGCATTTTGCGCTTGTAGTATCCGATGCGAATGTAGCTTAGCACAACAAATACTTAAAGTGAATAGTTGGTTTAATGTGCACTTAATCTAAATTCCTTTTATTTTATTTTTCTCATTCTTAAATTTTATTTTTAACCTTAATCGCCTTTTTTTTTTTTTGGGGGCATCGTCAACGGACTCTTAATTGTACCGATAGCTTTTGCTTTTTCGATCTCCTGCTTTAATTGTTTTCAAACAGGAGGTGTTTTTCTTAACTTTTAATTCCTTTATTTATTTTATTCATTTACATTCATTAAATTTAAGCAACTTCATTTTTGTGCAAATGTTTTAACTAAATTAAGATGTGGAGGTATTGTGGTTCTTAAAACCACCTAGGAACTCCGTAACCGGTACGCCCGTTGCCCCGAATAGTTGGCCCAACCCCTAGCTCTAGCAGGTGTTTATTATTTATAACAATAGTTCTGAATCTGGATAACCGTGCTCCTTGTGGTGCGTGGTTGTTCGTTGAGGACAGGTGAAGAAAAAAAAGAAGGGGGGAAAAAAAGGAGGGAACAGGGGTAAACTTTGTAAATGATTGATCATTAGTTACCACTAGATCTGCCTACCACCAATCGTTATCACATGATTACAGTCATACCATGTCATCTCTTGTGTAGTGCTCTTAGTTATAACTCGAATTGTCTTTTTTTATTTAAAACGCAATTTAAAGCAGTCCGTTATTTTAGAATTCAGTTGATTACCAGTTAAGTAACGAGTATTAAAAGGGCTAACTTTGTTCCTTTACTTTTTACTGTTATTTTAATGTTTTGAATAATTTTTTGTTGATACTGTTTTGTGATAAGCAGAGGTGGAAGTCGGTGTCAGAGAATTGATTTAAAGAATCGTTTAAATTACATCTTCATTTTTTTTTATCTTCATTGTTCAAAATTTCGTATTTTTTAAAATAATAATTAAATTGTAACTTACATTTTAGATAAAAGTTGATTTCAAATACAAAATATTTAATCATTCTTGACGTAGAGGGCAAATTTGCTGAAATCATAATAATCGAACAGATATTATTATTAAAATTTTGTCCATAGAAAAAAGTATTCTACAAAGGTAATTATTTTTATGGTTCTTCTTTTAAACCTAGAATGCTCAAGCGAAAAATATCAACATTTGAAATTTTTTTATTGATGAAAGCACGTGTTCTAAATCATTCTAATAAAAGTTAATTGAAGCAATTTGTTTTTCTAATTTTTATTTCGAGATTCTTAAAAAAAGTAGTATAATATCAATGATTGTATAGTAATTACATGAATGATGAAATATTTAAAAGGATTTTCCCCATTAAATATTATGAAGATACTCTGGCATTCGGTACCACAGGTATCGGGTTCAAATCCCGGCTTTGCCATGGGTGTTTGTAGTGGTTCGGAATCCACTTTAAGCCGTAGGTCCCGGTCCTAAAAGGATCGTAGATCGCTGCAGGGGCATTGCTACTCCGCGTCCGTAACTTACCATCCAATTACACGCGCCCCCTGGGTAATGCGAAGTGAGTAACATAGGTGGAGCCCTTATGGCGAAAGATCACGGTCTATTTGCCAGCTGCATTAGAAGAAAAAAAGAATATTAAGAAGGTCTCTGTAATTTCTGTAGTCTCTGTAGTTTCTGCACTTAGTCTCAGTAGATGAAGGCCTTTATGAAAATAAGAAAAATTGGAATATAATAGTATTGCATTGTTGTATTGAATTATAAATAAGTTAATACTGATGAAAACAAACAATTCACATGAATGCAAAGAAAAAGCTATCCTTGTTGGTGCAAAGAGAAAACAGCTTCCAGCCTGTCTCTGAATGAATCCGTCACATCTCGTTCCCGATAAATTACTCCGAGGGGGGAAAAGAAAGCATTTCACATTGGTGATAAATGTGTCAGTGCGACTCACATATGTCACTCGATATGGGAAAGGATGTTCTAATTGAGTGGAAGTTTCCGGACCTTGCTGTCCCGTGGCCTTCGATACTTTTAAAACAGTGCCGAGCCAATGCAGGCCAATGTCTAAGGTGGAAAGTTATGGGCCACTTGGTCCAGAAACTGAATGGAAACTTGGAGAATGGAAATCTAATGATATCGTTAGTTTAATTTGTAGTTGACCAGGAGATCGTACAATTTTTTGGATTTAAAACATAACAGTACATTTAATTTGACTGCTCCTAATAAATAACTCTCTGGGGGAAAAAGAAGTTGATTGTGGTTGACTCGAATAAACTTAATCAAATTTGAATTAATGATAATAAACTGATCATTCAACGATAATTAATTAATGGATTATGTTAAATGGAATAAATTTGATTATGTTAATATTTTGTTATTTATTATGATTATGTTATTTAATGAAGATTATTTATGTCATGATTATGTTATTTAATTATGATTTGATTGTGTTAAATGGAATAAATTTAAAAAAGAAATAAAATTTAGGACCCTCTTTGCTATACAAATAAACAAACAGTATAGAAAATAAAAATTATATATATATATATGTATAATTTTTAATAATATATAATTTTTATATATATTTATATATTATTAATATATATTTTTATTAATATTTAATTTTTTTATATATATAATTTTTATTTCCGTTTCCCCAAGTTATTAAATTCAATACGTTTAAAAATAAAATATTTCAGATTATATTAAAATTAACAATTTGTTTTTATCTTATTATAAGAAATTATGTTTTATTTAATGTAAGTAAAATCAACGGTTTATTGCAGGTTTTAAATTGTGGTAGTACTATGAACAAACGTTAACTAACCCGAATAGTGGCCCTATTGTAAAGGAGTCAACAATTTTTGTGGGTTGATCTGTCTATGCCTAGAAGCATTAATACACCACATTGAAAAAAGAATCAGTTTATTAAAGACTTTACCCAACTTTTATTCTTAATAATAACTTCAAATAACAACTTTGGCCGAATTTTGATTTAAAATCAAAATCAGTATCAATGTTAGATGAAAGTTCCTCTGATATTAGCGATTTGATGAAATGTAACAAAAAAAGGATTTGCTTTTAGACTAATGCTTTTAATTTAAATTACATTGGAATTGGAAATTTTAACCTTGGGATGTTAATTATTAAGTACTTTTAAACAAAACAAAAATAAGTTTATTTAAGAACTTTTTTCTTTTTTCTATTTTTAATGGCTAGGTAAACAATTATATAGAACAACAGCACTAAGAACAATAGAACTATCAAGAACTAAGACCAAACAGAAGACCATTGGCTAATGAGCGATCTTACTTCCGAATATCTCGACTCTGTAAGTTCTCGAAGAGCCACAACGGAACAGATATAGGGCTTCCAGAGTAGTTCTGGTACTTCAGTACTTCTCCAGAATCACAAAGTGGGCAAATAGGATCTGTTAAAATGCCTATGTGGTGCAGATGGGCGGCAAGGAAATCATATCCCGTAGACAGGCGAAAGGCCGCCACTGATTTGCGGCTTGGTTTACCTTATTAAAAATGAATTAAAAACAATTTTAATTAGTTTTTTTTAATCGCTCTTATCGTTCAACTTCCTGACATTTTACAATTTGTTTGGTTAAAAGTTAAAAGTTTGGATGTGCAATAAAACCCCACCAGCAAACTGTGGCCAAGTGGTAACATGAGAAATTAATGAACGGGAGGGTTCAAATTGGAATCCACTGTCAGCATTCATTGCAATCATTGTTTTAGTGGTGAATTGACAGCAACTCTGACAACATTTGCAAAGAAGTATCGATAGTCATACGATGAGAGATGACAGTTCGTCTTTTTTTTTTCCCTATAAGCCACACAAATTCCAGGCAATAACTTTTAAAAGTACTCATTGAAAGCAATGTATGTCTTGTTTCTTTCTGTAACACTAACCATCAGCCAACCTTGGCCAAGTAGTAACATGTGTAGTTAGTGCTCAGAAGGGTTCGGATTGGAATTCGCCATAAGCATTCATTTCAATCATTGTTTTAGAGGTTTGATTTGTCGCTCTACGGTCATTTTTTGCACACTTTAGGGTAATTAGACAGGGACCTACAGTTTGACGGGGATTCCGAACCACTGACAAACATCCATGCTTCCGCCAGGATTCGAATCTGAAACCTGTGGTGCCAAAGGCCAGAGCATTAGTCACTCGGCCAGAGGAGTTTAGAGGAGAACGGATGGCAACTCTGACAACAATTGTAAACAAGTATCGATGGTCAGGTTTCATGGTGAGAGCTTGTCTTTTTTCCCTATACTCCATACGGTAGTAACCTTTAAAAAGTATCCATGGAAAGCAAAGTATGTCCTCTTTCATCGGTGGCCTGTTAACGATGTGAATAAAGGAAAAACGAGGCCCACCGATGTACAGCAATAATAAAAAAAGCATACGTATTCAGTAATTAGCAAAAGAGTTTGCTGTGCAAATCATTTAAATAAATAAAAAGGAGCATTAATTGCAGCAACCCTTCAGCTATAAAGAGACACTTTCTCCTTTCGCAGCGTGTCTCTGTGACCGGAATTAATGCCTCCTTACCTTACCCAACAGAACCGCTGCTACTTTCCACAAGGATACCATTTTCTGCAACGAAAAGCTATAATTAAAAGGAAAAAGTTTCGCAATGAAAAACACATTCAGTTCGCCTCATTTACAGAAACTTGATCTTAATTTCTAAACCAGCATGTAGAAAGGGAAGGTTGGTTGGTACTTTATGAAAATTACTCCGTATGGTGGCTTTCGTTTGCTAATAGGTTTGTTTTGGAAACGAGTTCCATAATAAAAAAGGAGGAAAACTTCAAAGGAAAACATAAAATAAATTGCTTACTTTAAACTGAATAGTCGAAAAGATTTCCCAATGTTATCAAAGAGTGCGATATCTTTTGAATATTTTTATTGAACATAAGCAGAATATATAATAACTTGAATTGACAGCATTTTTAAAGGATTAATTTCTTAGGGAAAGATTTTTTTATTTATTAGATTATAATTAATA